>CM053400.1:82588188-82630534 GCA_028644305.1 Xerus rutilus | reverse complement strand
CTGGAGATCAGTGCTCTATCTGATGTGCGTGTGACAAAAATTTGCTCCCAGAATGTAGGCTCTCTGTTCACCTCATTGATAGTTTCTTTTGCTGAGAAGAAGCTTTTTAGTTTAAATCCATCCCATTTATTGATTCTTGCTTTTATTTCTTGTGCTATAGGAGTCTTGTTAAGGAATTCGGAGCCTAATCCAACGTGATGGAGATTTGGGCCTACTTTCTCCTCAATTAGACACAGGGTCTCTGGTCTAATTCCTAAGTCTTTGACCGCCTTTGAGTCGAGTTTTGTGCATGGTCAGAGGTAGGGGTTAAGTTTCATTTTCCTGCAAATGGATTTCCAGTATTCCCAGCACCATTTGTGAAGAGGCTATCTTTTCTCCAATGAATGTTTTTGGCACCTTTGTCTAGTATGAGATAGTTGTATTTATGTGCATTACTCTCTGTGTTTTCTATTCTGTACCATTGGTCTACATGTCTATTTTGGTGCAGTACCATGCTGTTTTGTTACTATAGCTTTGTAGTAAAGTTTAAGGTCTGGTATTGTGATGCCTCCTGCTTCACTCTTCTTGCTCAGGATAGCGTTGGCTATTCTGGGTCTCTTATTTTTCCAAATGAGTTTCATGATTGCCTTTTCTATTTCTATAATAAAGGACTCTGGGATTTTAATTGGAATTGCATTGATCTGTATAACGCTTTGGGTAGTATGGCCATTTTAATTGTATTGATTCGAGGCAGATTATTTTCAACACTCATCCTTAGAGAGAGAGTATTGGGAGAAATAATAATGATAGGAGATTGTTAGATTCAGAAAAACTTGAGAAAGTGGACAATTAAGGATACAATCTGAATCATGTGATTATACAATCTGAAAGTTTGAGGAAATTTTTGATATATATATATATGTATATATGTGATTGATGTTTTATTGATAATAATAATATGTGTCTTAGTTTATGCCAGAAACTATTCTAAAGGTTTATTATCTTAACTAATTCAATAGTTTCACAAATCTAATGGAGTCAGTACTCCTTTTGTCATTTCACAGATAAGGAAATAAACCAGAATATTTGCTCTAGTATGCGCAGGTTTATCAGGGTCTGTGATTCTACTGAGGTTATTAGTCTGGCATGTTAGTGATATGTATTTATTATTTTTGGAAATGGTATTAATGTTAAGCCTAATTTGTAGTTGAACTTGTAGGATAGCTGGTTAACTTACTGTCATCTAAAACTTAACTGTCTTCTATATTGCAGATATTATGTTACAGAATTTACTATCTCATCTTTTTAATTTTCACAAGACCACAATGTTGCAAGTATAACTATATCTGTTTTACTTATGTAGAAATTAAAGGACAGAAGTTGAGAAAGTTCCTCAAAATCATCAACCAATTAAACTGCAGTGTTAGTCATCAAACCCCACATTGTCAACCTTCCAAGTTCTTTTTTTCACTATATACCTTGATGCTTTTTGTAAGTATTATCAATGAAAACTCATTTTTTACTTAGAATATGTATCAATTTGTTAGAATACAATGTATTTTTATTTCTGGAACTTTAATTAGGCCTTTCTAAATGAAAGTTCTAGTTAAAAAAAAACAACAAAACACTTGTCAACACAAGGCAAAACAACAACTTTCCCATGTGTGATATGCATTATTGGATGCACATTATCTTTTCCAAGTTGCTATGCATACTTTTCCTTATTAAAAAATGTATGCACAGCTAATGTTTACTCAGGAGATGAATTATTTTGTAAGTGAAAAATTATAATTGTTATATTCAGTCACATTTCAACCTTACATCACCAAAAGGGAGCCTTTTGCCAGAAACATTTTTGCAATGATTTTTTTTAAGCTCTCTAGTCAGCCTTAATGATTGTAAAATATTTAGGTATTTTTTAAATGTTAGAGATCAAATAGAATAATGCATGAAAGCAATAAATAAATAAGCAGACAAATCGCATTTAAAGACAGACTGATGGTGGGGCTTTTACAAAAGAATTGACCACAGAGGTTTTAAAATCCGTTTGATAGTTTTTATTTGTGGTAGAGAGGTACTTAAACAGGGGAACCTCAGTGACCTCAGAAGAATACAGAGGAAGCAGTGATAAAGGTATTAGCCAATCAGCCAGACATGTTGACCACAATTAAAAATATTGAGCTTTCTGGAAGTAATACATAGTGAAACTATTCAACCTCTGGCTACCTCCCGAAACCCAGCTCATCTGTGGGCACACCTTTTCCAAGGGAAATCATGTTCTAACAATCAAGCACATTCTATCTCACCATTTTTTCAATCTAGAGAAGGCTCCTGAACAACCATTGTGGAGGCAGTCACCAAGAGGGAGCTGGATCACACTGACACAATGCACTTTATTGTTCTTGTCCAACTGCATTGAAATGAAGGGTTTACCAGAAGGGAGCCCACAGATTTTCAGGTCCTTGTTCAATTCCTTTTCTTTGTCTTCTGACAATACTTTTATATTTTCAAATATCCTCAATGGCATTTCTATATATGTCTATGAGTTTGCTGTAGTAATTCAATGCACTCCACATTACCTCTACTTTTAAACCAATTCCTGATGTGGTTTTGACACACGGTTTTTTATTGATTACTAATTCATGTGACAAACATGCTACCTCAGTCTTCATAGTATTATGCTCATTGAAAATGACATATAAAAGGACATTTAGCCCTATGGAGAATTAATTAGCATGTAATTCTCAGTATATCATCTAGTGTTAATTAGCAGTTAAGCCATCTTCTTGTGCATGACCTGCTGATTTCAATACAGTGTTCTATTTTGGAGACCCTAGGGAAAAGAAACTTAAAAAGGATATTCATTCTTCTCTTTTTGAAAATGAAATATGAAATCACAGCTCCAATTCCCCAGTGTTTTGTTTAACTACCATACATTGTTCCTCAATTTGCCCCCTTTTAAAATGTATGTCATAGACATGGCATTTTCTCTTTCTAAAAAATATTAGCCAAACCACTGGCGTATATGAGCTGATATTCTCTTTCTTGTGTTTTTAACATATATGTTTTGGTGACATGAAGCTCTCTTAAGCAAAGAAATGCATTGAGAAATCTGGCAAGCTTTCAAAATTCTAGATAGTTTTGTTCATGCCCCCTAAGGGTAAATGTAACGTTGTGCAACTAAGAATGTTATTCTTTTATATACAGACAGAAATGAAATCACTCATATGAAAAATTTCTGTGGGAGGAAAGTTTTTAGCAGACTCATTTATTCATCACACTAGATAACAATAGAAGACGACCATGGCTAATCACAAATCATTCAAATTTATCTTTCAAATGCATAATTAAATATGTACATCTTTATGTGTCAGAAATTCAGAACACTAATAAAATTGAAGAAATGGCATTTCTATTTGAAAAAGGCTTTCATGCAGTCAAGGATTGAAGATCCATGGCCATGCCACACTGGGCCTCACCACCCTCCTCCACCAGGCACACCCTGGTCTCTCCTATAACTATCACTTTGGTTCACAACTTCCTTAGATTTGCAATAAACACAAGTAACAAATATGTGAAAAAAAGACTTCATGTTTTTTGATTTATAATCATATTGAGAAAAGGTTGATTATTAAATTATCCTCTTTACCAGAAGGAACAACTTATACTTATAGAGCTCACAGAGCATTTTTATATATACTATCTTATTTGAATCTCAAGAAAACTCAGAACAAGTATAATTACTGTCATTTTACAAATGAAGAAAAAGTCTCAGATAAATCAAATGATTTCCCAGGGTATTGAAGTTAGATGGAGGTGAAATAAATAATAAAAGTTAAGGATTTTATTTCTACATTAGTAGTTTTTCCTATTTTATTACACTTCAAGATATAGGCCTGGAACCATATTTTTCTCTGCCCTTCATTGGGATGCAAGACTTTGGGAATAATAAAAGAATACAGAAAGTGAGAAAATGAAGTAGAGTAGAGGAAAGCTGATCTGCATTATATTTAATATAAAATTTCCCACCACAAGACAATCCTGCATCCCAGGGAACAGGATGACTTTGCTCCTTTTCAAGACACCTTTCTCATATTATCCCTTCATAGTGCTGCTTTAGGAAATCTGCAGTACCATAAATATAGTGAGTTTGAGGTAATTGCCGTAAAGATAATGTGCTCTCATTAAGCACATTAAAAAAAAAAGAATTAAAATAATTCTTTATTTTAAAATTTGAACTTTTGAATGTGAATAAAAATGGGCTACTAAAATGTCTGAGAGTGAGCCTTTGTATTTGTCTGTTTCATATTACTATAATGGGAGACCCAGGGCTGGGAATTTTATAAAGAAAAGAGATTGATTAAGCTCACAGTTCTGAAGTTTCAAGTGTATAGCACATGTTTTGGCTCAGCTCTAGTGAGGATCTGATGGCAGATAGCATTATGGTAATAGTGTGTGAGAAGGAGAGATTGCATAGGGAGACAGGAAATCAGAGAGATAGTGGGGTCCCATGAGAATTATGAATTACCTTAGTCCCTTCTAAGGTCATCATCTCCAATGACCTTCCGTTAGGCTTCACCTTTTAAAGGTCCCACCACCTCCTTACATTGTCACTCTGGGAGCCAAACTTTTAACATCTGAAACTTTGGGAAACACATTCAAACCACATCCAAGTGATAGCAAGTTTCATTCTAAGTATTCTCAACCAATAAAACATTGAATTCTGATTAGTTATATTGTATATTATATATTTAAATTTTATATATAAAATTTATATATAAATTTTCAAAGTAAAACTCTGGAAAATATGAAGAGTACAACATTTGAATAATCAGCCCATTAGTTTGCACCAGTGTGGAACTTTTTTTTTTTTTTGGTACTGGGGATTGAACTCAGGGGCACTCGACTACTCGACTGAGCCACATCCCCAGCCCTATTTTGTGTTTTATGTAGAGACCGGGTCTCACTGAGTTGCTTAACGCCTCGCCATTGCTGAGGCTGGCTTTGAACTCGCGATTCTCCTGTCTCAGCCTCCCTAAGTGCTGGGATTACAGGCTTGAGCCACCGCGCCCGGCTATCAGTGTGGAACTTGAATTAAATTTATTTCAAATTCTTTACACATCTAATGTCATATTATTTAGAGCTTTCTCATGGGTCAGAATTAAATCTCAAGAGTACAGGTTTTGACCTCAGATGACCTAAGTTCAGATAGCTCTTCCATTTACTAGATTCTTGACTTCTATCAAAACAGTGCTGTCCCTGTGCCTGAGTCTATTTAAAGATTATGTGAGGTAGTGCACTTGTAATTAATCAATACATGCTGAATATTACTTTTCTACCATACATTCGAAAACAGAAGTTTCTAACATCTTGTATAATCTCTTATAATAGTGGTATTTTGGAAACGTATTTATCCCTACTCTTTTATTAATCAGCTTGATGTCATCATAATTTATGTATCTTTACATCATTTTAAGGTGATTTTTCAACTTATTAATTATATGTATCTTTTTGTATTTGTATATGACATGGATAAGTCACATTTTCCTATTTCCTAAAGTCCTTGAAAACAGATAATTTTATCAATTTTCTGATATATTTTGCTATATAATATCAAGTGGAAATTTTAGTTTTTACTTAAACATTAATATGATTGATGACTTTTTCTTTTTATTCAACTATTGAATAGACTGGTTGCTGTTGAAATTTTATATGCTACCCTGAATTAGTAATTTTTAAAATTGTTCACTGTTCAATCCCTTAAGTTACCTTTAATACATTTTTCTGCCAGTGGTTTGAAAATATTCATGCGGCTTTCAAAAATTCCTAATTTATTTCCAAGTAGGAGATCATATATTGGAAAAGTCTGACTCAGCATGAAATATTTACAGTAAAAATTATTTTGCTATAATAAGTGTACTTAAAATGTGTTTGCACAGGAAGCCCCCCCTCCCTTCTAGCTTATTATTTCTCTTAGTGTTTTTTATTCAGCCTCTCACCTTGATCATTACACAGGGAGTTTTATGAAGAGCTGCACTATCCTGTAAATAGCTACTTGGCTGTCAAAGTTATCACTTCATTTGTGAATGCTAAGTTCATGTTTTACAGAGGTGGTCCTCTCATGTCCTTCCCTTACTTTCCCTTGAGAAAATCATTCTTAAAGTTTTGGTAATTATTTCTTTCTTTCAACTCAGTGTCATCCGGTTTGGTCCTTGGAGAATAGAAAATATCCTTTTGGACATATGATTATTTAGTTATAACACAGAGGCTGAGAGAATTCATTTGACTCATAGATTTCAAACCAGGTGTTGCACACATATAGATAGAATTAAAGATGATACCTTATATGTCTCTTACCTTTCCTCTTGTGTCTGGTTGTCTTTGTATGCTTCCAACCAACCTGTCTGTCCAAAATTCCAGTGAGATAATTTTTTTTTGCATGATATAAGGGAATAGAGTTTAATGCAGTGGCCTAGAAATCATAAATTTAAACTGGTTGGCTTCTTCATAAAGTGATGTTAAGAAAGAAGAAATTAAGATACTTTCCTTCAGTGGGTTCTGAAATGTGTTGTTTTACAAAGTTGAAAACAATGTTTTATATTTCTTGCTGTACAAAGTAGCAATGAAAAATGTAGTATACTACATATACTACATATACTTCATATACTCAGTGCTTTCTCCTGAGATACCTCAAAGAGCCTAATGATATGTCTTTACTGAGGTAGACAAGCATTTGGAAAATTCTTTCATTCTTTGATTTTATGATTCTGAATCTTTGGAGTTTCATTTGAAAGAGACTTCTTTAAAAATATAAACTTGTTTTTTTTTTTATTTAAAATGATAGTGTTTCTCTTTCATTCATTCACGAGTACATTTAACTTTCCTTTCATATCCAACATGTGGCAAGTACTTTGGTGCTCAAGGGAACAGACTAAAATGAAGGAAGCTACTCTCAAGATATTTATCTGTATTAACTTGAAAACTAGACAGTTGGTAATCACTTTCATTTTTCTTTTCCATGTCACAACCATGTTAGAACATTTAGCTTCTAAATTCCAGTAACTGAATTAAGAAAATTAAAACAAATTTATGTTTTTGGAAGGTGTGATTTGCTTCATTTAATCCAAATGAGTGGGCTGTGAGTTAATAATTGCTTTCAACTCAATTTTTAAAAATTATGTAATTTTTAAGTTGCCAAATTGTTTTGTGTTATATATATTTATGTTGCGTATGGGGTTTTGAGAAGTGTGTACATTGTGGAGTGGCTAAAACAAGCTAATTGATAAGCATTATATCACATATTATTTTTTTGTGGTGAGAATACTTAAAATCTACTGATTTTCTCAAGTATATAATACATTGCTATAAAGTATAATCACCATGTTGTATAATATAATCTTCTGAACTAAGTACTCCTAATTGAAATTTGTATCCTCTGACCACATTCTCCATTCCACACATTTGTCCACCTCTGTCACTCATAGTAATCAATATTCTACTCTACTTCTAGGAGTTTGATTTTTTAAATTCCACATGTAAGTGAGATCACAATTACCATATGGTTTCTCCAATCTTTAAATGCAACTTACTTTTTCTAGTTTTTTTCATATTGAACAACATTACATGATTGAGAAAAATTTAAAATATTTGTTTGCTTTGAGTAAGTCTGCAAATAAAGCTGGGCATAGTGGTGCACAACTGTAATCCCAGCAGCTCAAGAGGCTGAGGCAGGGGGATGGCAACTCAAAGCCAACCTCAGCAACTTAGTGAGGCCCTAAGCAACTCAGTGAAATCTGTCTCTAAATAAAATACAAAAAAAAAAAAAAAAAAAGTGTTGGAGATGTGGCTCAGTGGTTGAGTGCCACTGGGTTCAATCACCAGTACCAAAAATAAAAAATCTGCAAATAATAAAAAAAAAAAAAATTTGAATCAACATGGGAACACTTCTAAGTATCTTGGATCCCTTCTGATAGCTTCTGTTCTAACACAGTATATGAAGTGTAGACCTAATAGCCAACCAATGAGAGCTGCTATGGCCTCTCCTTCAAATATCCTACTAGGTAACAGTTTCAGAAAAACATTGTGTGTGTGTGTGTGTTTGTGTGTGTGTATGTGTGTGTGGACGATTACAATTTAACTGTAAAGAGCTGGGGACTCCTGATTCATGTGGCCAAGTCAGAAAGATTTCTGACATGTCACTCAGAGCAATAGTAATGAGTTTATTCAAGGGATAGGAAAAAGGAAAGGGGATGTTCTTGAGAGAGAGTGGAAAGGAGAGGGACCATGTGCCTCTCCTGGTCTCCAGTTTTATTGGGGGATCCCATAGAAGTTTCCAGAGTGTCCTGCCCAGGTTCACCTCTTGACTTCCCACAGGCAGCAAAATGACGTAAGACTTTTAAGTACCCACTGCCATGGCATCTTTGGGCCCCATGCTGACTAGTTCTAATTGGATGCTTACCAAACATTCTTACAGATTTTATTGTTAGGGGGAATTATCCTTTTCACCCTGAGTTTCAGGATCTGGTCACCAAAGTCTCCTGGGTTCTTCCAATGAACATTATCTCAGGCCTACATTTCTCCTGCAGATAACAGGTAGTTTGCTGTGGAATGTTACATATCTTGTTTACTTAGGCTGGGCAGGCCTGCAGGTAAATTTCTTCTTGGAAAAAAAGCATATAGGGGTCAGCCCAGTGGGGCCATTTTACAGAATTATTCTCTTAATTCCGTGTTCCCACCATCTTCATCTCTCTGTCTCTTATATACATATAAAGGAAAAGTTATGTTTCATCATAAGATAGATATTCCCATTTCTCTACTGCATTATTATTATCCTCCTACTACGTTATTTTCATAATTCCAAAATATCTTGAAGTAAACTTTTGAAATCACTGTTTTGATTATGAAGATTCCAGAGCCCATGGAAATCAAATTGGCAGCTTTAGGATGATGCAACAACATAACCCCAGTCTTGTATAACATATGTTTGAAAATGAAGGTCAGGGCTCTGAGGTGGCCCATTCCTCTTTCAGAAAAGCATGGTACAGTCTTTCTTTTTTTTGGGTACCAGCGGTTGAACTCAGGGTACTCGGACCACTGAGCCACATCTCCAGCCCTATTTTGTGTTTTATGTAGAGACAGGGTCTCACTGAGTTGCTTAGTGCCTCATCATTGCTGAAGCTGGCTTTGAACTCACAATTCTCCTGTCTCAGCCTCCCAAAGTGCCAGGATTACAGGTGTGTGCCACCACACCCGGCATGATACAGTCTTTAACCCCACTTGAGGAGCCACTAGAGGCAAGTGGATAAGACCTTAGTTTAATGTCTCAGATGAGGGCAGGCAGGCAGAGTCATTATTAATACCCGACAAGCCAAGAACTCTGCCTCAGTGCAGTTAAAACCTCAACGACAGGCAGTGGAGCTTTATAATTTATAAGGGTGAAAATGGATCGAGACTCTATTTTCTGGGAATAAAATCCTAATGCATTTACAACCAATGCTTAGTTGCACTTAAGTGCCCCCCAGGGCATTTCATTAATAAGGATCATGGATTATAAGAAACAGATATAGATATGTAAAAATGTTGAATTAACATCTTTTTCCTTTCTTTAAACCTGAGAAAGCATTTAGTGTTCTTTTAGCATATTTGACAAACATGTACTTAAAGGAAGAACTATTCCTTACAAAGCCATATTATTTTGTGAAACCATATGGTAAACTGTCTGTCTTGGTGATTATAAACTCTGGGTTTGTAGCACCCTAGGGATATCATAAAAATTTGAAAATTATTTTTAATTAAAAATACAGAGTAACCTCAATGTAACACATTCTCTGTAGACGAGAATTCCCCTTAAAATAGATCTAGATTAACCTCTACCTAGATGGGCTTTGTACCAAGAAGACTCAATGTTAGAGGCTTTTTTCTAAAGAAGTCATTGGAAGAATTAATGTTGGAGCCAGTATTAAATCACTTATTCACATGCCCTTTAGGATTAGATGGCTACAAAATCAAGTAGTACACAATAAGGTATGTCAAGACTGGAAGTACTAAAGATAATTAGGCCAGGAATCATATATTTAATTTTATGCCTCATTAAAATATTTTTCAAAATTTATGCCATACTCAAATTGTCAACATAATGTACTTCTTGAGAAGAGGATGGAATTATGAATCATATATGTCATATATATACACACACATGTGTGTTTACTTATGTAAAACCAGAATATTAGGATTTTATCTTTTATTTGCATAATATTAAACATGCTTCTAGGTAAACAAAACATGGGTAAATTTTTTAATGGCTTGATCCACATTTAAGGGATACAAGCAAAATAGATTCCTTCAATCTTTCAAGTAATAGGAAAAAGTCACTAATAGAAAGACAAAAATAAAATGAAAGAAATGAAATTTTAAAGTATCATTTGCTATAATAGTTCTGGGGCCAAAATGGCTCCTACAATATTAAGGAGTGAATGAGGAAAAGAAATCTATTATTTTTCAACTCAGTCATATATTGAGAGAAACAAAACAAAACAAAACAAAATGGCCTGAGTCTTTGTAAACGGTGCTATTCTAGGAAGTCATTGGGAGAAAGCTATTATTTATACAATCTCATCATGTGTTTTAGTCAGCTTTTTTGCTGCCATGACCAAAAAACCTGAAATGAACAATTTTAAAGGAGAAATGTTTTATTTAGGGATCACAATCTCAGAGGACCCTTTAGAGCCTGAGGTAAGTACAGCATTATGGTAGAAGGGCCTGGCAGAGGAAAGTAGCTCAGGACGTGATCATCAGGAAACAGAGAGACTCCACTCATCAGTAATGAAACATAGACCCCAAAGGCAAGCCTCCAGTGACTCACCCCATCCAGCCACACCCTACCTGCCTACACTTACTACCCAGCTAATTCATTCAAGCAAATTAATGCAGTGAGTCAATTAAGTTCTCATAACCCGATCATTTCACCTTTAAACTTTCTTGTATTATCTCACACATGAGATTCTGGGGAAACACCTCACATCTAAACTATAATGCCATGCACATGAAGCCTGAATGACCAGCTAGTACAAAGTGTGCAAACATTAATCCTTCTCTACTTTGAGACAAAAATCTATCAGCCTCTGGAGCAACTTCCATACAATGAATCATGCAGTATGTGTCTTTAAATTGGTCCCATGCATGTTTTATTTATATTTTAGCCTATGGTTTTTTTAAACCAAAGAGCCGTGATTTTTATCCTATTTTATGATTTTTCCTTAATCATAATGAACAAAGGAAATTGCTGCAAGAAATAGGTATTAAATTAATCCTTCAAACATATGCTACCTAACTATGCTGATTTTTATTCTTCTGTCTCAAATTCACAAAGTATATGAATAGATATGATATCTAGGATCTAAAGAATGATCATACAGAGCCATAACCTTGTAGTTTATTCCTAATAGTTGTACAAAGATTGCTTTGCTTGTGCTTCAAGTATTCTCCAATACATCTTT
Source organism: Xerus rutilus (assembly GCA_028644305.1). Lineage (NCBI taxonomy): Eukaryota > Metazoa > Chordata > Mammalia > Rodentia > Sciuridae > Xerus > Xerus rutilus. Next base: position 82,619,060 of record CM053400.1, on the reverse strand, counting down.
CAAAATATCACTCCTTCTGCATTGAGAAAAAGTCTATAATTCTTACGCTCTTTGATTTTGCTACTCACACATCCATCTATTAGTCAAATAAACACTGTCATCTTATAGTGATATTGTCCCTGACATATGGAATTTAAGGTAAAATACAGTCTCTGACCCTGAGTACTTCCAGAGTAATAGAAGGTAAAGGACATATAAAGAAGTAAGACAAATAAATTACTATAGAGTCTATCATAAATATATGCACTCAGTAGGGCATGAAGAAGAGAATGTGTATTTCTACCCAGACATGAATAATAATGCTTACAGATGGGAAGTTTTACTTAATGGTTATTGACAAATGAAAATAGCAGTGAGCACAACAATGAAAGAGCCTATAAAATCAGGGAAACAAAACAGAAATAAAAATATGGGGAAAATATTACTCAGAAATTTTAAAATATTACAAAATAATTTAAAACATTTTGATAGAATTTTCTGTATTGTTTTTAAAAGTTTTTTTTTTCCCTAGAAAGACAATGACTAAACAATTTTGGAATACAGCCTTATTGAAATGGATGCAAAGATTCTGATTTCTTTTTCCAAATGCTCTTCTGTAATAATACCCTGAGATTAATAATTATTTTAGGAGATACTTTATTTTAGTACACTTGCAAATTCTATAGTAATACCTATTTAATCATCATATAGATTGGTTTATGTAGAATGCAAGTTAAAATACATGCATGGGTAATCCCATTCAACCATCATAATGGGTTGAATATTCTATAAGAAATTAATTAATATTTTGGAGTTAGTAAGATCATGGTTTTTTGCTAAATAAATTAATTCAGAATACTGTGTGGTATTCGAAATTAATGCAGACACCATTGATAGCTTTGGAACAATACATGATTTATTTTTAAGGACAGCTTTACTATTAGGGAACATGAAGTCAATCATGGCTACATTATTTAAAAAAAAAAGTCTGTACAAATTAAAGCAGGAAAGCAAGTTCTTAGATACCAATTTTTATGTCAAAGACACTCTGGTATTTGACAATTAATATAGGTCTTTCAGATTTTTCAGGACTTGGAAAAAACTCCAAATTCTATCAGGCTCCTTGAGTCCTTAGTTATTGAGTGTTTGAATAATGCTGTGTCAGGGATGACTCTAAAATCTTAATCAGCTCTAGTACAATTATTGGGCTGGGGTTATAGCACAGTGGTAGCATGCTCACCTAGCACATGTGAGGCACTGGGTTTGATCCTCAGCATCACATAAAAATAAAATAAAGATATTCTAGTACAATTATCAATAAATTGTATAATCTGTATTTTTATTTTAGTCCTATATTCATTTTTTATAATTCTTATGGGTTTGGGCTCAATTATGTGCATACAAATATGCTATTAAAAATATGGAACTATGAAAAGTGACCTGGAGAACTAACACCACACTTATTTGCAACTAAAACCAGAGGTAAGGCATAAATTTTTAATAAGTTTTTAGCAATAGGTCAAAATGCAACATAACTCTCTACAAATCAAAGATCTAAGGGCTGAGATGATGAGTCAAAGTTGAATAATGAGAACAAAATAAGATTGATTTCAGGAATGTTTCAAGAGTTATTCTCTATCCTCAAATAATGACATCTACCTACTCTGGTAGTTTTGTACTAAGTCAGCTTAGTGCAGTTGGAACGTCATTTCCTAGTCAATTCCCTTTCAAGCTTGGTTTTGTCACAGGAGAAATCAGTGTGCAATTTGCAAGGCAAAAGTGAAGCAGCAGCCATTACTCTTGGAAAGTCAGTGTGGAGGACACTTGCCAAAGTAGCCTCACTTGTTCCCATTGTCACTGACTTTCTGTCATGGTGTGGAATAGCAGCTAGGATTGCAGAGATACCAGATTCCACTGGACCTACCCCTTGATTTTTTCAAACAATGGGTCAGATGAAGAGCCAGCTTCTCTCTCTCTCTTTCTCTCTCTCTCTCTTTTGAAGAAAAAGGAAAAAGAATTTGTATTGCTTGCTAGCAAAGGGGAAACATAGGGAACTCCTGTTTTAGAGTCTGTGATTCTGCCCATTGGCATGAACAGCGGGCTTTTAAAGAGGTGATTCAAAGGCTATATTCCATGTGTTCTCAGAATTGTAACTCACTTGTTAATTTGGGAGATAGTCATTTCTGAGGTCTTCTGGTATCATCTCTAAATTCTGGATTACTTTGTTCCTATGGTGGGTGTTTGCTCAAGGGTAGATAAACCTGCTAAAATGGGGGAGAAAGGTAGTCCTGTTTCCCTGGTGATTAGAAGATTAGGGAGGGGGAGAGATTAGGGAGGAGCAGAGAGAGAGGAAAAGAAAAAAACAGGTCCATTTTAAAGATAAGTTGCAATGGCAGAACAGCAAGAGATATATTCAAAGTACAAAGTGAATCACTATTACATTTCCCCACTGTCAATTTCTACATTGCATTTATATGGAAAAATGGGCAACATCTCTAAGTTGCTTCCTCCTGAAAGAGGAAGATGTTGGGGAAGGTAACCCAGAGTCCTCGTTCTCCATTAAGTGGGTCATCGATGATTAAGGGTATTCAGCACAGTAGCAAATGGCAGGTGACTGGACAAAGCATGCATAAGGCAGGGATCATGCTAAGACAACAATGAACAGGATAGCAAAGCATCCTGCTTTTTTTGTAAACAATTAGCACAAAAGCAATAAGTATTTCAGCCAGTCTCTGAAAAAATATAACTCATGATCACATCAGTGAAAAACAAATTGAGTTTATCAATGTAGGAAGTTAAGTCTATGAGATCAGGCTCAAATTAACTCAGGACAAAGTTGCAAGAGTCCATTTCTTTTGTATATTACTGTATCACCTAGATGGAAGGTGGTGAGAGATAGGTAGTGGCCGGTGTGTCCTGGTGGTTTATGATTGTCCTGGTTCTCCTCTGGTTCACACTTATCTTTTCATCTTCACTGTGGGCCTTCCTGATCTACAGTGACATCATGCTTTAGGCATAGAGTGAACTATGGTGCATTCTGCTCACTATTGCATACGATGTGTTCCCTGTAATTAGCCCTTTATTATTTCACTCATTGATTCTCCTTTCCTGAGTGAACCTTAAATGATGGGTAATTGTCATACCCAAAGTGTTCTCCAGGTGAGCAGACTTTTATGAAATGGTTCTCTGAAATGACTCAGCTATCTGGAATTGGTTATTTGATCTAATTATATCTCAAGACAATAATGATCCCATGAACAGTGGTAATAGGGACATTGTTGATCTGTGTCAAAATATTTACTTAAAAATACCACCTGTAGACACCTGTAATCAAGGATTGATATAAGGAAAAGTTTTTGGCAAATAACTCATTTCTGCCTCATATACTTTTATAAAAATAAGGAGCATCATAGGTTTGGTTTGCTGTTGCTTAGTGTGTTGGATGACTTGGGAAAAGTAAACAATGATTTCAGCTTTAATTTTCCCATTAAGGAGAAGAGATGATATTTCTAAGTTGATTTAAAATAAACCTTTTATCTTCTGCATGCACAGAACTGAGAGTTCTGAAAACCCAATCCAATGTCTAACTCTGTGGGCAGCTAAATTAAAAATCAAATATACAATTTCACAGAGTCTTTTATATTAAAGTTAGAACATTCATTAGGGAGAAGCAACACTCTGAAAATATGGACGGCATTATATAGGACATATTTTAATAAGACTGGGGAACTTGGTTTTTAAATTGTTCTGAACCTTCTAGTCACTAGAAACAGCCTCTTCCTCCAAGTTTAAAAATGTTCATCTCCTTCTGCCCAAGGAACTTCTCCTGAGACAGTTGAGTTATAGATGAATATTGAGATTTTTCCACAACATACTCCTTGATTTTTTGTTGGTACTAGGTCTATAATCAGACTCTAGCTTGAGAGGACAAGGTTAAGAGTGTGTGTCATTAGTTTAATTTGTTGATGTGGACACTCTAGAATAGACATTCTAGATTTAATTTGAAATTATATGCGACTGAGAGTGGTGACTGGGAGTTGCTCTAATCATTTGGTTTTTTTTTTTTAAATTTTTTTTAGTTGATAGATTTTTACTTTATTCATTTATTATTTATATGTGGTGCTGAGGCTCGAACCCAGTGCCTCACGCATGCTAGGCAAGCGCTCTACTACTGAGCTACAGCCCCAGCCCCCTCATTTGAGTTTTTTGATTGCTTTAAAATTGAACCCAAAGTGACCATATTAAATGTGGTTAATATGCAAGAATTATCTTAGCTTGGAGGAATACATCAATTGGCTTAAAGAGATTGGAATTTAGGTTGTATTTGTCATATGAGATTTATAATTTACCCTCATTTGCCCCTAGAAATCCATAGAATATTCCTTTTATTAAGGTTATTATTATGGTTTGGACGTGAGGTGTCCTCCAAAAGCTCACATATGAGACAATGAAAGGAGGTTCAGAGGAGAAATAATTGGATTGTAAGAGTCTTAAACCAAATGATTGAGTTGTGAGATTCTTAACTCTGATAGGGATTGAATGGTAACTTACATGGTAGGGTATGGCTGGAGGAGGTGGGAATTGAGGGCATGGCTTTGGGGTATATATTCGTACCTGGCAAGTGGAGACTTCTCTCTGCTTTTCTGATCATCATATGAACTGCTCCCCAGTGCCGCCCTTTTCCACCACAATGTTCTGCCTAACCTCGAGCCCCAGTAATGGAACAGGCCTTCTATGGACTAAGACTTCTGAAACTGTTAGCCCTCAAATAAAATTTTCCTCCTCTACAATTGTTCTGGTTGAGTCTTTTAGCCATAGCAGCAACATAGCTGACTAAAACAGCTATGAAAAATGAATATGAGAAGGAGAAACCTAGTATCTTTAAATAATCTGTCTAGGAATGATAGAAATGCTACCATCAAACTAGGTGCTTTAAAGGCAGTGGGGATATGGGATCTCAGGGTATCAAGTAGGGGTGACAACATGGTTTCTATCATCTGTTGCATGTCTAAATGCATGATCCAAGTGCTTTGATCCACAGAGACCTTTGGCTTTGTTTAATTCATGATGGTTATCCAAAATTGTCATACAGAAACAGTCTAAGTCTTATTAATTTGTAGAAGTGAAAAAACTTTAGCTGTAGTGAAAAGAAGTTGACTTAAATCACAGTTCTCATACTACAGCTAGTCACAGACCCAGAGCCTTTTTAATGAAGGAAAGGCTCAACTCTCTGAGGAAAAATTCTGCCAACACTGTCAAAGTGTGTATTTTCCATACCTTCTTCAAAAGGAAACTGTAGCACTTACTAAGGAGTTGCTGCATTGGGGAGAGGGAAATAAATGGATTCTTCAGGGGGTATCTGGCACTTGCTCTGAATGAACACTAATTCCTGGAGACATAAAATGACATTGTGTTTTTGTAGTCAAAGCAGAGGTTTATGGATCTCAGGTTGTCAATGTAATTTCTACTCTGTTTCATTTCTCAGGGGGATTTATGGTTCCCAAACCTACTTTGCAATTATGTCAAAAGTCCAAAATTCAGAGTTGAAATATACACACACTATTCTTGCTAGATGTCAAATACTTGCTATGTGTTCGGTCTTAATCTAAGCACAACTGCATATACTGATTATATCTCACAGAACACTAAGACCTAAACACTACTAGAAGATAGGTTATAAACTCATTCAAGGTTAAAAAGGAGGTACATAATATTTCCAGAATCTGAACTCCAAGAGTGTAACTCCAGAGTCCTTGTTTATGGGATGAATGTGATTATAGACAAGAGGCTGTAGCTTCAGACACATTAGAGATGACAAATTTATAAGGAAATTGTAATAAATGAGGCAATAAGTAAGGCTCGGGATTACTTAATAAACTTTAAAATTATACCTTCATGTTTTCCTGAAACTTTCATACCCTTTCCTTCTATTCCATATGTATATAGTCAAATAAATAATTGTCCTTTTTAAAGAACATATTAGATTTGTTAAAGTGATAAGAAGAAATAATACCTGAATCCACACAAAATTTTGTGAAAGAGGTCAATAATATAATACAAATCTCCTGAAAAATGAGTAAGAAGAAGTTAAAATATTAATTAGGGAGAGGGGGAGAGAAGAAAGAATAAAATCTATCCTAAAATATTTCTATGCACTTGTAAAGACTTTTATACTTTCTCAGTCAGATGCTGTATTGTGAGGGTTTTTGTATTTGTGTTTATTTGTGGTTGTATCTGTGCACATTATACTGTTATTCCACTCTGTTTTCAGAATAATCTGTCTGGGAATTAGCCAGAGCAGGAAAGCATTATAAGTAAATAGCTATCTGGCTAGCTAAACTCAGACCAAGGAATATAGTACCCTAAGAGTAGAAGCTCTTGCCATTTCCTGCCTTCAGGTACAAAAGCTGATATATAAGATGATAGAGATGTTACCAAAAAGTGTTTCATCTGAACTGAGTTAAGGTGAGACACAGTGCTTAGGCTCTATGTTCTAATGGATGTACAAAGCTGACCCTTTCACAGAGAAGGATTTTCCTTTTGTATGGTTTGGATGAAAGATGTTCCCCAAAAGCTCACATGGGAGACAATGCAACAAGGTTCAGAGAGAAATGATTGGATTGTGAAAGACTTAACCCAATCAGTGAATTAATCACCAGATGGGCTTAACTGAGTGGTAACTGAAGGCACGTGGGGTATGCCTGGAGAAGGTATGGCATTGGAGGGCGTGACTTTGGGGTATATATTTGGTGAGCTGGGCTTAGTCTTTTTGCTTGCTGATCATCGTGTGAGCTGCTTCCCTCCACCACACCCTTTCACCATGATTTTCTACCTCATGTTGAGCTCCGAGGAAGGCAGCTGGAGCTGAGTTTTTAGTTTTTAGTTTTTAGTCTTCTATGGACTAAAAACTCTGAAGCCCTGAGCCCTTAAATAAACTTTTCTTCCCTAAAATTGTTCTGGTCAGATCTTTTAGTCACAGCAGTGAAAAAGCTGACTAAAACACCCTTCCTGAACTCAATGTGATGTGACATCACCCCTTTCCAGATTCTCCTTGGGATAGTGTAAAAAAGAGAAAGACACAAGGATTGTATACCTATTTATGTTTTACTTTATTTACATTGATTTTTATTCATTATCATATCAGTTTTCTATTGTTGTATAACAAATCACCACAAACTTGGTAGATGATACACATTGGCATTATATGTGAAAACCCACAACTGACAACACATTCAATAGTGAAAGATTGAAAGCTTTTTCTCCAAAATAAAGAAAAGACAAGAATGCCGCTTCCCCACTTCTGCTCAACATAGTACTAGGCAGTTTAACAAGAACAATTAGGAGTCAGAAATAAAAAGGCATTAAAATAGGAAAGAAAGAAGTAAGGTTATTCTGTACACAAACGATACAGTCACCATTGGCAATCTTATTCACAAGAGACAACAGTGGAAACAACCCAAATGTCTGTTTACAGATGAATGAATAAACAATTTGTGATACATACATACAATGGATTGTAATTACACATCCTTTTAGATGGATTAAAAAATTTTGATACTGATGGATATTTCGAATAGGAAAAAGGAACAAAAAATATTTGAAAAAAAGAGAAACATCAAATTTTTTGGAAAAAAAATTCTTCAATACTTCTCTAAATAGATCTGAGAACTTCATACAGGTATCTACATGTTTTGGAGGGAATTAATCTCTTGGGAGAATTTATTTCAATGAAAAATGGACTCAAAATACTTTTTAAAAATGTTTGTTAATTGAAATTTTTAGGATTTCTCTTCTACTATTTACTAAATTCTTTAAATCCAGGCATTTCATATAAGTAGTTAATTCTCAAAAAAATAAAGAATGCTCATTTACTATTTATAAGTGATTATTTTATTCATGCTTCAATATCTGTCAGATTACTAAAGCATAAGAGAATTTATATTTTAAATATATGTTTTATGTCATATAAGGTTTAATTAGTTAATTGTATACCCATGTAATTGTGAGAAATCACATGTCAATGGGTGTTTTCCATCCAAAAGTATAGTGGTGTAACTTATTTGATATGCCCCATTAGTGAATTTATATTTGAGTAAGTGGTTATATTCAAGCAGAAGTGCTTAAAAGTTATGGGAGTATCAATGTAGCAGATAATTAAATGTGTACAGGATCTATTAATGTGTATAATTAAGATAGAACATCATTGGAATTTATTATGAAATTGTAATATCCTATAATCATCCTGAAAGGCACTGCTTGTCATGTTATATTGCTTAATTATGGCCAAGTAGTTCATATAACTTGAAGATTTGGTGATTAAAACAATTAGAATACAGTTAGACCAAGTTATAAAAGTTGTAATAAAAATATTAGCAAATCTAAATGTGAACACAGAACTAGATTTAACATGCAGTGTTTCTTTGGAAATGGATTAAATTTATTCTATTGCACTGTTCTCAATTAGCAAGAGATGGCAGTGTTCCATCCTACTTAGTAGTTGTTAGTGCATGATATTATAAAATACTTTTATGCACGTTAGAATTGCTAAATATAAATGGAAACTTATGAGAAGTTTCCAAACATATCAATAAATTTGTTTATTATGTCTTTTACTGGCTATGTAATATCTCTATGCCTCAGTATCCTCATGTGTGAATTTGTTGTAATCCTTAAAAGGTTTTATCATGAGAATAAATTCTCTCTCTTATTGCATATCTATACCCACATCATATTTATTTATTTATCTGACATGTAATCAACAGTGAATGTAAGCTATTATTACTATTATTGAATTATTAGTGATTTAATATACTGCTTTTTCTTTTATACAGTTTATTTGGGTATCTGCTTAGAACCATAAAATGGCATTTTCTTGCCTTACTGATTTAATGCATCAGGAATGCATGTCTTCCTTTTACAAGTATGCCTTACAAAATATAGGACTTGAATGGCCTTTGAAGCTGGGTCTGCAAATGGTCTGTGAACTGAATGATTACTAAAACACTCTTTCTTCATTTGTTTCATGGTCTGTTTTATACAACGTATGGAAGAACTGTCTTTGCTGCCATTCATCTTCACAGAGACTTGCTGCTAAGCTAACACATGGTACTGAAAATTTATCTTATTTTCAGAGACTTTCAGAAAAGGAGAGTATATGAATTCCAATAATCTCCTTTCTCTCCTGCATCATCAATATTTCTCTTCTGGTGATTTCAATGGGGAAAGTCTTTGTGCAGTGGTAGGAGTGAGTTCAAGACAAAAGGGAAGAAAACAATAGAATTCAGCATGTAAGAGCATATGTTTTTGGAATATTTGTTTCAGCATGAAAGAGCGTTGGTGCTACAGAGAAACGCACAGGATAAACAGAAGCTTTGTTTGTTTCTTTTCTAATATATTTGTCTACATGATAAGCCTAAAGAGAAAAAACAGATTACTTAGAATACAATTTCACTTGACATGCAAGACTCATTTAGAAGGCTCTAAGGGAGAAATTGTATATGAGTAGTCCACAAGAATAAAAAGAAAGAGCTTTGTGTGCTCAGCTCTCTTCTATTTCTCAATGACCAAAGTGGAACCCAAGCATTGCAACATTGGAAACTGAGCCATCTATTCTGTCAAACTTTCCAAGCATGCCAGAATCCATGACTTGAGATAGAAATTTTGTCAATACTGAGAGTGAAGTAGCAAAAAAAGAGGCCATTAATTAGAGAAAAAGTTCAAAGGACTATACCAATAGTTGCATAAGTTCATGGCTCACATACGCCCTCATTTCCAGCTTATGTATTATTTTTAGGTATCATTTTTCTCCTTAGATCATATTGGATGTGAACTTAGTTAAAATCTCTTAATTCATACTTTTGGTTGCCCGATTATCCCTCCTAAAATCTAAGCCCCACAAGCCAGGAGTGGGAGGGGCCAGGGTATTAGCTGTTTACTTTATTCTTTGGTGGCACATTGTTCTATTGTTCTATCTCCAATTCTTGTTATATATAAAGTATATTTCATTTTTGAATGAAAGAGGAATTCTAGGAAATTGAAGTTGTCCATATTAGAAAACATACCAAATTATAAAAAACTGGAGATAAACTATGTTAGAGCCAGGTCAAAAATACAAGGCAATCAAACAGGTACAATTCCTCCATTCCTAAATCTGAGATATTCAAATTAAACAACACTGAGCAATTCTCATATTTAAGGTTTTCATATCAAAAGTCACTGGAAAAGTGAAATCATGAAATGTGCATAACATTCTTTCTTGCTTTTGGTCTGCAAGATCTGAAAGGCATCTGAAAACTATTTCTTATTTGGGATCTTAGAAAAGCAGAGGTGAATTTCACTTGGATAAGTTTCTGACAGATTAAATCAATGTTTATAATATATTCAAAGGTGGCAAAAACAATCCCTATCTAAACAGTGCCTGAAGTGAAAAATTTGGTGTGGGTTTTGCCTGAGTGAATTGGTCAGAACTGAAAATACATGGTTGCTTTCTGTTTGTGTCTGGACTTTGAATTTTAACAATGAAAGTGTTTGTCATTGGAATATTTGAGACAGCCATGGAAGAAAATACCTACTTAAGTTTGCATATTACAGAGAAAGGGATTTCGTTTCATTTAACAATGTACAGTGGTAACAAGAACTATAGGAATTCTTCCAAATTAATTATTTTCATAGGCCTCAGCATCCCAACTTGGAAACCAATAGGAAGATATATTTACTTTAATGAGAACATGCTTTCCTGTAGTGAATTTTTATAGCAAAGAAATGGAGATGTCATTGCTAACAGGGGGCAAAAGAGACCTCTGAGGTCTCAGCTCATCCAGCTTTCTTGATATGAGATGCCATTAACCACTAAATTAATGCAAATATAGCTTAATGAAATGTTTCTCATACTGTGATCATAAAATATCTCTGCAAAATACCACTCTGCACTTAATAAATACGAGAGCCAAACCAGAAAATACCCCACATATTGATTTTTAAAAGTATGAATATTTGCCACAGACACTTCAAACACTCAGGCTATCAACATAAGCCTCAGATGTCGATCTAATTATAAGATAAGTTTGAATTGATTTAACATCATTTCTGTCAAATAGATACCAACAAATTTAATGATGATAATTGTGCTTAAAGTGAGACCACATGACAAAATGCCAGATGAAAGCAATGTCAGAAACAGATTATGAAGCCCTTATTGAACTAAAGGTTTTCTTTCATTGCCTTTTGACCATTTCTCTGGGTACATGCTAATCCAGTGCTGCTCAATGCGTGTTTTGCAGGCCAATGAAGTACTGACATTTAGAGTAAGCACTGATCCACTTTCAGAGCATTACACCATCTAAGTGCATGATTTTTTTCTGGCAATTAATTTTATAGCATGTTAAAAATGAATACATTGGATTAGAGATCAAAAAGAGATAATATTCTTAATCAAAGATAATTGAGAAATGCTATCTGAGGGTTTATAGTGAGAGTGTTTTAAGTGTAGGCGGCATATTATGGAGAAGAATGGAAACATCTAAACTTACTCCCAAAAAGGTTTACTTGGAACTAGAAGCATAAAACTCTCAAAATCATGCCAAAATAACAAGAGATGACATTATTTGAATAAACTTCAATGATTACCTTGGAAATTAGTGTGCTTTTTATTTAACAAATATTTTCTTTGTGTGGATGTTTGGAATTAAGAGAGTAGAAATTAATATTCATTGCATTGAAGGATGAAAAGTATTATCATGAATTTTAAGAGTACAGATATTCCCAGAATATAGAAACTGTCACCTTCTCAGAGTGCAATGAGTGATACTGGCCAGCTTTTCAATTCATCAACCCATAAAAATAGTAGATTTGGGTTTTCTGAAGCCCTGAGAAAGTATTTCAGGCACATGAAAAAGTATTGTTAAGTGAAACGACATTGTAACTACTTACTTATTATCTCCATAGTAGGGATGATTTGCAAAGAATTTAAAAAGGGAAACGCAAATGTTGTACATTGCTTTCTATACATATGACTGCAAAAAATAAAAAATAAATAAAAATGTACTGAATCAGACAGTATATTTTTGGCTATCATGCAAACTCTTTTTGTTATCTTTCATGTTTTCAGATAGAATGGAGATTTCATAAGAAACCTTCAAAAAATCTCTTAGGCAGACAGTCTGTCCTTTTTTTTTGATACTGGAGATTGAACTCAGGGGCACTTGACCATTGAGACACATCCCCAGCCCTATTTTGTGTTTTTATTTAGAGACAGAGTCTCATTAAGTTGCTTAGTGCCTCCCTGTTGCTGAGGCTGGCTTTGAACTCGTAATTCTCCTGTCTCAGCCTCCCTAAGTGTTGGGCATTCTGTCCTTTTAATGCATCTTCTTTTTATCAGTTATCACATTCTAATTTTTTGCATGAGTTTCTTACAAATCTAATCTATCTCTCGATTGCAGAGAACCAGGTTCTTTCCCTTTACTTGTTGGTAGTTCTATTCCTAGCATACAGGAAGTTCCTTGAAACCATTGGATAGTTATCAAGAACATTCTCTATCATTTAGAGCAGAAGAGGTTCATGATCTTGGATAAAATCATAACAATAATAATGTGATAGTTAATTTTATCTGTCAACTTGATTGGACAAAGGTTGTCCAGATACCCAGTAAAACATTATTTCGGATGTGTCTATTAGCATGTTTGCAGAAGAGATTAGCATTAGAGTCAGTGGACTAAAGTTATTCAATGCAAGTTTGTGGATTTCATACCCAATTCATTCCCCCAACACTCCTGGCTGAAGTAAAAATCATAACCATAATCTTTCCACTTGAGATGAAAGAAATGTTTTAAGGCTAAAACAACTGAAAAAATAAGGAGGAAATCCTAATGTAAGAAAACCAGAGAAAAAAATATGACCCCCAAATCTTAATATTCTTTGTTCAAATCCCCAAATAACCATTAAAGCATCCATATACAATAAAAATAAGTAAGGTGATATACACCTGCAATCTCAGCTACCTGGAAGGATAAGGCAGAAGGATGGCAAATTCAGGGCCAGCTTGGGCAATATAGCAAGTCTCTGTCATTCAGATAGATAGACAGACAAAATAGATCTCAGGAATTGAGTAAATAAATAAATACAGAGAAATTCCAGAAAGGTTATGTTAAAATTTGTGATTTTTTTCATACTGTTTGTTTTCTTCACATTTTTTGTTTGTTATGTTTTAACTGAGCACATTCCCCAGCTCATGTGTAACTCAGTCAACAGAAAGTTGAAGTTTTATTGGTTTGAATCATAGGAAAATAACCCAAAAGTTGACAAAGAACCAAGAAATTTAGAGTGGATTTCTAATAAGAAACAAAGCCACAGAGGATGAGACACTAAATAAGGGCATATATTCTGCCCAAATACTTGTCTAACCACATATTATGCCAGCTAAAGCTAGACCATCAAGGAACACAGTGAAATAAAATTCAATAAGCTAAAAGATGAAGCTGTAAAACTTGAGGGGAGATAGCTACTGCACACTCTGTAGGAAAGGCATTTGACTCAGTGGACTGATTCCTAATTTGAGTCTTTTAAATTAGTTGCTGTTAGAATTCTACAAAATTAATAAATCAACAATTCTCTAAAGAACAGAGAAAGATTCAGACTCATGATATCACTTGCAATATCTAGTTTTCTATATTCAAAATAACAAGACATGCAAAAAACAAATACCCCCAAATATAATACTTATTTTTAAAAAAACTCCAAAACACCTATTTAATATTAAATTCAAATATTTTTAAATAGACACAGTGAGGGGAAAAATAAGAAACCTCAAAACATAAATGAATACTGTTTTTCTTTGGATACTGGAGGTTGAAGCCAGTGGTATTTTAACACTGAGCTACATCCCCAACCCTTTTTACTTTTTATTTGAGATACGATCTCATTAAGTTGCTTAGGGTCTCACTAATTTTCTGAGGCTGGCTTTAAACTTGCAATCCTCCTTTCTTAGCCTCCCAAATCACATAATTTTTTTTTAATTTAAAGCTAATATACAGTAGAGACATTTATATTAGCAAATAACTTATTTCTAAACAATGGATGATTCAAAAAGGCAACAAATTAGAAAATATCTTGAACTAAATAATGAAAATGATATATGTATGTAAACTTTCTGAGATTAAGCTAAAGTATTATATAGTAGAAATTATTTTGTTGAAATGTTTTTATTAGAAAAATGAAAATTCTTTAATCAAATAATCTGAGCTTTTATCTTTAGAGATCAGAGTAAACAGGAAAGCAAATAAGCAAATTATCAAACTGTGTGGGTGAATGTAAATAATACTATAATCGTTAATTTGATTAGGATTAACAGATGACAAAGATTAAGAGGCTCTGGGTGTGTCAATAAGGGTGCATCTAAGAATGATTGGCATGTGAGATAGCAAACTGAAGTGGAGACCCTCCCTAAGAGTAGGCAGCACCATCTAATAGGATGGTGACTATTGGAAGAACAAGGAAGCAGCAGAAAGTGCAAGCTCAATTCTCTTTGAATGGGTTCTTGATTGCTGCTGCGATGGCCTGAGGACATCAGACTCCAGCTCCTTCACTCTTCCAAAGCAGACTCTGCCAGTGATTCTCCAAGGAGTTTCCAGAAGCCTTCAGTCTTGGACTAGGGTAGCACTGTTGATCCCTCTTGTTCTTGGAGTGGGATAGCACTGTTGATCCCTCTTATTCTGAGGCTTCAGCCTCTTGGACTGCACAGCTACTGGTTCCTCCAGCTTTCCAGCCTGCAGACAGCCATTTTGGACTATCCAACTTCTGGTCCTATAAGCCAATCTAATAAATTTCCTTTTAATAATCATACTCTCTTTTGCTTCTTTTCCTTTAGAGAAGCCTAATACAAATACACATAAGAGTAGAAAATAATACATAAAAGGTAATATATACCAAAAATAAAATAAAGGTTATTTTTAATAAAATCAATAAATTTAATAAATTTCTTGCTGTTACCATGCTTGATTGTCATTATGCTTGATTGTCATTATGCTTACTGATAAGAAACTGAATGTTTTCTTTTATAAACAGGAAGAAGATTGAGAATGAAGGTATGAGAAGATATGAGAATAAGCATATTTTTCAACATTGTATTGGAGATTTAAGTAAGTGCAATAAAGAAAAAAATATATGTCTGTAAAGGAAGAAGTAAAAAGTGTCTCTAGTTGTAGATGACATGGAATACACAAAAAATGCTAAATCATCTACAGAGAGCTATGAGAACAAATAAGTAAGCTAAGTGTAGTCAAAACATATAATATATATATATGCATATATATAAATAATTGTGTCTATTTTCCAGCATTAAACAAATATAAACAGAAACAATAATACATTTCCTATATAGTAGTATCAAAACCATGAAATAAGAACTTATTTAACAAAACATGAATAGAATATATATTGAAAATTATATAATATGGATGAAATAAATTAAAATAAAAGGAAATATATACCAGTCTCTTGGATTAGAGAGTAAAATATTGTTAAGATATCATTTACTCAAAATTGACCTTTAGGTTCAATGATAATAAAACTAAGTTTCAAAATTTTTCATGAAATTGACAAGATTACATAAAATTTGTGTGGAAATACAAATGATCTAGAACTGCAGAAATTATGCTAAAAGCAAAGAACAAGCTTAGAAAGATAACAATACCAGGTTTTGACATTTATTATAAAGCCAGAATAATGAACACACTTCAATATTTGCAAAAGATTGTTATAGATTAAAGAACAGAATGAGTCTGGTATAAAACCTTCTTATATGAACCTTGTCATAACTTTGACAAAGGTGTCAAAGCAATTCAGTGGGGAAAGTAAGGTTTTTCCAGGAAATAGTATTGAAACTATTGTGGAAAAGAAGTCAATTCAACTTATATCATCTCCAAAATTTTAATAGAATCACAGGCATACATGTAAAACTCAAGTTCTAAAAATTGTAAAAGAAAACATAGGAAAAAGATCTTTGCAATCTTGAGGCATGCAAAAATTTCTTTCACAGGACACAAAAGCACAAAATATATAAAAGCAAAACTTATTAACAAAATTTCATCAAATTAAAATTTTCTAGTCTTTAAAGATAGCCTAAAAATACAAAGTTACTGACTGAAAAATATATTTACATTACATATATTTGATGATGAATTTTTTTAAAAAAGAAATGACTCTTAACAACTAAATAATAGATGCTTAAAATGGCTTTTAAAAAGTTGGACAAATACTTCACCAAAGAAAAAATATGATTGACCAATGAACACAATAAAAGATGCCCAACACTATTAGTCATTAAGAAAATGCAAATTAAAACCACAGTTGTATAGGTCATTAGCACAGCTAAATTGGAGCAAGGTGATATGGTTAGAATGACACTAAATTTAGAAAGACCAACAGTTCCAAATGTTGAAAGGATATGGGCCAACTAGAACTCTCATACATTGGTGATGGAAAGCTAAAGTGCAACTAGTTTGAGAAAAAAATTTGTCAGGTCCACACAAAAAGATATGCATAAGCTTACCGTAAGATTCAGCAACTCTACTCCTCACACAGACACAAAAATCTAGCCAGAGGTTTATATGAGTGTTCATAATGGTAGTATTCATAGCAGGCAAAAACCAGATGTAAGCAGTGGTATATGTATCCATCTCATCAGTAAAATAATCTAATCATAGTGCATTTATATAACTAAATACTCTTCAGGAATAAAAAAGAACATACAACTGGTGTATGCAGCAACTGTTAGTACATGAAACTACTTTATGCTGAGTGAGAGTAACCAGATAAAAAAGACTACTATTCTTATATATGATTTTCTGTAACATAAACAGTAATCTGCTTTGACCTAGTGGTGGAATTGGTGGGTGGAATTGGTGGGGGGAATATGTGAGCCTGATTGCAAAAGAACACAATGAAAAATTTGGGTTGATGACAATGCTCTGAATCTTGATTTTAATAATTGTTATATCAGGTGGAATCACTTGTCAGAACTTATTAAAGTCTATGTTTAAAATCAGTGCAATTCATTGTACATGAATCATACCTTAAAATGATTGTATTTTTTAAAGAAAAAAATTCAATAAAAATAAAAATGGAAATATATAATAGTTATTCAAAAAATAAATCCAATTATAAGGAGTCTAAGGCCAATGTAGTGTGATCATCATCATTGCAGCCTGTTTCTTGAATCTTTTTATTTTATATTTTATTTTATATATTTAATCTTTTTATTTTATATTTTCGATATTTTGTTCTCATGAAAGTTTTCTCAAGACAACTGTTTAATTTATGTTTCAGTCATCAAAAATGAAACACAGAGGAAGAGGTTTTTTTTAAAAAAAAACACATCTTAAATTTGCTTATATCACTTCTTATTTTATGTCATTGACCAACACGTGGTTACATGACCATAGCTAGTGGCACTAGAGTTTAGGACACATACTAATTACTCATCTAAGGATTGGAAGTTTATTACTAATGTGAAGAAAATAATCAATAATGAGGGAGTAGATCTTGTTACTTATATTCCTTCAGACCTTCATATTCAAGAAGTCTTTTGCTAAATTACATTAAGAAACTTCTATGTGTACATCTTTCTACTATGATATTCCATATTTTAATAAAGTAACATTACAATATATTGTGATTGTCAAGTGTCTTGCATGTCTAGACTACTGAATTTAAAGAAATATCACAGATGATAGTAGTCTAGACATGCAAGATATTTAAAAATATTCCCATCCCCCTTGCTCTATCTACTGAAAAGGTATACAAAATGAGAATTTTTGGAGAGTAGAAGGACAAGGATAAAAAGAGCTAAACATTATAGAGAGCAGAATGACCCAAAAAATATGTGGTTAGAATTGGAAAGCATCTTAGTAACAGTGGTTTTGCCTATTGTGTACCGTTTTCTTTTTTTTTTTTAATTGAGAATTATATTTCTACAGGACAAATGAGAAAAGTTCTAGAATTTGAAAAAAAGAGAAATGAGAAAGAAGCATGTATAATACATTTCTAAATGTTTTACAACTTTCCTAGTTGGAAGCTAATAAAAAGAAAAAAAATTATGTGCTTTTGGGGAATACTTTAAAGGTATTTTTATGTCTTAGAAGTTTCACACCTTGATTTGGGTCAGAAAAGAGGAATATATCCCCTGGGGAGAGGAGATTTTATGTGTGTGTGTGTGTGTGTGTGTGTGTGTGTGTGTGTGTATAGAAGATTTTGAAGAGCCTTCAGTCCACATACAGCATTTATAAGGCCAATGCTCTTATAATTCAGAGGAGACCTGCTGATCAGTGTTCACCCCTCATGTCGTTGGGAGGAGTAAACTCTGAAGAGTTCTCAGGGGTGTTCATATACTTCATCACCTCTTAGATTAAAGGGTTTGATATCAAACCAAAGGGCAGTTTTCAGATATTATTCAGATTTTACCCATCAGAAGTAGTTAACTTACTGTTCAGAAGTTAAATATGCTCTTGGTTTTTGATTGTCAGATGAGTTCCATATGCATGCAAGTCCTGTATGTTGCAAGAAATGTCTTTAAAGAAGTCTAGGATGCAGTAACTTTTACAATGGATACAGGTCCTTAACAAGACCTTTTAATAATGAAAAACCATATTTGGCCACTTCTGTTGTTTGTAAGAATATGTTTCAAATTTACAAAAATAAAGGTTTTTAGTTTCCTTTTTCTTCCCCCTCTTACTAACAATTCTGCATTTCTTTTGCTTATTTGTAGGAGAACAGTGAATTTTGCAGTGAACAAGAACACAGCAGTCATTATTGGACATGTGAAGTATCATACATGAAAAGTATAAAATTGCAAACAAGAAAACCCATGGAATCATTTTGATCACTAGTCATCTTTTTGAGAAGATAGGATTTACCTATCATCAAAGTAAGTAGATACATGAAGTATTACATTATTTATGTTAGCTCAAAAGGAGTTTAACTAGTTCACAGGCTGACTTCAAGTATATTATCATTGGCTTACATTTGATGGATTATGAATCATTTTCTTAAAGATGAGGCAGTTGGTTTTAGTTAGTATCCCTAGGAGACAGGAGATAAACAATCACAAAATAGGATGGTGTTCAGAAAACATCAAGTAAATGACTAGAACAGTGACATTGCAAATTAAAAGTCAGCATAATAGTCAATTCCCCCAGTACCTAACAACATTTATGCTAGTAAAACAATAACAGAGTCTTGTTTAGAGTTCTTCCACTAAAGTAATGCTCATGTTTTGTCAATGGAAATAACTTAAAGTAACTCAAATTTCATGCTTTTTAGTGACTGCAGGAATACATGATATTTATAGTGGAAGTAATGCCAATTCTGAAAGATTTGTTTCTGAAGCTGGCTCCATTATTTATTAGCTGCATATCTTGGATATTAATTTAGATTTTTGTACCAAGAATTGCACTCAGAGGCACTTAAGCCACTGAGCCACATTCCTTGCCTGTTTTTTGATTTTTTATTTTGTTTTGTTTTTGAGAAAGGGTCTCACTAAATTTCTGAGGCTGGCTTTGAACTTGAGATCCTTCTGCTTCAACCTACTGAGCCTCAGAGATTACGGGCATGTGCCACTGTACCAAGCTTATTTTTTGTATTCTTGACAGCTGCTATTATAACTGAAATGAGATGAAATTTCACTGTATTTTTGCTTTCTGTTTCTTTCATTGTTAAAGATGTTGAAAATTTTTCATATATTATTGGTCATTTGTATTTCTTCTTTTGAGAAGTGTCTGTTTATTTAATTTGCCCATGTATTGGGATTTTTGGTGTTTTTTGAGTTCTTTATGTATTCTAAATATTAATCCTCTGTCAAGAATAGTTAGCAAAGATTTTCTTTCATTCTTTAGATTCTCTCCTTGTTCTTGATTGTTCCCTTTGCTGTGCAGAAGCTTTTTAATTTGATGCCACGCCGTCTCATTTAAGTATAGCATCATATCACCTGCAAGCAGTGATTTGAATTTGAATTTCTTTTCCTATTTTTATCCTATTTCCTTCTCTTGACCTAATTGCTCTGGCTAGAATTTCTAGTACTTTGTTAGCAGGCTTTTCTTTGTTAGCAGTTTTTTAAAATTATTATTATTATTACTGCTTCTATCTCATTGCTAGTTACTGATATGTTGAGATTTTCTATATCTCTTGATTCAGTTTTGACTGGTCATATGTGTCTAGAAAACTACTCATTTTTCCTAGGTTTCCCAATTTTCTAGGTTTTCCAATTTTTTGGAATTATGAGTTTTCAAGAGAAATAAGCCTCTGGATTTCTTTGATTTACACTAATTTTATTAGTTTAGGTCTTCTCTCTTTCTTTTAGTTAGTTTAGCTAAGAATTCATGAACTCTATGAATTTTTTTTCAAAGAAATAAACCTTTCACAGATCCTTTCTATATTTTACTTTCTATTTTGTTTATTTCATCTGTGATCTTAATTATTTCCTTCCTTCTGCTGGGTTTGGAATTAGTTTGTTCTTGTTTTTCAGTGACCCTTATATGCATCATGAGGTTGTTTATTAGAGATGATTCTTCTTCTTCTTCTTCTTCTTCTTCTTCTTCTTCTTCTTCTTCTTCTTCTTTTTCTCTAATGTAGGCACTTAGAGCTGTGATCTTTTCTCTTAGTACTGTCTTCATAGTGTCCCAAAGGTTCTAGTATGTTATATCACTATTCTCAATTGAATCTAATGATTTTAAATTTCTCCCCAATCTCTTCTTTCACCCATTGATTATTTTAAAAAATGTATTATTTAACCTCCATGTGTTTATGTAGTTTATCTGCATTTTTTGGTGTTGGTTTCTAATTTTGTTCCATTATGATCAGGTAAGATGCAAGAAATCATATCTTTTTATTGGAATTTTCTAAGAATTGGTTTATGGCCTAAAATATGGTCTATTTTAGAAAAGCTTCTGTAAGCAGCTGAGATGAATATGAATGGTAGTTGCTGCACAAAATACTCTATAGATGTCTGTAAGTCTATTTTATTTATAATATTATTTAGGTCTAAAGATTCTTTACTGAGTTTATGTCTGGATGACTTACTGTTGGTAAGAAAGGTGTGTTGAAATTACCCAGTATTGTTGTACCAATATCAACAGAGTCTTTCAGTTGAGTAGTGTTTGTTTTATGTAATTAGGTACATTAATATGTGAGGTATAAATATTTATTATAAATATATTTTGTTACTGAATTATTCCTTTTGCCAACATAAATGACTTTTTTTTTGTCTGTTCTGGTTAATTTTGGTTTGAATCTTGCTTTGTTGGATATGAGATAGCTACTCCTGCTTATTTTGTGGTTCCATTTGCATTGTATATCAACTTCCTTTTTTTAAAAATTTTTTATTTCTTTAAATTTTATTTTTAGCCATAGTTGTCTTTGTCTGTAAGGTCAATATCCTGAAAACAACATTAGTTGGATTTTTTAATTTATATTCTTTTATTGTATGTTTTTTAATTAGAAAGTTAAAATCATTGATTCAACTTTATTATAGAGAGATGTTTACAAAATACTTTCTTTGATTTAATACTAATGTCTAATTCAGTCCTGTTTCTCATTTACTCAGCTATTCTTCAAATGAAATTTGTCCCTTTGCAAACTTGAGTTTTGATTTTCATTTCCTCTGTGTTCAGTGTTTAAATGTTTTCTGTAGTGCCAACTTAATAGTCATGAATTCTTTTGTTTCTTCTTTTTATTTATTTTTTAGCTTAGAAGGATAACTTTACTGAGTATAGCATTCTTGTTTGGAGTTTTTTTTTTTTTTTTTCCATGTCTTGGAACACATCATTCCAAACCTTTTGCATTTTAGAGTTTGTACCAAGAAATCAGAAGTAGTCCAAATGGCTTGCCTCTAAATGTGTCCTGATGTTTTTCTCTTAAGGACTTTGCAATTTTATCTTTGTTCTGTATGCTAGACATTTTAACTGTAATGTGTAGTGGATATTGTTTTTTATTTTTGTTTTTTGTTTTTAATTTTGTCTACTTGTGTTTCTAAATGTCTCCTGTATCTGGACATCCATCTCGTACTTAAGGTTTGGAAAGTTTCTGTTATTATTTCCCTCAAGTGATCTTGAGATCCTTTGAAGTTGCGATGTCTTCATGTTAATTATCTCACAACCTTCTTTGACTCCAGTGATTCTTAAATTGGGATTTTTAATGTTTTCCCAAGGTTCTTCTATATTGTCATAGTTATTTATTTTCTTTAATATTGTTTGAATGTTCAAGACTGGCTATTTTGTCTTCCAGTTATGACCTTCTCTCTTCAGCAGAAGAGTACCTACTCTATTATAGGTACTTTCAATTGATCATTTTATTTGATTTATTGAATTTTGCATTCATAATCTCTACTGACTCCTTTCTTTATTCATTGATTTTATATATTCTTTTTGAATTTGTGTAGTCAATTTTCATAGTCAATCTTTTGAATTCTTTATCTGATATTTTGTTCACTTCAATATCTTCGGAGTCAGTTGCTGGTGAACCACAAACTTTAGAAGGAGTCATGATACTTCTCTTTCTTTCTTTCCTTGTATTTCAGTGCTGAGCTTTCTCATCTATTGTGATGTATTTCTCTTTGCTCTTATGTGTAGGTTTTGGGAATGTACACCATTCTCTTGCCAAAGTATTCTGGGATATAAGAAATTTTCAATACATTTCCAGATGGGTTTTGTAGAATAGTTTTTCTTCCAGTTCTTTGTTGATTAGTGTATTTAGATACAGTTTATACTGTGCCAGAGTTTAAGAATTCTGCTTCCCCTGTAGGTCTCAGAAGAGTGGGGTTCTCCAGCAATTTTGTGGTATGTAGCAGTGTATGTGAGGTACACACTCTCTGATAGTTCTTCACTTAACATTGTTGTACATTGTAAAGTGGAATGTGAGTGATCTTGAGATCCTTTGAAGTTGTGGTGTCTTCATGTTAATTATCTGTTTTTGCTGTAGGAGTAGATGATCATGAGCAGGACCTGAGGACTGCCCTAGCCATTTCTACTTGGAATTTGTTTGTTAGTTTGAGGTTGCTGTCTTATCTATTCTTTACATTAAAGTATCATTGAATTTCATGCCTAGAATAAGGTGTGCTGTCTCTTGATGGTTTTAACTCAGCAACAGAGCCTATATCCCGTGAATTTGTAATCCCATTAGATTCCCAGCACATCACAAGAAAAGGGGAAACAACAGCAAAAACATATGCAAAAATTATATAGCATTAAAACAATTACCCAGTACCTACTATGAGATCTAAAACACTAATTACCACAGAAATAGGAATGATGTGGTTCTCAATTGCTATCATCAAGAACAATAAATAGAAGTCAATTACACTTTGCCTTAAAGTACAGCAGGTATTAACTATGGTGTCCATAGTTCTAATAACTGCAACAACATGAATGGTTGACATAGGTGTCAAATGAACCAAATAGTTATAAAATAGTTAACTATGGTACCCATAGTACTAATAACTGCAACATGAATGGTTGACATAGGTGTCATATAAACCAAATAGTTCTAAAATATGGCAAAAATACAATGCATTAAGAAGAAAGAAAATATGATAGGAAGGTAAAACAAAATTTTGAATATTCAAAAAGTAATCAGAGAAAACAGAAGAGCTATAGAAAGTGATGGCTATAAAAAAGGAACAGAAAATATAACTAAAGGAAACAAAGTAAATTGAGAAAGTGAGAATGGGAGAATTTGGTTATTGAGGGATAAAAAAGGAGAGAAATAAACATAAACAAAAATAAAGACATTTTAACCCTCAAAAGAGGAAACAATATATACCCACATGCCAACTGGCATAGCAAGGACACATACACACAAAGTAAAAGGTGTTTTGCTTTTTTAATTTTCTTAACAAAAAATGAAAGAATTGTGGGCTGAGGGTGTGGCTCAGTGGCAGAGCGCTTGCCTCCCATGTGTGAGGCACTGGGTTTGATCTTCAGCACCACATAAAAATAAAAAAACACAATAAAGACACTGTGTCCATGTATAACTAAAAAAAAATATTTAAAAAAAATGAAGGAATTATGTCCATTGTAATTCTAATTGTCAAAAGTGTTGATGAGGATGGATAATCATTGCCTATGCTCAGCTGTCCTTGTTTCCATTTCTTCTTAGTCTACATAGAGCAGTGACTGGATGTTGTTAAACTCTTCCTCTTTTTGTGCTCAAGGATCTGCCAATTGGAGTGACCTAAAACTGAAGTTGGCTGAAATATCTTCCAGCTTCTCTTCTCACTTCTATAAGGTAAGACAGAATAGTAAGCACTGCTGATTGTAGTTTTGTCCAGACAGACCAGATGGATATAATTCCAGGTTGCAGCAGAGTTCTAGATGGAGAGTTCCAACAGCTGGGGTTTAGCTCTAATCAGGCATTTTGGATTTAATAAAAGTGTTATCTGCTCTAGAGAGATTATCAACACATCCTTATGGCCAGGCAGATTCTGATCTCTGCTCAGAGTCTGGCTCTCAGGAATCTCCTGAGATTTCTGCTCATAAGCTAAGGGAGCCAACTATTCACAGTTCTCACATACTTCACCACTTATGAATAAAGTTTTCCCAGAATCAATCCCACAGTGTAATTGCCCTCATATGTTCTCTTTCTTGACTCTTATTAGCTGGTCATGTGAGCAGCCTGACTCAAAGAGAAAGCAAGTTACACTCCCTTCCTTATCTCTGACTTGTATTCCCATGGGTATAATATTCTCTATTTCTGCTTCAATCATGTTCTGCTAGGTGTACCCTAGGCCACACAGAGGTACTTGCTGAGACAGCATGACAATATTTACTATGATCTCTGAGGCTCCCATGGCAGCAAGATGCAGTATGGCCTCCTAAAGATTGCCTTTCACAGTTGGGCATGGTGGTACACACCTGTAATACTAATGGCTTGGTAGGCTAAGGCAGGAAGATTGCAAGTTCAAAGCCAGCCTTTAAAAAAGTGAGAAGCTAAGCAACTTAGTAAGACCCTGTCTCTAAATAAAATACAAAAAAATAGGACTGGGGATGTGGCTCAGTGGTCAAGTGCCCCTGAGTTCAATCCCTAGTACCAAACCAAACCAAACCAAACCAAACCAAACCAAACTAAACAAAAATGCCTGTCACCTCAGCTTTCTGCTTTCCAGTTGAGAAACACAGAACACTTTAAACACTGGCTCACTCTATAGCCTCTAGTTCAGCTAAGTTCAGACTATGTTCTATAAGTGTTGCCATGCTAAATTTGTCTATTGCCTGTCTGTCTCTCTCTCTCTCTGTTATCTTTCTCCTCTGTGGTGAGTCAGCACCACTCCTGCTGCCATAATAGTCTTAGTTCCGGTGTACTCTTTCTTATTCTTTGTTCAATGCATCCAAATTTGTCAGATACGCAATTTCATTGTATTCCCTCTTTCACTAACCTCACAGAGAAGCAGTAACCCTGCTTCTTGAATCCTGAGTCACAAAACTGGAAGGGCAGTCTTTCTCTTATTCATCATTTTGAGTTTCTTAGAGAAACTTCTTAACTGTAATAAGTAATAAATATTTTACAAATAATCTATTCCAGTGACTTTTTAAATATATGTATTTTAAGTAAATATTTTGCAGACATTCAGGATGATTGTGTAAAACAAGTACACTCACCATTTTTCTCCCTGTGTCATCACTTGTATTTAGAGTTTTAAAAAATCTAGCATTCTACTTTAAGACAGAGGAAAATGAGGCTGTGATGTTTGAAAATTACCCTCAAATTTCCGTAGATATATAGCTCAGCATTATGTGTACTGAAATGCATTGTTTTATATCATATACTCAACTAAAATATTCTCTTTTAGTTAAATGAATTTCAAAATGACCATATTGTAGATAATAATTTCCATGTGATTTTGCAAACCAAATTAGAAACTGGTTTATATATCTCTGCAAACTTTAATAGAGTAACAAATAATGTGATTTTATTTCCTATGTATTTTGTCATTATTATAGACACCATGTAGTCATGGATTATGGAGTCACATACCAGCATTATTTTCACCACCTGTGGGACTTAAGTCATATATTTATCTACTTGATCTTATATTTGTAAAATGGGTCAAATCATACATCTCTCTTAAATCATTATAAATTAAATTGTCTATTTATGTGTGTGTACATGTATATATGTATGAGAGAGATTAACATTTGTGTATGCATGTATGTGCAGAAAACATACAGTCTTGTGCTTGGCACAGAGTGAGCATACACATGCATTTACACATGATGGTTATTGGGCTATTGGGCCTTCGAATCAGTCTTCAGATATTTCTACCTTATTTATTTTTTAAATGGTTTTAATAAGCGAATAAAATTGAAGTTGTCTTGATAAATCTCTTCTAAATTTTTTTTTTCATCAGAGGTAGTTATCACTTTTGCTGGTGTTATATTTTTTACTACTTTTATGGTTGAAAAAGAGATTTTCTGAGATGGTTTTATAGAAAATGTTCTCTGGAGTGGAATATACCAGGTAACATATTCATTCTTTCATTAGAGAACTGTACCTGAGAAAAATCAGCCCAGAAGCCTCAGGAAGAGAAGAGAAGGGTTCTCTATGGC
This sequence comes from Xerus rutilus, assembly GCA_028644305.1. Classification (NCBI taxonomy): domain Eukaryota; kingdom Metazoa; phylum Chordata; class Mammalia; order Rodentia; family Sciuridae; genus Xerus; species Xerus rutilus. The sequence goes on along the minus strand of CM053400.1, from coordinate 82,592,496 downwards.
TATTTAACTGAGTAGCAGATGCCCTCTGGCAAGCTCACAGACCTTTCAACCTCAAACATTTTCCTCTTAAACACCCTGGGGATCATAGGAAGGGATGATTTGGGGCCTGGGAAGACGATTATCTAGGTTGTTCACTTTGTACTGGGAACATTTCTTTAGAGTTGAGCTGAATAATGAAATGAAGTTGCAAGCATAATGTAGTCTCTGGACATAGACTTTGATGATAATGTTAATAATTCAAATGTTGTAAGGGACTGAGTCTGGTGTTAAATAAAACAGGCCCTTTTTGGCCTAATATTTTTTTCCTCCAGTAGTTTCTTATTTGTTTCAGAGAGAACATGATTTAGAAGTAAAAATTGACCTTGTGAACTTGTAATAGATAGCATAATAAACATTTAACTAGGAACATGTATCTAAGTTATTTTTTTCTTGAGTTATAAAATTGTTTTATGTGAATAATTATATAATTCTAATGTATTTTGGAGTTTTATATCTTATGTTGTGAAGAAGAGCACATATTTCTTCTCCTAATATTTTTTCTAATATGTGTAGCTGCCTACAAAATATTACGCATATAATGGGTTATTCCAAAGTTAACATATTTGAAAGAGAATTTTCACTTCCTCTCCCTCTCAGAGTCTCCTCTACTCCAGACTTCCCAATTACAATTATTAACAACACAATTTACCCCAAAAGTTATGGAGTCATCCTTGATTCCTCCCATTCCCTTCAATGCCACTTCTGAAACATCAACAAAATGTTTCATCTCTTATGAACAAATTATAGCTTCCTTTGCCTGCACTTACCACTTCTTTCATTAACCACATATTCCATGTCACTAATATCTGCCCCATGGCTTATTATACCAGACTTCTATATACTCACTGCTTTCATACTTACTCATCTGGCCCTAAGTGTGACCTTGGAAAAAAATAAATAAGATCACCTACTCCTTCACTCAGAACTCAAGAATGACTTCCAGGTACAATTTGAACAGTTGCATATATGTGAGTATAATTTAGTGGGCTTTTTTTATGATTTGGGCCCAGCTGCTCTTTCTCCTACTCTCTCTCTTCTTTCTCTAATTTACTCTCCTTACATTCCAAACACACTGGCCTTCTCTATTCTAAACAGGGTAAGATTTTCCCATTTCACAGCTATTACAATAATCTTTGGTTCTGCTTGGATTCCTAGATCTTTGCATGAATTGTTGCTTGTGAACATATAGTTAGTTCTCTGCCTAGATGAAGCTTCTTCTGATATGAATTTCCTGAACATTCTCTCTAAAAGAGATTCCAACATTATTCTTTGATGCACTCTCTAAAATCATGCCATATTAATTTTAAGTCCTATTTTTCTGTAATTGATTATTTTCAAAGATAACTCTTGTAGAATCTTCTAGTTCACATGCTCCTCCATAAAGTTCATTCCCCATTAAAAGGCATAGTCTAATTCCTCTCTTCTTGAATATGAGTATTATGCTTTGGATGTGAGGTGCCCCCCAAAATCTCACAAGTGAGACCATGCAAGAATGTTCAGAGAAGGAATGATTGGATTATAAGAACTTAAACCCAACCAGTGAATTAATCACTTGATGAGATTAATTGAGCAGTAACTGTAGGCAAGTGAGGTGTGGCTGAAGGAGGCAGGATATTGGGAATATGGCTTTGAGGTATTTATTTTGTATCTGTCAAGTAGTCTCTCTTTCTGCTTTCTGATCATTATGTGAGCTGGTTCGCTCTGCCACACTCTTCTACCATGATGTGCTGTCTCACATGAGCTCACAAGAATGGAGCCTGCTAAGGATTGAGTTCTCTGAAACTGTGAGCCCCTAAATAAACCTTTCCTCCTCTATAATTGTTCTGATCAGGTCCTTTATTTAGAGCACTGAAAAACCTGACTAAAACAAGCCCTAAGAAATGGCGTCTACTATCTTTGGATTGAAACCTCTGAAACTATGAGTCTCTGAATAGACTTTTCCTCCCCTAAAATTGTTCTGGTCAGATCTTTTAATCACAGGAACAAAAAAGCTGACTGAAACAATGGGCAGATTAGTTACTGCTTCAACCAAGAGAGGATGGTGTAAGCAGTGCTATTTTGACTTCTAAGGCTAGGTTAGAAAAAGTCATGTAGCTTCTGCTTGGTTCCCTTTAAAGGCTCACTACATGGATGCTTCCACTCAGAATCCATCTGCAGTGCTGTGAGAAGACTATGCACCAAGAAGAGGTCATGTGTAACTTCTATGACACCAGCCCCAATTAATTTTAGTCTTGATGTCATCTCAGCCCAGGAACCAGGCATGTGAAGGTAGGAGAAAATTTTAGTTCCCATCTTTGAAAACGTCTCAAGTAAGTCCCCAGACATTATGGAACAGAGACAAAGCATACCTGCTATACCCAAGCCAAAATTTTACCTACAGAATCTGGAACCAGAATAAAATGATGGTTGTTTTACACCACTGAGTTTTAGAGAGCCTTTACCATGCAGCAACAGGTAACCAGAATATTCTGTTTCTTTCTTTCCTTTTTTTTTTTGTACCAGGGATTGGACTCAGAGGTGCTTGAACCAGAGTTGCTTAACCCAGAGGTGGACCCAGAGGTGCTTAATCACTGAGCCAAGTCCCCTTTTTTTCATTTATTCTGAGACAGTATCTCTACTTTAGTCAGCTTTTTCACTGCTGTAACTAAAAGACCTGACTAGAACAATTGGAGGAGAAAAAGTCCATTTCGGGGCTCAAAGTTTCAAAGGTCTCAGTCCATAAACAGAGAGCTCCATTCCTCAGGACCTGAGGTGAGGCAGAGCATCATGGCAGTAGAGTATGGTGGTGAAAAACTGCTGAAGACATTACCAGAAAGCAGAGAGAGCTCTGCTCAACAAGCACAAAATGTAGACCCCAAAAGCACACCTTGAGGGACTCACCTCCTGCAACCACACCCTACCTGCCTACATTTACCACTCAGTTAATCCTTGTCAAGGAATTAATTCACTGATTGGGTTAAAGCTCCCATAACCCAATCATTATACCTCTAAACCTTCTTGAATTGTCTCACACAAGAGCTTTTGGGGGCCACCTAATATCCACTACATAATAATCTTTCTAAATTGTTCAGGGCCTCACTGAATTGCTGAAGCTCTTAGAAAACGTGAACTTCCTGTCTCAGCGTCCCAAGCTGCTTGGATTATAGGCCTGTGCCACTGCACCTGGCAGAATATTGTCAAACATTCTAAGTTCTGTAAGAGTAGCGGGTTTTCTTTTTTTTTTTTTCTTTTTTTCTTTTTCTTTTTTGGTACCGGGGATTGAACTCAGGGGTACTCAACCAACTGAGCCACAACCCCATCCCTATTTTGTGTTTTACGTAGAGACAGGGTCTCACTGAGATGCTTAGTGCAACTAAGCCCATTGCTAGGCTGGCTTTGAACTCACGATTCTCCTGTCTCAGCCTCCCAAAGTGCTGGGATTACAGATGTGCACCACTGCACCCAGCATTAGGTTTACTTTTTGATAGAATGATATGTGCCCAATAAATATTTACTTGAAATAACGATAGATATGAAGAGTTATCAATTTGTTATGTCAATTTACTAGTAGGAGCTTTTCAGTATTGTTGCTTATTTCATATTTCTTCATTTCTTTGTTTCCTATACTGAACCATACCAAACATATTTTTAGCTTGTTTTTATTTTTTTCATATTTGATTTATTTATTTGTTCTATTTAGGCTTACATGATAACAGAGTGCAATTTGATTCATTGTACATAGATGGAGGATAACACTTCATTTCTCTGATCGTAAGTGATATAGAATCACAACATACATGCAGTCATGCATAAAGCTAGGGCTATGATGACCATCATATTCCACCACCTTTACTGTCCCCATACCCCCTCCCCACTTACACCCCTGTGAACAGAGTTCCTCCATTGTTCCCATGTCCTTCCCCACATTATGGATCAGCATCCACTTATCAATGAATACATTCGGCATTTGATTTTCTGAGATTAGCTTACTTCACTTAGCATGATATTCTCCAACTGCATCCATTTACCTGCAAATGCCATAATTTTATTCTCTTTTATTGCTGAGTAATATTCCATTGTGTATATATACCAGTTTCTTTATCCATTCATCTACCAAAGAGCATCTAGGTTGGTTCCACAGTTTAGCTATTCTGAATTGAGCTGCTATAAACATTGAAGTAGCTGCGTCACTGTAGTATGCTGTTTTTAAGTCTTCTGGGTATAGACCAAGGAGTTGGATAGCTGGGTCAAATGGTGGTTCCATTCCTAGTTTTCTAAGGAAAACCCATA
>CM053400.1:82567748-82587688 GCA_028644305.1 Xerus rutilus | reverse complement strand
GTGCCTTTTTCCCCACAACCTCTCCAACACTTATTGTTGTTTGTATTCTTGATAACTGCCATTCTGACTGGTGTGAGATGAAATCTGAGGGTAGTTTTGATTTGCATTTCTCTGATTGCTAGAGATGTTGAACATTTTTTCATATGTCTGTTGATGGATTGTATATCTTCTTCTGTGAAGTTTGTGTTCAGCTCTTTGGCTCATTTATTGATTGGGTTGTTAGTTTTTTTGGTGATAAGTTTTTTGAGTTCTTTATATATCCTGGAGATTAGTGCTCTATCAGATGTGTGTGTGGCAAAGATTTGTTCCCAGAATGTCGGCTCTCTGTTCACTTCATTGATTATTTCTTTTGCTGAGAAGAAGCTTTTTAGTTTGAGTCCATCCCATTTATTGATTCTTGGTTTTACTTCTTGTTCAATAGGAGTCTTGTTAAGGAAGTATGGTCCTAATCTGATATGATGAAGATTTGGGCCTGTTTTTTCTTCTATTAGACGTTGGGTCTCTGGTCTGATTACCAGGTCCTTGATCCACTTTGAGTTGAATTTTGTGCATGGTGAGAGATAGGGGTTTAGTTTCATTTTGCTGCATATGGATTTACAGTTTTCCCAGCACCCTTCATTGAACTATCTTTTCAATGGATATCTTTTCATATGGATTTCCAGTTTTCCCAGCACCCTTCATTGAGGCTATCTTTTCTCCAGTGTATGTGTTTGGCTCCTTTATCTAGTATAAGGTAACTGTATGTAAGTGGGTTCATCTCTGTGTCTTCTATTCTGTACCATTCTGTACATGTCTACTTTGGTGCCAGTACCATGCTGTTTTTGTTACTATAGCTTTGTAGTATAATTTAAGGTCTGGTATTGTGATGCCTCCTGCCTTACTCTTCTTTCTAAGGATTGCTTTCGCTATTCTGGATCTCTTATTCTTCCAAATGAATTTCATGATTGCCTTTTCTGTTTCTATAAGGAATGACATTGGGATTTTAATTGGGATTGCATTGAATCTATATAGAGCTTTGGGAAGTATAGCCATTTTGACAATATTGATTATGCCTATCTAGGAGGAGCATGGGAGATTTTTCCATCTTCTAAGGTCTTCTTCAATTTCTTTCTTCAGTGTCTTGTAGTTTGCATTGTAGAGGTCTTTCACCTCTTTTGTTAAATTGATTCCCAAGTATTTTATTTTTTTAAGGCTATTGTGAATGGGATAGTTTTCTTAATTTCTCTTTCAGAGGGTTTATCACAGATGTATAGAAATGCAATTGATTTATGGGTGTTGATTTTATATCCTGCTACTTTGCTGAAATAATTTAATAATTCTAGAAGTTTTCTGGTTGAATTTTTTGGATCCTTTAAGCATAGAATCATGTCATCTGCAAATTAGCTTATTTTTATTATATACATACTGATGAATTTCTTTTTAGGTTATTTTTTGTATAATAGGAAAATTATTTTGTATAACAAATATGTTGCAAATATTTAACAAGTACAATGGAGTTATCTTTTAACTTTACAATATTTCTTTACTACACATTTACTTTGTGAAAATTCCTATATAGTCAAGTATGATAAATATTATATTTTCTCAAAAAAATTAGGTAACTTTAATTAACATATTTTTATAATATAATTTTCTATATTTTCTGGCTCAATATGCTTTCTTAAAAAATAAATATTTGCAGCTGGGCGTGGAGGCACACACTTGCAATACCAGAACTTTGGGAGGCTGAGACAGGAGAATTGTGAGTTCAAAACCAGCCTCAGGGGCTGGGGCTGTGGCTCAGCGGTAGAGCGCTTGCCTCGCATACGTGAGGCCCTGGGTTCGATCCTCAGCACCACATACAAAGCAATAAAATAAAGACATTGTGACCATCCACAACTAAAAAAATATTTAAAAAAAAAAAAAAACCAGCCTCAGTAACAGCAAGGTGCTAAGCAACTCAGTGAGACCCTGTCTCTACATAAAATACAAAACAGGGCCTGGGATGTGGCTCAGTGTTAGAGTACCTCTGAGTTCAATCCCCAGTACCAAAAAAAAAAAAATTAAAAATAAATAAATAAATAAATATTTGCTTTTTGGGAAATGCCTTTGATGATTTTCCTTGAAACATTTCCCTAAATTGCAAGTATTTATTATTTTTAGTAGGTAATAGAACTACATTCTTATATGAACATCTTTAATCCACCTGGAATTAATATTGTTATACATTTTTATTAGTTTCTAACTTAATTATATTTTTCCTTTGTGGTTAAGTCTGCCAAGAGCTTTTATTAAATAATTCATTCTTTCTGCCATAATTGAAAATTATTTTTTATGATTTACCAAAAACCTATATAAAATCGGTTCTACTGCTGGCCATTTTATTCTTTATGTGCATTTTTAATCTTTTATTTTAGCTTTTTGACAGTTCTTATTCATTACAATATACTCATTTGGTTGCAGATAGTCATCAAAAAGAATGAATCATAAAATTGTCTTGTGTTCTTACACCTGCCTTATTTAAGGAAGAAAAAATTAAAGTACAAAGTCTCACTAAAAATATATGATTTATTCTACTGTACTTTTGAAACCTGAGTCCCTATTATTTCCAAAATGCTCTTTACAATTGAGATTTGGGAGGAAAAAGGAGCAATGTTATCAAAGGAGCATTGTAGACTTTAAATAAGATAGAATAGATTGTTATTTTTGAAGGGATGCAATCATATTTAAGAACACATATGTTGAGATTTTATATTTTGAAGTGTGTTTAGGAGCACTATGAGAGATCAGCTTCAAACTGCAAAAATAAAATCAATTAAAAAAATTCAGAATAAAAATGAAGTCATGTGTTAAGCCTAACAAAAACAATGATAAATAAAGCTGAAGGTTATGAATGAGTGAATCTCATGTATGTATACTTAATAACAAGAACGGCTACAAAAGGCTCTGCCATAACCACAACCTTTCAAAAAAGCCACTGCAACCTACACAAAGTGTGCTTCTGCAAAGATTTCTGTCTTTTAACTGTCTATTCAACCTTGGGCTGTTGTCACATTTCTTGTTGATGTTTGAGTACATTTGTTATTAATTCTTGTGGCCAAGAATTATTGTTCCAAAGTACCTTATGCAGTCTTCCTCATTTTGCCTTTAAAAATTTCCTTTCACCACATCCCCTTTGAATATACTCATTTTCCAGGACATGTATGTTCTGCATTGCAAGGCTCCCTGCTTATCCCAAATATATATCATTGTTCTTAATATTATCTCTTCCTATTTGCTATTCTAAACCTGACAGTATTAACTGAGTTGTGGAAAATTATCACTTTAAACATATTCCATTATTCTATTAAATCTATGGATAGATTTTTAAAAACCAGAACAAAATTATTTCTAGTATTTTTCAGATGACATAAACTATGTGAGAGTGCACTGTATTATTTTACCAATGTATAATATGTAAGAAACAACATAGATATATGAATTTTTGAATATGCACCATAGATAATTATTTTTCCCATATCTTTCTTTTTTCCCCTGGTACTGGTGATTGAACTCAGGGGTACTTGACCACTTAACCACATCTCCAGGCCTATTTTGTGTTTCATTTAGAGACAGGGTCTCACTGAGTTGTTTAGCACCTTGCCATTGCTGAGGCTGGCTTTGAACTCGTGATTCTCCTGTCTTATCCTCCCAAAATGCTGGGATTACAGGCGTGCACCACCACACCCAATTTCCCATATCTTTTTGATCCACCTTGGATTTCAACTGTAGTTCAAGCAGAAAATATTTTAGCATGCTGCCAAACTCCCACCTCAGCACTCACATATGTTTGCTTTTCCTGAAGGCAAGAGAATTCCTATGGCTTATGTTTAAGGCAGTGCAGAAATGTGAAGCTTCCTTTTCTTTGAGTAGTCCTCTTCATTCATGAATAGTGGGATTCAATAGATACTGCTTTGGCTTCTTATAGAAAGATAAACTCTAAAGTTGATTTTATATGTAAATACAGAAATGTTCCAGTGAAATTGATCTTCAAATCACATATGGTAAACCAAATGTAAGCATGTTACATTTAAGCTACTGAAAAGTAAATTATAGCTAAATATCTTAATATCAGTCAGAGGAAACAGATAGATTCCATAACAATGATACGAATGATGAGAGTAAAACGTAAAACCAAAAGAGAATGCAACAATATCCTTAAAAAGCTACAAAAAATGTATCTCAGAATTCTATATCTAGTGAAGACATCATTATGAATTAATGCAAATTAAAACTATTTCAGATAGACAGAGGCTGAGATACTATGCCCTAAGAAGACGTTTAGTATAAGAAATGCTATCGGGGTTTAGGGATATATAGCTCAGTGGTAGAGTATTTGCCTAAAAATGGTATCAGATGTGATGAAAGAGAATTATATATATAAAATCTGATAAAAGTTGAGTTCAGTATGAAGAAATAAGGAACACCAGAATAGCTACAAAATTATTAAATATAAAGGACAACATATATATTGTGTTTTTGTGATGTATCCATGAGCATATTGTATTATCAAATTGCCTTATTCTTAAAAATAAAATTAATAACTGATGCAAAATTTATAATATATGTATAAATAAAAGAAAAAAATAAAATCACAAATTAAGAAGAAATAAATATGAAGAGAGGTGTAATTATATTACTGTCATTATTCATTCAAAATAATCATTTTTGTGCTAATACCAATTATAATTGCATTGTACTACCATCTTTTAAACTTTGTGTGTGAAATAGAATATTATTCGAAGGCATATTAAGTTAAGCTAAAATTGCATAAAATAATTTCTAGAACAACAACAAAAATATCAAAACAAACTATAGGTAAAAATAAAAAATCAAGGGAGGAGATATAATAGAATAATAAAAAGTATGATTTATATCCAAAAAACAGGGAAGGCCATGAAGAAGAAATAAACAAGGAAAAATAAACAACTTTAAAACAATTACCAAGTTGGGCATGGTGGTGCAGATCTGTATCTCAGTGACTTGGGAAATTGAGGCAGGAGGATCACAAATTCCAGGTCATTCTCATCAACTTATGCTCTAAGCAACTTAGTGAGACCCTGCCTCATAATTAAAAAAAAAAAAGGGAGGGCACACTGGGATATATGTTGGTGATAGAGCATCTCTGGTTTCACTCCCCAATAATGAAATAAAAATAAAACCAAGATGTTTTATTTAAGCTCAGCTATACCAATAATTACACTTTATTGTAAGAGATGATTTATCAGAAAACCCTAATTATCCTAAGTGCATATGTCAATAAAGATAAAGACAAAGAGAAGCAGAGCAAGATGGTAGCTGGGTGAGATCTCCAGTGATCATTTCCCAAAGGCACACCAATTTGACAGATAATCACACACCAAACTACCTTCATAAGGGCTAAAAATACCAAGTGAGAGTCCACGTGCCTGCTTTTAGTTAAAAAAAAAAAAGAAAGAAAGAAAAAAGAAAAGAAAACAACACTGAAGAAGGCAAGAAGGAAAGAATTTCCTCTGTCACCCATACCCCAGTTCCAAGCATTCCACTGGAGATAGAGACTCTTCCCACTTAGGGAAGCAAGAGGAAATTGTAAGGCCATAGATTAGATATACATTACCAGGCCTGTCTAGGTAATAACTGGTACCAGACGGAGCCCCACAGTTCCTACCACTAAGCCAACATCTATGAGTCATTAGAACTGTTAGCCAGGTGACAAATAAATTGCCTCCAATACCACTTTGATAGCAGTTCTGGAAGTAAGACTATCTGCTGGGAAGGAAGAACAGGAAAGCTTGCACAAATTTTTGTCTTGGAGCACAGTGCCAGGCTGCTGTGGTGAGACTCAGCACTGGGTAAAACCTGAATGACATATATGAAGATCAAAGCTTACAGATGGAGACTCATTATGATTTAGTTATGTGGTGTTTCCAAAAAGCTCATGTGTGAGAAAATGCAAGATTTACAGGTAAAATTATTGGGTTATGAAGTCCTTAACCCAATCAGTGAATTAATCCTCTGGTAGAGATTAACAGAGTGGCAACTGAAGGCAGGTCAGGTGTAGCTTGAGAAGGTGGCATGCCTTATGGGTATATATTTTGTCCCTGGAGAGTGTAGTCTTTGTGCTTCCTGGTGATGTCCTGGTGATGTTCCTTGACTACACTCTTCCACCATGATGTTCTATCTCACCTTGACCTCTGAGGAATGGAGCCAGCCTTCTGTGGACTGAGACCTCTGAAACTCTGAGCCCCCTAATAAACTTCTCCTCCTCTGATTGTGTTTGTCAGGATTTTGGCCACAGTAATGAAAAAACTGACTAAAACAAGCCTTAAACCAGCATTACCATCAACATCTGTGTGCTAATGGGACAGACTAAAGTTTTGATGTGCATGTTTTCCAGCTTATAGTGGGCCTAGGGAATACCACCTCTCCTCCTGAGACTGTACAGGTCTGGGTGACTATGAGACTCAGGTACAACTCAGTGTATTATTGTTTTTGGTGGCCCAGGAGTTGATTACACCACACTGGGATAGAACCATGTTCCATCCTACTTCACCCTCAGCTGCACTGTGAGTCTCAGTGCACCCCTGAAACTATGCAGGCCCTTGGGGCTATGAGATTCAAGTGTGACCAAGTTTAGCATCAGCATAGGTGGCCAAGGCACTGCCTTCACCAAGCAGTACACTAACCTTGGCAGCACAGCATGGAGTCGGAGCCTGTTTGCTGAGAGCTTGGCAGGGTAGTAAGCATAGAACTTTGCCTTTGAACTTAGTGCTGAACTGGATAAAGCAAACACTGGATAGATGTTGAAGATGAACTGTGATAAAGTTTCATATCATAATTTCCAGAACAACCAAAAAACAGCAAAACAAGATAGAGTTAAGAAGCTAAATAAGGAAATGGAAAGCAATAGAAAACGAAACAAAACAAAACAGGATTTAAATCCAAAAATGGCTATAAGGAAGAAAGAAACAAGGAAAAATCCCCCATCCTGTTTGTGGATGAAGCATCTGAAGCAGCCCAGTGTCAGAAGAAGATAGTACTCCTGTTATTTAGATTGCTATTCCAGCCAGCATCCAGCATCACCAGGGGCTGTTTGAGGCACTCTTGAGCTGATTCTGCCTCAGCAGCAGGCAGCACATAGCAGTGTGAGCCTCATACTACCCCAGACCTGTGCTGGCTTTGGTGGACTGCAGGCTCAGGACATACACAGCTTGGTGGTTTGGTGCCACAAACATGACAAAGGAGCCTGTGACTTGTTCATACATAATGATTCTAACCAGAGCTAGATAGAACTCCACAGTGCCTGACCATACACCAGTGACTGGGGATGAGGCATCTGAGCCTATTCCAGCCCCCAAAAGAGGCTGTATGGACAGACCACTTTTTTTCTTTTTTGGTTCAATACACTGATTGATTGGATTTGGGACCATAGCGGGCTTGTATTGCCCTCTAATGCTGAAAGAGTAGCAACACATTAACAACTGAATGCTGGCAAAACTGGAACTGGTTCTACCCAGTGCTAAAATAGGGGAAGTGACTACAGGCTGAGAAAATAATCATCCTGCTTAGAATTTCTGCAAAGACAGGCATGAACAAAGTCATATTAAGAAGGCTGAAGTAAATGATTAACACTTCAATGCCCAGATGACATTGCATACCAACAAGCATTGAGAGCTTTCAGGAAACAATGATATCACCAAATTGTCAAAATAAAGTACCAGAAACTGACCAAATAGCAATCAGTATGAGAGAACAATTAAAGAATTCAAAATTCTGTTTCAAAGAAGATCAACCATCCTGAAGAAAATATAGAGACAATGCTCTATTAGAGAAGTTTACAAAAGAGATGGATGCAATTACAAAATATCAAAAGGAAACCCTAGATGTGAAGAATACCTTTTGTGAAATTTAAAATGTCATCGAAGAAACTAATAGAAGAATAAATTGAACAGAAGAAAGAATTTTTTTACATACATGTGTACACTAAGTAATTAAATGTGTTTGTATCTGGAATACCTGCTAATTTATTTTGTTGTGTGTTGTTTCTTCTAGTTTAGGTTCATATCCCTTTGGAAACATTTTTCACTTTATTTTTCCAATTATTTTTAACTGTGTGTAAGCACTGTATTTGCAAAAGCATTTGTAGAAATAATTTGAGAATATTTATGTTTTGTTCTTGCCAGATACTTTGGGACAATATTAATTTGATATCACCTTAGTATAATTTCAGCAACTGAGCTTTGGAGAGATTCAGCCACTGCAAAAAGGATGATCTACCTTTGGTTTGCTTCTACTCTGAGAGTGCATGTGTTTCAAGTCTCAGCTCAAATAAAAAGAAGTTCAACAGTATCTCACCCTGCTGGTTCTAAATTCCAACATTAGTCCAACTGGCAACTTTGGACTGTTAAAAGAACTGCTTAGTCTTTCATCCTCTATGCCATTGGGAGTCAGCAGATGCCTAAGCCTGGACACAATTCCTTGGACCACTTGTCTACTACAATTTGACTCATTTATTGTTCATTATCATGGTAGCTCTCTGAGATGTTCACAGATAATTTTTTTCTTGGTTTTCAAGTATTTATCACTGGAAAGACCAAAAAAAAAAAAAAAAGAAAAGAAATGTAAAAAAATAACAAAAATAAAAATGTTACCTACCATTATGAGGAAAATCCAGATGTACCTTTTAAAAACTAATTTAATTAAAATTACTATTAAAATACCATCATGTGCTAGGAAAGAATTTTAAGAACAATTAAAATTAAATGGTTTTGGGAGGGTGACCTATATGAATTTATTTTGGGAAAAATGCATCAGGAATGTATTTTTAAGTTAAATCATCATAAACATGTTCCAAATATAGTCAGACATCTGTTTTCAGTGAAATGCATAGGTAAAGGAGAAAACAAAATAAATAAAATAATTTAACATAACAAAGAAAAGACAGTGAGAGAAAATGGCAAAAAAAAAAAATGCAAGACTAGATATAGAAGCATTGTATCTGAGGACAGATCTTTTTTTCTGGGTATAAGTCAGTAATGGTCAAGAATTTCTTAAACCTCAAGTAGGCTTGAAGGTTAGCAAAAGTCATCTGAGGGGCAGGTACCTTCCAGAAGACATAAACCTGGAAGAGTACATAGAACACTGGTGGCCAGAAGGCCAGTGACTTATTTTGAAGCTAGGTTGTTCAGGTCTAGCTGCATCTCAGAGAATATTCAGAAGCATAGTACATAGTTCCATCTCTTAGAAAATAAAAGCTAGTAAAAACTGGGGAACAATTTGTCCAGTAAAGATGGACTCAAAAGGAAACCCAACAGTAGTTGCAGGGAACATACATGGTGAAGGAAGGAGAGCAGTATGTTTTGACAAATAAGCAGATTATTGAGGCCATGGCCCAGACTCCCTAGACAGCAGTCTGACTAGTTCTACTTTCTTCCTGCTTGTGTGGACGGGTGGTCTAATTGCTCCTTCAGGATTTTTTTGGATGGATCAGGCACTGGGAAGGGCTCCATCTGCACAGGATAGCTCCTTACCCATAGTTGAGCAAACCAGGAGGGAAGGAAATGAGCTATGACTTAGTCCATGAAACAATGAACAGAAAGAATGTAAAAGGAAACCAAAGACCATAGAAATTTACTTTACAAATGAGAGTTGTTCTTCTACCTAATTTCTTAATGCTGTATTTAAATTGTTTATTTTTCAATTCTCTAATTACATTTTTTGATAAATTACATAAAATAAATACTATCTGTGATATTAGAATACCAGAAAAAGAATCACAGCTAAAGTGAGTTTAAAAAGTTAATGACAAAATGACAGAAAAAGAAAACATCCTTCAGAAAAGGAATAAACACTTCAAAAATAGATTTTTTTCAATTTGGCAGAAGATGTTGTCTATTTCTTTTAAAAGCTCCAATGAGAGACTTATAAATAATATATTTGAAACACAAGTCAGAATTACATGACTCCCTACTCAAGTGATGGGCAGTGGAGAGTAAATATTAATGACCAGCTTTACTAGAACAGATAAAACTCATATGGAAACATGATGGAAATATTTACTCTCCTCTTCTATCTATGCCAGATAAAATTAAGTTCCACTGTCATTTCAAAATGGAAGGTGAAATTAAGTAGCTTTACATCTGTTCTGAAAGTTTGCACCTACACTTGCTTCCAAGTGTTAAGATGTTCTAGACAGACCTTAAGTCCTGTTAGAGTCAAGATTTTAATGAACAAATTTCTCAGATCATTTCCTTTTCTTTCATTGTTTGAACTTAAAATTTATGTAACATTCTCTTCAATTAGGTATCATTTTCAGCAAGTGTCCTAGATTTCAAGGGCATAATTCCTTTTGTCTTGAAGTTACACAGAAAGAATTCAGTGTTACTGTTTAGTGAGCATTTTATATATAAAATATTTTTGCTTTCTCCCTTGACTCAAATATACTGGGCTGTGGGGCCAATGTACAGAGGAGGAGACTGACCCTGGATGAGCGTGTGGAGGAGGAGACCAACCGGGCTGCAGCCCTCCATCTACCAACTGGTGGCTGTCCCTGCCTACATCTGTCTAAAGTCAACAGCCAGGACCAGGAAGATCATCCCATAGGTCCCTACAGGCCCAGTTACACCAGAGGTGAGGTATTTGTAACTTGCAGGGACACTACAAGATTAGAGGGTAGAAACTGTAATACCTCAGATCAGCATTGCTAGAGAGGAAGACATATAAACAACATGAAAAAAACAAGGGAAGAAAATGCCCCAAACAAACCAAGATGCTACAACAATAGAATCCACTGACAGCATAGTAGATAAAATGTCAGAGAAGGAGTTCAGAACATACATAATTAAAGTGATCTGAGAAGCACAGAATAATAGAAGAGAGCAAATACAGGCAACAATTGATCACTTCAACAAAGAGATTAGAGAACAAATACAGGCAACCATTGATCACTCCAACAAAGAGATAGGAGAGCAAATATAGGGAGCAAAAGACTACTTCAAGAAAGAGATAGAGACTTTGAAAAAGAACCAAGCAGAAATCCTTGAAATTAAGGAAACAATAAACTAAATAAAAAATTCAATAGAAAGCATCACCAACAGACTAGAGAATTTGGAAGACAGAACCTCAGACAATGAAGACAAAATATATAATCTTGAAAATAAAGTTGACCAAACAATGAAGATGGTAAGAAACCATGAACAGAACATCCAGAAATTATGGGATAAAATGAAAAGACCAAGTCTAAGAATTATTGGGATAGAGGAAGGCACAGAGGTACAAACCAAATGAATGTACAATCTCTTCAATGAAATAATATCAGAAAATTTCCCAAACATGAAGAATGAATTGGAAAATCAAATACAAGAGGCTTGCAGGACACCAAATGTACCAAACTACAACAGATCCACACCAAGGTGCATTATAATGAAAATGCCTAATATACACAATAAGGTCAAAATTTTAAAAGCTACAAGAGAGAAGGAACAGATTACATATAGGGGGAAACTAATTTGGATTTAAGCAGATTTCTCAGCCCAGACCCTCAAAGCCAGGAGATCTAGATCAAGCTCTGAAAGAAAATGGGTGCCAACAAGGAATCTTATATCCAGCAAAGTTAAGCTGCAGATTTGATGATTAAATAAAATCCTTCCATAATAAACAAAAGTTAAAAGAATTTACAGCAAGAAAGCCTGCACTAGAGAGCATTCTTGGCAAAATATTCCATGGGGAGGAAATGAAAAACAACAATGAAAATTGGCAAAGGAGGAACTACACTAAAGGAAAAGCCAATCAAAGGAGAAACCAAGTCAAGTTAAAAACCAAAAATAAACTAAAATGAACAGGAATACAGCCATATTTCAATAATAATTCTGAATGTTAATGGCCTAAACTCATCAATTAAAAGACACAGACTGGCAGATTGAATTTAAAAAAGACTCAAATTGTGGAATTCACATGGATGTTGGCTCAAAGCTATGCCTACAATGGAGAAAAGGACTGTTAGGAACATCAGCTGAAGATAAAAATTGGTTATTATGCTATCCATTGAATTTCTTATCCTTATTCCTCTATAACTGTGTAAGTAAGGCAATTATTTTTCTTTCTTTTTTCAAAATTTTTTCTTTGTTTTTATTTTTCTGTAATTTGTATATGAGATGACTAGGTATTACTTTATTTATTCACCTATTTATATTTGGTACTTATTCTACTTGATATTCTCTCAAAATCTGTGCTTTTTATCTCACCTTAGTTTTTGAAAAATTTTCAGATAGTTTTACTTCGAATATTGTTTCTGCTCTGTTTTCCTTTCTTCTTTTTGTATTCTAATTATATGTGCCTTATTCTTTGATATTGCCCCACAGTTCTTGGGTTGCTTTTACTTCCTTTGTATTTTTGTTTGGGAAATTTTTAATTAACTTATCATCAAGACCATGGTTTCTTTCCTTGGCCATAATTTAATTGATGGCATCAGCATCTATTTCAGCATGCTTGATTTCTAGAATTTTGTTTTGATTCTTAAAGTTTCCATTCTCCCTAACATTGTTTATAGGTTTTTGAATGATGTATACTTTTTAAATCATAATTATTTTAGTTTTTTTTAACTTGGCTATTCAACTGTGTATAATATGTTTGAGTCTGATTTTTATATTCAGACTATATTTTAGCATGTCTTCTGGCCTGTCTTGTAATTTTTTGTTGAAAGCCAGACATGTTTTATTGAATAATAAAAAATGAGGTAAATAGGCCACTGATAGGAGTATTTGTTTTATCTGGTGAGGGCTTGTCTAGTGTTTAATGCTTGCTTGCAGCTAAAGGTACCAGAGGCTTTAAGTTTTCATCCTGTCCTTTTTTTTTTAATCTCACTGTTTGAGTTTCCTTAAACACTACTTCAGGGAGAAAGAATCCATGTATTACAACTCTTTCAGCTGTAATTGATTGTTATGATACCAGATCCTTGCTTTCATGCAGGTCAGATATGGAACAAAGGAGTTTTTTCTAATCTTATCCAATTTTTAAGCGGGTCTATGTCTGAGCACTATGACTTTCACAAGTGTTTTATCAATGTGTACCACCCCCACTAGCACCCTTACTCCCATCTCTTACTGAAATATTCCCAATATTTTTCTTTGAAACTTTGTCCTTAATTGACTTTGTTTTTAATTCACAATCTAATCCTATTAGAGACATGAGGTCTTTTTGGAATCTTCAGCAGGAAACTGGTAGAATATTTGAAAAAGAGAACTGTGGAACAGTGAGAGTTTCCTTAAGTCTACAGGACCCCAAGATTTCCTTAATCTCAAATTAGCCCATATTCTGTCTCCAGCCATTTTTCAAGATTATATATGCCAATTGAAAGCCCTAGCAGTACATTGTTGAGTTCAAGAAATGTAATTTGATATTCAGACATTTTTGTTACTATAAGGATAAGATTGATGACTTTTGATTACTTAACATATCAGAGATGAAACATGAAGTCAGTTTCTTAATTTTAAAACAGTGTTTAAAAACTTGTTTAATTTTACACACTATTTCCATTTCTCTACTCTTTTTTCTTTCTTTGATATTTTTTTTTCCATTTTATCATCCATTTTATTTGGGAAATGCTTTTGTTGAATATAGAAAACCAATGTGATGAATTCTATTTTATGTTTTTAATCTTATTCCTACATCTTCTGTAGATTGTTTTTAATTTCTTTATATAGAATAATTTATATAATTAAAAAAAGATACTGGGCTGAATAATATGTTTGTATCATTTGGAGACCCAGATATTTGGTGGAAGCAAAAAGTAGAAATCAAATTTGTATTCATATTAAATATTTCAAATTCACTTGCCCTAAACCTGGTATCAGATTTTTTCTCCCTTGAGGTTCCTAGAATCTTGGAATTAACTCCTAATTGGGATCTATAGATAATGGAATGAAATGGTAGAAGACATTTTTTTGAAATCTACCAAATAGTTAACCTGACTTGATTTAAGCTCTGGATATTAACTCTTACTAAGTCTCAAACCTCTCTCATGAAATTGGTATCATAATCAATTTTTTATATATCCATAATTTGACCACATGAAGTTCTGATTTGTAAAAATATTTAAAAGAAAGCATAGGAGAATTTTTCCCTACTGACAAGGCACAATTTTTTTCTTTAAAAAGGCACAAAAGGAAAGAAAATTAAAGGCTTATAAATGCCTTCAATAAACTAAGTAATGCTGGAATGAACTAAGTCACAACAAGTTAAGTAAAAATAATAAATCATACTGAGAATAAACACCTAAAACATGCAAAGGCTTAATATTGAGAATACTGGCATAAACCCAGTAAGACTTGTTCAATGGTCAAATAGAAAGAAAACAATAAAAAAAGGTATAATGGATAATTAAAAGCAATAACATTTTACTTTGTAGTCAGTCTAACTTAAAGGAATTGTAGACTTGATGGTTTGGTTGTACATCAAATGTTCAATGTTATTAGACACTCAGGTTAAAGAAAATTTAAGACTGCAAGTTTTGCTCATTATTCTACTTCAGTTGTTCCTTTTTTACTTTTAAGAGAGAGATTTTAATGGCTTAGGGTTTGCTGAGAAGCAACTAAAACTTTGAATGAAATGTAATCACAGAGAAGAAAAATGTCTAGTACATAATTAGAACTAGCAAGACTTAAATTTCTTTGGATTTTGCCTCAGCAATTCTTTTCCTTTTTCTTCCTTTTCTTCTTTTCCTCTGATGGAATAATTTTGCAGTCTATAGTTTCTTTTCACTGATTAGTGCTTTCCATTTATTTTCAGAAATGAATTAAATTTTTCACCAATCTATAAAATAACCAGTTGTTTTTCACAAAACTTGTGAAAGATTGTCTGATTGTATTATATGATCTTTCACAGATACACCATGTGCATACCTCTGACAAGATAATAATCAGGCTTCTCAATTAGAGATTATTTGCATAAGATCATCTGACTGTCCTCAACAGTCACTGATTTTGAAATTGCATTGTCTTGATTTGTCTTTGAATAAGAAGGAAAAATATTTCTAGGAATTATTCATATACATAATTAATAGGTAAATTTTTAAAAAGCTATCTTAAAAAATTTCTCCCATATTTACTTACCCTAATTCAATTATTTCCGCAGAAAGTATTTATAATGTGTAAGATCTTGAAATATTTTCCTACAATGAATTGTTGAGTCTTTTTCTCCCTCCTGCTCAGCGGGTATTATGACTTTATTTTTAACTGCTACCTTTGCAGAAGATAAATATTTTACTCAATAAAACATTTCTCTAAGGAATTAACCAACATATATAAACATTCTTCAGGCAGGATTGAAAACTTCTCTTCTTGCACCTCTGATTCAAGCTTTATTGCTTATTTGCTTAGTCTGATGGGAATAAGCCTTTTCCTTTTTGCTTCAAAAACAGAAAAAGAGATTTTTAGGTTCCTTGGGAAGAAAGGAGACTTTCTTCACATTTATGCAGAAGGAAGTTTATGAGGGAAAGGACATTCTCTAAAGGCTGTCAGGAGATCATAAAGATGTCAGTGTCTGAGAAGGGAAGGCTGGGTGTTTACCAGGAAAGTAGTCTATTTGGGCAGAAGTTTGAGAAGCAAAGTTATGAATTGGCTGCAAGAAGCTGGCAAGCAGGAAAAGTGAAACTAATTTATATTGACATTTCAGGTTGTCCAAAGACCACAACAAGATCATCAGGGTTCTTTTATGGCCATTGGGGAGGCAATGTCAGGGTGAAATTTTACTTAGGATAGTAATATTTATTTTATTTTATTCATTTTTGATGTTATTTAAAGATGAAAGAAAGAAAAGATTACTTTTGTTTTAGTTATATTTATAGGCTACAAGAATTTGGAGATAAGTTTATTTCTTTTACCTTTGCTTTTTTTAACATTATAATTGTTCAAAAAATGTCTTAAGTTTTACCTGGCTTCAGTAGCTTATTTCATTTACATATTTCCCATCAGAATCATTTTCTGATTTATTATTAAACATGCATAGATTAATTCAATTACTGCCTCACCAAATAGTTATTGAGTCTTCATTATGTTTTTGCACTATAAAGCATGGAGGATACAAAAAAATATTGATTTTGCCCTTAAGGAATTTACAATCTACTTAGAAAAGGTAACTAGTGTTTGAAGTGATTTATAGGAAAGTGCTGTATTTCAAAAAGCAACATCCTACCTCCCAGCCTGGTGGATTGATGACCTAATTGAAAAAGGGGGCCTTGAGCTGCACCCAGAAGATAGGTAAGATGAAGAGGAGGTATGATACAAAGAAAGAGGTTAGCCCCTACTGTGTGCTCTGGGTCCAAATGGCTTGACCTCTAGTGATCCACAGCCCTGGTGTCACATGCATGCTACTAGATGATGAAGCTAAAACACTACTCCTTTCTCCTGGCCCCAGTCTCAAAACCCATCAGTTACATACTCATTTGGCCATTTCTTCTGCTCCCATACAAATTTCTACCACTTTTCTTGAGTGCAGGGGGTCACCCTTGCACTTAGACCCTGAGTCTTTTTTGGCATTCTCTTATTAAACATCCTGTCTTGACATGCATCTTGGAAGGGGGCTAGTGTCACAGTACAAGGTTCATCCTAGAGGACACATTCCAGCCTCTAATTCATAGGTATCTTCTTTTTTCTCTTTTCTTTGTTCCCAGGACATAATGGTTTTTTATTATATCAGTATATTATATTTATGTCTACATAATCTCTAGCACTAAATTTAAAAAAGTCTAAATGTATAAGTTTTTAAAATTGAAATCCCATTTCTTCACTTTCCTGAAGCATTAAATGGACCTGATTAAACAATGGGAAGATGGGAGTGCATGAAGCTATGGCAAGATATTAGTTTGTACTTCAAAATAATTATCTCACTGTGCATCTTTGGGTTGAAGAAAATTGGAGAAAGAGGTTGAGAAACGTCCTTGGCTGCTACTATAGATTTTTCCCTTGTTAAATAGAACAAGTAAACTAAAGGTATAAATGAAGCGCCCTAAAAGTATGCAGAGCATGGGGACAAAGACAGTAGGCTCCTCAGCACAAATTTCTCAGGACAGATGGCATTTCACCTTCTTACCTCTGCACATGAGGAAACAGAAGCTTCATTCCTTTGAAGAAACTATAGCTGCTGCCTTCCCATCTCAGTCTTTATGGATTGCATTGTGGGGACAACAGTGGAACCTGAAGTTCTCTAGTTAGATGCAAACATTTTTTAGATTCTCAATATATACTACCCTAGACCAAGATTTAGGGGCTATCTGTGATGAAATATAAGCAGACCAACTCTATTCAGTCTGTCTCCCCCGCTCCCATCCCAACCTAAATCCCTAATGGCTTTTGGAAAGAGAATTTCATTTAAATGCCACAGACTATTTATCCAAACAAAGATCACAAATGTACTAAACAGAAATGAAAACTCTATTGTTTACAGACCAAAAATGAAAGCTTTACATGAGAAATTTTACTCTGTAATTACAGGTAATTTTATTATAATTGTGTTTAGATCATTGTGGTGTCAGATAAAGTTTCAATATTTGCTGCAATCAGTATGAATGCTCTGGGATAACTGATGTCTCTGTGATGCATTTCCTTTTTAAAATCAGTGTTTGCTTTTCAGAGCTTATCTACAATAGTCACAGTCTTTATTTCATAAAGCCATTAAAGTAAAGGCATTTCAAAAAGAAGGCAGCTATAATAGCAGGGACCTAGATTTCATTATTAGCATAATTCACAATTATTTTCCAGTTCCAAAAAAAAGACATTTTACAGTTACTTCAGCATTTCTGCTTCCATAACATAATGTGGCTAGCTATATTATAACACTTACCATATTGTGCTGTGACTATTTATCTGCATCTTTGTTTCCCCTACTAGGCTGGAAGCTTCAAAAAGGCAGAAGTTGAATTTGGTTTTCTTCTTTAGACCTACCACTGTCTCACACAGTGCTCATTACATCATTGCAACTGAATATGCTTTTTGATAAAATAAAGATGCATACATAAATTAAAGTGAAGTAAGTATAGGAAGTTTGTATTTGTGTACTTAAAATAATCCTCTAATTTCCTGAAGTGTTTGTATAATCATCTAAATTCTAAATTTTGTTATGTAAAAATTAGCACAACTATGTTGACAAAGTTTATTTCAGCAAAAAGAGAGAAAATAATCTTATTTTTATGAGACAGTTATATATGTATGTATTTCTTTCATGAATATATTTTATATATTATAAAATTATGGTGGAAATGGCAGAGAATTGAATATTCATAGAAAATTAAAGATATTGAGATCCTGCATCTGATTGAATAAACTAGGATTTAATTTTGAAAGTCACTTTTTAAAAAAATACAGACTCCTGCTGAAAAATTTATTATAGTAATGATTTTAAAATAATCCTTCTTTACAATTTTCTTTGGATAATCTCTCTTGAATTTCATTACATTATGTATGTAAAATTGTGCTAAGTACTTACAATGAAAAAGGATAAATGCTTCCTGCCCTCAAAGATCTTACAGTCTACTTTATGAACTTGGCATACAAGGTTTAAAAGATAAATGGGTGAGTATTAAGATAGAAATATAAGTACAGTTCTATGTGAGGTCAATAGTATGGGGATGAATGTGGTTGAAAAGGATGTAGGATCAGAGAAGGCTTCACAAAACACTGAAATTTAGCAAAATCATCTGCCCCCAGAAGTCTACCTCCAACTTGGCTTTCCAGAAAATAAATTATAGAGCCAAGATTTGAATCTCAGCAGATTTGGCTATAAAGTCAGCTCGCTTTTTATACCACTGATCTCTCTTCATCTCTTCCCCACAAAATGATGATGCTTTCAACACTAGTTAAATTCCATATTCAACTTATAGAGTGTTTGATTGAATTTTTTTTTGTTTTCTCTGTCATTTCTTATGTTTTCCCTACTGTGATATTAATAGTCCATAAACATAGGACTATACAGTCTCAAGGAAAATGATGGAAAGATGGACCAACAGATAAACATACTGTTCCCTAATTTTAAAAAAATGATTTTAACCACAAATATGTTACAAGATTCAAATGGATGAGAGGTATGTTATTTACTGTTTATCAATTCATTATTTTATAAAATGAGCCATTCACTACTAAATGGGAATGTGTTATAAGAACCACTTTGCACAGTACAAGATAAAATTATTACGTGGCAAGTGAAAAGTTTCTTCAAAGTTCAGCATGAATCCGGGCATTGTGGCATATACCTTTAATTCCAGTGATTTGGGGGGCTGATGCAGGAGAATTGCAGGTTCAAGGCCAGCCTCAGCAACTTAGCAAGGCCCTCTCTCAAAATAAAAAAATAAGGGCTAAGGATGTGGTCCAGTAGGTAAGCACTCCTAGGTTCAATCCCTGATACAAAAAGAAAAAAAAATTTCACTGTTAACTATTATAAAGTTAAGTTTCCCAGACATATGCATGCACTTTAGTTATGATTTTTAGATCTATACCAAGGAGATATAGCATTGACTTTCATTTCTTTTTTTTTTTATTTTTTATTTAGGCTTACATGTTAACAGTGTAAATTGATTCATTGTACATAGATAGAGGATAACATATCAATTCTCTAGTTTTAAGTTGTATAGAATCACAACATATATTCAGTCATACATAAAGTTAGGGTTATTATGACCATCATATTCCATCACCCTTGCTGTCTCCATTCCCCCTCCTCCCTTACACCCCTGTGAACAGAGATCCACCATTGTTCCCATGTCCTTCCCCACATTATGGATCAGCATCCACTTATCAACGAGTACATTCGGCATTTGGTTTTCTGAGATTGGCTTACTTCACTTAGCATGATATTCTCCAATTCCATCCATTTACCTGCAAATACCATAATTTTATTCTCTCTTATTGCTGAGTAATATTCCATTGTGTATATATACCACAGTTTCTTTATCCAGT
>CM053400.1:82528560-82567248 GCA_028644305.1 Xerus rutilus | reverse complement strand
TAGCAATTTGCAGTTCCACCAGCAATGTATGAGCGTGCCTTTTTCCTCACAATCTCGCCAACACTTATTGTTGTTTGTATTCTTGATAATTGCCATTCTGACTGTCATGAGATGGAATCTTAGGGTAGTTTTGATTTGCATTTCTCTGATTGCTAAAGATGTTGAACATTTTTTCATATGTCTGTTGATGGATTGTTTATCTTCTTCTGTGAAGTTTGTGTTCAGCTCTTTGGCCCATTTATTGATTGGGTTGTTAGTTTTTTTGGTGTTAAGGTTTTTGAGTTCTTTATATATCCTGGAGATTAGTGCTCTATCAGATGTGTGTGTGGCATTTCTAAATATGTTAACTGTCAAATTTAGAGAGCACTCATGCTATTTTGTAAACACCAAGATTATTTGTATTGTAAAACTTACTGTCACCCCTCCATTACATCCTCTCTACCATCTTTTGTGAGGAAGAATCCAGGTTCTGGGAGATCATAGTTTTATGTTTGTGATTTCCCAAGTGCTGCATAGAAAAACTTGCACATTTCTACCTGTCTGGAATGTAAAATTATTATTGATAATAATTTGATTTCTATCAACATTTTATTTCAGTATCTTACTCTTTCTTCTAGTATATGTTTTTTCCTATTACTTGTTATTTTTTATTGGCTTAGTTAAAAACCCTGAAACTGAGGTTATGAAACCCCAAATTGTTTTTTAGATGGTTCTGGCTATAGTAAATAAACATTTTGAAATGACAAGCCCTTACACAAATGCAAGATTTCATTAAATCATGACTCTTTGAACAAAGAAAATAATCATTAAATGAATAGCTACATTTTGTAAAGTAGGCTTTATAGTCTGTTTTCCAAACTAGTATTGTTATTCTAAAACTATATTTGTTAAATGCACTTCCATTTACCCTTTAAAAGCATTATTGTCAAAAAAGAAGACGGGTTTTGTAAAGTTCAATGCATTTTTGTCATATCTTCTGCTGCATAGTTCAAGCCTTTGTTATGATTTGGAAACTGAAAAAATGATATTGTTCATTTTGCCTGAAATACCCTTTTCCTTTGGGCAAGAACTCATTCTTTGGGTAACAGCTCACAGGTTTCCTACAATGTCAAGTGTTCTCTGCTTTCTCAAAGTAGATTCAGTTTCCTACCCTTCCCACCTTCAATGCACTCAATATCATGGAGTCTTAACAATTAATTAGTTTATCAAGTGTCACTGTACTGAGTAAATGAGAACTTTGGATGGAAATCTTGAGTGTAAACCCCAGATGTATTGACCATTACTTGTACATGTTACTCAACATTTCTATGTCTCAAGTTCCTCATTAAGGAAAGGGTCTATATATCTGCCCCCACTGGGTTGTAGCACAGATGCTATACTAATATATGTGTTGGACCTGGCAATGCCTGGCATGTTGCAAATACAAAATTGATAAACTTTTCTCTTTATTTTGCTGTCTCCATCAGAGTTTAAAAATAGATTCCTTTAGAACAGATGATGTGATTAAATCATCTATTAAATCATCTAAAACCAACATTTAATACATTAATGTTTCTGTATTTACTAAGTCTTAATTTCATGTAAGAATAAAGGATGGCCTTGGCAGGTAACTTAGTAATAGTAAGGATATGGAGTTTCATGTGCTAGTAATATTAAAGGGATTGGAGCTAATTTTACATTTTGTTACTTGCATAAATGAGGCAGTGAGGGATTCACTTAACAATAGAAACTAGTATCTTATTTCTGCATGTCTTCTGCCCACCAGTCATCTTTCCTTTGAATGAGTTCTTTAACAAAAGTCTATTGATGGCAAAGCCTTTGAGCAGAATGACCATTCTCTTTTCCCTACAGTAATCACATTTCTAATACTAGCTTACTTTCAATTAAAAGGAATCAAGAAGAGCATTTTTATCTTGAAAGTACAAACTCGATCAGGTCTCAAAGTAGTTTTTAAAAACATTCTGTTACTGATGAGA
Source organism: Xerus rutilus (assembly GCA_028644305.1). Taxonomy (NCBI): domain Eukaryota; kingdom Metazoa; phylum Chordata; class Mammalia; order Rodentia; family Sciuridae; genus Xerus; species Xerus rutilus. Next base: position 82,565,272 of record CM053400.1, on the reverse strand, counting down.
GTGTAGAAATAGACTGCCCCTAGGGTTCAGAAAACAACAGTACTTATGTCCTTAGAGAAAGAGAGGCAACTTCAAATGAGAAGCCTCTTAAAGGACATTCACTTATTTTTATGCATAGAATTTCAGATCTAGAAGGAAACTTAAAAATTATGCATCTTGGAGGGAGAGAAGATGGTGAGGTAAATCTATCAGTATCCTCCAACCCTTACATAGCCCAGAAGGGAAGCAATAAAAGAAAAGCTGACCAGAAAGATGAGAGAATAAAGGCTCTAAAACTCAATATTAGATGGTTTGATATTTCAAGGGACTTGAAGTTCATTACTGGATCAGAAAATAAGGACAGAAAATTTTAGTCTAGAACCCAGACTGAGATGGGGTTAAGGAGGAAGGGTAACACAGAAAGAAAGAGGAGAAAAATAAAGAGCATATAAACTCACTTTTTTAATTGCATCTTGAAAGAAAGGCAAACCAAGTTAACATGTGACTGAAACAGCAAACTGAAGGAGAATGAGCAGTTTAACCTAAATTGTGGACTGAAAGCTGTGCTGGGCAGGGCAGCCCTTTTGTAGGGTCCACAGTTTAGCCACACTCTCTAAAAAAAGTTAACACAGCTTATGTGTTATCATGCTCAGATATTATGAAGTAAAATCAGAAGAATACCTCTAAAATAGGATGTCTCAGTAATTTATCTAGAAGGAACATGTAGAGGAATTGTTACTAGCTGAAAGTTACTGAAACCCCTTCCCCATCACCATGGAAAAGGAGAGTTGGGTGAGCAGACCCAAGAGCTAATCACTCTTGGGGAATGCTAGCCCTGACCCAGTTCTTCATGCAGCCTCCATGGGAGATCAGAGAAAGATGGGAGTAGACACCTATGATTCATGGTAGCCTTGGGTAGTGAGAGCTCAGATGCAATGGGCCAATCATCTCTATCCGAGTCAGTAGAGGGAATGGTGTCAGCAATTTACAACTGTAGGCAGTGAGAGCTCAGATGCAGACAGCTATCATGCTCTATTACACTTTAAAGAAGACCTGGTGAATGGGAGCAAGTGCACAGAATCCTGCAGCAGTCTGAGTAACAGTCCTGATTCCAGCATCCTGTGCTCTCATACCTGATATGAACAGCCAACAGATACAATATAGCACTCTCCAACCATGCAGCCTCAAGCACCTGGGCTGACAAGAAAGAACTGGTTAGGGAGGTAGCTTCTGTGCCCCTGCACCTCTAGGTGGATCCAAAGCTGAAGAAACATAGGCATTGTTATGGTATGCATGTGAGGTGTCCCCCAAAGCTCATGTGTGAGAAAATGCAAGAAGGTTCAGAAGAGAAATGATTGAATTGTAAGATTGTTAACCCAATCAATCATTTAATCCTCTGATAAGGATTAGCTGAATGGTAACTGAAATGGTAGGGTGTGACTTTGGTGCATATTTGTATATGGAGAGTGGAGTCTCTCTCTCTGCTTCCTGACCACCATGATGTGAGCAGCTTCCCTCTGCCACCCTCTCCCACCATGATATTTGCCCTCATCTGTAGCCCCAAGAAATGGAGCCAGCCTTCTATGGACTAAGACTTCTGAAACTGAGTTCTCAATTAAACATTTCCTCTATAGTTGTTCTGGTCAAATCCTTCAGTCACAGTAGCAAAAAAGTTGACTAAAACAGAAATCAGTACTGAGAGTGGGGTTGTTGTGACTAATCTAACCATGTGGTTCAGAAGGTTTTTGAGCTTTTTGGAATTGGAGGAATTTTGAGATGTGTAGCAGTGCAAGCTGGAAATGCTGTAGGTTGTTTTAAGCAGAGATTAAAGGCTGGTTCTTATAGGAGCTCAGAAGACCAGAATGGTAATAAGACCATGATCAGTGAAGACAGAGCTCAAGAGGTTTCAGAAAAGGAGAACCCTATTGGAATTTGGAGTAGAGGACATTTTTGTTATGTTCTGGCTGAGAAGTTGTCTGGATTTTGCCCATGTCCTGAGACTTTCTGTGAGGCTGACTTTAAAAGTGATGAACTTCTTAATCCAGTGGAAGAATGCATTCAGGCAGTGACATGGATATGGCTGGAAGCTTTTAACCAAATTTATTGTAATAATCAGGAGGAAAAAGTAGAGCAAAAAAATTGAAAAATGTGGACCAGAAAGGCCAGAGTAAAACTAGGGCTAAGGAAGTTGTCTTTGTTAAAGATATTACTGCCACTAAAGAAATGATAAAGACTTTACCTGGAGACAGTAAGAAAAATGGCTTGCGGGCATCTCAGGAGCTGGCAAGATCACATTTATCTCAAGCTCAAGGGAGTAAAGGTGAAAATTCTCTTGACAGGAGACCAGTGGGTCACCCTTCTTGCATGAGGGGGCCTAGGAAGTTTTTTCAATGTGCTCGGCCACCAAGACACTCAGAGGCTGCAGCAGAAAGCGTCCCTGAAGGCTGGGCTACTGCTCAAAGCTAACCTTGGAATCAACCATACATGGTGCGGATTCTGCAGGAATGCAGGATGCTGCAGTTAGGGGTTCATAGAGGCTTCCACCAAGATTTCAAAGGAAGGCCTGTGAGGCCAGGCAAAGTGCAGCAGGTTCTGAGTTCCTGAAGGTACCCCATGAGAAGCTAGAGTGTGGAGATGTGAGGAGGAAGTGTAGGCCCCTGAGATTAAGAAATGTCAGTAACGTGGGATGTCATCCTAGGAAAGCTGCAGGAATTGAGCAGAAACAAGCCAACAGAAAGACCAGTTGGGCCATAACAAACAAGGCCACAGGGCAGATCTACACAAGCCCTTTGGTGAGAACATCATGATAACATGTCCCCAAAATGTCAGACATGGAACTACAGGACTTGTTTGCCCAGCTAGATTTCAGTCTTGCTTTTGTCCTATCATTTGGTCCTGCAATAATTCTCTTTTTTCTTCTAGCAAGTTTATACTTGCTCTTCTTAGCACCTCTTTTCCCTTTTATATTACTTGATACTGCCTCAAATTTTTCCATTCATCTTTTTGTTCTTTTTATTTTTATTTTTGTTTATATTATTATTTGCATTTTTAAATTTTTTGTACAATTTTTCTCCCCTCCCCCTTTCTCCTTCTATAGAATGTAATATTAATTTTACTACATTTTATAACTAATTTTTATTTCAGAATATTACTACAATTTTATACCTGGATTTGAGGAATTTTGTAGAACATTATCAATAAATTTTTAATTTTCCCAAGGCTGCTTAGTACAAGGTTTCCTCTAACATGATAAGGTAAATAGGGTTTAATGTCTCCTCTTAAAGTGGTACTGACACTGGGAAAAGCAGAGGACACATGAGTGAAAGTATCAGTACTTGTATACTCACTCAGCCTAGGACTCTTAAGAGAAAAAAGCTCACTTGTTCCTTGCATAAAAGCAGAAGCAATAATCATTTCAGCAGATGGGTAGACATACAAGCTATAGAAAAACAAGGAAAAATACCACCCCAAACAGCTTACAATACTTCAGCAACTGATCCCATTGATATCACAGTGGAGCAATTGTCAGAGAAAGAATTTAGAAAGTTCATAGTTAAAATGCTTAATGAGCTAAAAGAAGATGTAAGAAATGAATTTAGATAAAAATACAGCAAATAAAAGATATTTTCAATAAAGAGAGATTTCGAAAAAGAAAGAAATGAAAATCCTGGAAATTAAAGATTCAATAAATCAAATTAAACATTCAATACAAAGCATCACAAATAGATTAGACCAATATGAAAACATATTCTCAGGCCTTGAAAACAAAGTATATAATCTTAAAAATAAAGTCAACTATAAAGAAAAGATATTAAGAAACCTTGATCATAATATTTAAGAAATCTGAGGTAACATTTAGAGACCAAATCTGAGAATTATTTGTGTAGAAGATAGCTCTGAAATGCAAATTCAAGTAATACACAATCTTTTCAATTAAATAATTTTAGAAAATTTTCCAAATCTTAGAAATGAATGGGAATCAAATGCAGCATATATACAGAACCCAAAAGAGGAATGATAAAAAATTCCTCTCCAAGACACATTGTAATTAAAATGCCTAATATACAGAATAAAGATAGAATTTTAAAAGCCTTGAGAGAAAAAATGACAGATCACACTAAAAGTAAGCCAATTTGGATTTGATTTCTCCACTGAGACTCTAAAAGCTAGAAGGACTTCAAAGAATAAATGCCAAGCCCTGACAGAAAACAAGAGGCAACCAAGATTATTATTATATCCAGGAAATAATCCTTCCAAATTGAAGATAAAAGAAATACTATACATGACAAGCAGAAACTAAAAGGATTCGTAACTATTAAGTCTGCACTACAAAATATTTCATACTCAATGAAATATTTCACGTAGACTACATAAAAGTAAAATAAAAACTAGCATAGAGAAAAATATCTCTAGAAAAATAGTCAATTAAAGGAGAATCAAGTATGAATTAAGCATTAGAAATAAATCATGATGGCAGAAAATAAAAACCATTTATCTATAATACAATTGAATGTAAATGGTCTAAATTCTCCAATAAAAAGACATAGATGGCAGATTAGATTAAAAAACCAATAATCATCCTCATATTGTCTACAAGAGATTTGCCTTACAGGCAAAAACACCCACAATCTGAAGATGAAAAGAAAGAGAATGACATACCATGCAAATGGAAAATGAAAATAAGAAGGGATAGCTACTTTCATAGCAGACAAACAGAACTTCAAGCCAAATGTGAACTTCAAGCCAAATATCTAATGTGAGACAAAGTCATTTTATAATGGCCAAAGGAATAATCCAACAAGATATAATAATTGTAAATATTTCCCCCCAAACAACAATGCATCTAGGTATGTGAGACAAACCCTTTTTAATATGAAAAATCAAATAGACCACAGTTCAATAATACTGGGTGATTTCAAGACATTTCTCTCAACAATAGATATATCATCTAGACATAAACTAAAAAAACTCTTCAGAATAAAAAAATACTATTAATTTAATGTATCTATAGAATATTTCATCTATCAACAATTGAATTTACATTTTTTTCTCAGTGGCACAGTGAACTTCATCTAAAATAGATAATATTTTAGATCACAAAGTCTTAGCAAATAAAAAAAGGAGATATTTCTTTGCATTTTATCCAATCATAGTGAAATTAAAGTAGACATCAACATCAAGATAAAAAACATTTTAATACCTCAAGATTAAATAATACACTTTGAAGAGTAGATCAAAAAAGATATTAGAGGACAAGTAAAAAAGAATTCTTAGAAATAAAAGAGAAGAGAAATACAATATATCAAAACCTCTGGGACAGTATGAAGGAAGTTCTAAGAGGATAGTTTATAGTACCAAATTCCTACATTAAAAACAGAAACCGATCAAATGAATAATCCAATGTTACACTTCAATTCCCTAAAAAAAGAAGACCAAACTAATTCTAGAACCAACTGAATACAGGAATTAATTGAGATCAGAGTCAAAGTTAATGAAATATGGAGTTAAAAAAATAAAAAGGATCAAGGAAGCAAGGCATTCATTCTTTGAAAGATAAACCAGATTAATAAATTTTCAGCCAAACTAACTGAAAAAAATGAAGATCCAAGTGAACAAAATTAAAGATGAAAAAGAAGGTATCACCATAGACACTTCTGAAATCCAGAAGATCATTAGGAGATATTTTGAAAATTAATACTCTAGCTTGGCATGGTTGTGCCTGCCTGTAATCCCAGCAGCTTGGGAGGCCAAGACAGGAGGATTGCAAATTAAAAGGCAGCCTCAGCAAAAAGTGAGGCACTAAGCAACTCAGTGAGACCTTGTCTCTAAATAAAATACAAAATAGGTCTAGGAATGTGGCTCAGTGGTTGAATGCCCCTGAGTTCAATCCCCGATACTCCCTCAAAAAAATTAATGCTCCAAAAAACTAGAAAATCTTAAAGATATTGACAAATTTCTAGGCATATGTGACCTACCAAAATCAAACCAAGAGGATACAGAAAACCTAAATAGACCAATATCAACTAATGAAATTGAAGTAACAATCAAAAGCCTTCCACCAATAAATAAATAAATAAAACCAAGACAGGATGGATCTTCAGTCGAATTCTACTAGACCTTGAAAGAACTTACATAAATTCTCCTCACATTATTCCATGAAATAGAAAAGAAGGAAACACTGTCAAATTCATTCTATGAAGGCAGTGTTATCCTAATACCAAAATCAGACAAAGACATATCAAGGAAAGAAAACTTCAGACCAATATTCCTGATGATCATAGATGTAAAAATCCTCAATAATATATTGACAAACCACAATAAAAAACACAGTAAGGTGATAGTATACCATGAACAAGTGGGTTTAATCCTAAGAAGGCAAGGTTGATTAAACATATGCTAATCAGTATTTGCAATTCACCACATAGAGTTAAGGATAAGAATCACATAATTATCTCCACAGATGCAAAAAAAAGCAATTGACAAAATTCAGCAGTCATTCATATTTAAAATACCATTTCATACTTAAAACTAGGGATAGAACAACTTATCTCAGTAGTGTAAATGCTATATAAGACAAATGCAAGGCCAACATCATACTGAATGGAAAAACAAAACTTAAAGCAGTTTGTCTAAAATCAAGAACCAAACAAAGATGTTCACTCTCTTCACTCATATTTATGTAGTGCTTGAAACTCTGGCCAGAGTAATTGGCCAGGGAATGGAATTAAAGTAACACAAATAAGAAGTTAAATTATCTCTGTTTGCTGATGACATGATTCTATATTTAGAAGACCTGAAAAACTCTACCAGAAGGCTTCTAGAGCTGATAAACATATTCACTAAAATAACAGGATACAATATCAACATACATAAATTAATTGCTTTCCTATAATTCAGTAATAAACTTTCTGAGAAAGAAATTAGGAAAACTACCCTATTTACAATAACCCCACTAATAAAATAAAACACTTAATAATAAATCTAACTATGGGGGTGAAAAACACCTACAATGAAAACTATAGAACACTTAAGAAAAAATCAAAGAAGACCTTAAAAGGTAGGAATATCTCCCATGTTCTTGGATAGGCAGATTAATATTGTCAAAATGGCCATACTACTGAAAGTGTTATATAGATTCAGTGAAATTCCTATCTAAATACCAGAATCAGTCTTTACAGAACTGGGGCAGGGAAACTGTTCTAAAATTCATTTGGAAGACTAAGAGGCCCAGAAGAGTCAAAGTTATCCTGAGCAAGAAGAGCAATGTTGGAGACACCACAATATCAGACCTCAAATTATACTACAGAAGTATAGTAATAAAAATAGCATGGTATTGGCATCAAAACAGACATCAAGATCAAAAGAATAAAACAGAAGACATAAAAACAAATCCACACAGTGCTTAACATGTGTAAGGCACTGGGTTCAATTCCCAGCACCATATAAAAAAACTAAGTAAACAAAATAAATATATTAAAAAATAATTCACACAGGTACAGTCACTTGATACTTAACAAAGCTGGCAAAACACTGGGGAAAAGATAGCCTTTCTAATAAGTGGAGCTGGCAAAACTAGAAATCCACATGTAGAAGAATGAAATTTGGCCCCCGTCTCTCACCCTGTAGAAAGATCAATTCAAAATGGATCAAAGATGCAGAAATTTTATCAGAACCTCTGCATCTGCTAAGAGAAAATGTATGTTGAACACTACAGCATACTGGCATAGGCACCAATATTTCTTAGCAAGAGATAAAATCAAGAATAAATAAGTGGATGGCATCAAATTAAAAAGTTTCTTCATAGCAAAGGAAGAACGTTCAAAGTGAGACTACAGAATGGGAGAGGATCTTTGATACCTACTCCTCAAATAGGCAATTAATATGCAGAACATATAAAGAACTAAAAAGCTTAACAACACAAAAACAAATAACCCAATCAAGAAATGAGCAAAATAACTAAACATTTTTCAAAAGAAGAAATACAGTGAGGTGCAATGGTGGATGTCTGTAATCCCAATGGCAACTTAGGCCCTAAACAAATAAGCGAGATCCTATATCAAATAAATAATTTTTGCAAAAGTGTTGGGGGTGTGGCTCAGAAACTCTGGCTTTAATCCCAGCACCTGACCCCTAAAACCAAAAGGCCAACAAATACATGAAAAAATGTTCAATATCTCTAGCAATCAACAAAATGTAAATTAAAACTACATTGAGATTTTATCTCAGTATAATCAAAATGGCAATTATGAAGAACACAGATAATAATAAATGCTGGTGAGGATGTGAGGGAAAAGGCACATTCATACATTGTTGGAAGAACTGGAAATTAATATAACAACTTTGGAAAGAGTATAGAGATTTCTCAAAGAACTTGGAATGGAACCACCATGTGATCCAACAATACCTTTCCTTGGTATATAGCCGAAAGATCTAAAATCAGCATAATATAGACACATAGACACATCAATGTTTATAACAGTGCAATTCACAGTAGCCAAGTGATGGGACCAGACTAGCTGCCCATCAATAAATGAATGGATAAAGAAAATGTGACACACATACACACACACACACACAATAGAGTTTTACTCAGCCATAAAATAAGAATGAAATTATGAAATTTGCTAGTCAATGAATAGACCTGGAGAACATTTTACTAAGTGCAATAAACCAGACTCAGAAAGTCAAGGATCAAATATTTTCTCTCATATGCAGAAACTAGACCAAAATAAGAGGAAAAACAAGTGTGTGGGGGGAATTCCATCAAAATAGAAGAAAGATCAATGTCAAAGAGGAAGAAGATTGAGAGGAAGAGAGAAGAAACAGGAAATGGGAAAATTGGAAGAATGAAATTGACTAAACTATCCTATGTACAAATATGAATATACTACAGTGTATTTCACCTTTACATATCTATAAATCAAAGTTTAGAAAAAGTATAAATAAATGGAAAATGGAAGACCAGTAAAATAGAGGAAAGGGCACAGGGGGAGGGAAGAGAAAGGGGAAGTTCTGGGGACTGACTTGGAGCAAATTATATTCCAAACTCATGTAACTAAGTCAAATAAACTCCAATATTATGTATAGCTATATTGTACTAATAAAACAAATTATACACTGGAAAAAAAGCCAAATAATGGGATAGATTCTTGCTTTATACATGCATCATTGTAATTGACGCAACAATGGAAAGCCTTCTCCCCCGGGGCTTTATATCTTGAACTAGTCTGAGTCACCTTTGGACTAGTGATACCATGGCTTATAATTCATTGAAGTTTAGATGAGTGTGGTGTATTAGTCTTAATGTGCATTTATGATACATGGTATAATTTCTCTTTTGGATATATTAATGCATTTTTATAGCCAAAATATTATTTCCCAATATTTTATGTATTAAGGAGAAACATCTGCCTAACAATTTATGTTGAGAATGCACAAAAACAAAGCAAAATATCCTAGCATGTGCATTTGTCTTGTTAAAGACCATGCACCTGTGTGTAAAGACCATGTACTTCAAAGAGTGCAAGGAACATCAAACACTTTGTCATTCCTGAGCCTGGCTTCAGAGTATTCCTGATTCTTTTCTAATTCCTTTTGTCTCCTCAATATATAAGGCTCTGTAGGAAATGTGAGAAAATACAGAGCAAAAACAAAACAAAACAAAACAAAACAAATAAACAAACAAAGAAATCCTACATATCTCTGATTCTCCGATTTACAGGTAAGGACAGTAAGATCAAGAGATGTTCAATGACATCCCAAAGGTAACAGTTGATTGTCACAGAGAACACTGAAATAGGTGTGATTTGGAGTTGCAATCCACTTGTTTATCTATGGAAGCTGTTTTGATTCATCTGAAATTTCTGCTTTGGACTTAATAGGTGGAATACGTGGATTGTCAATAAAATAAATAAGTGTGTACATGTATGTCTGTATGTATGCACAAGTTTGTATATATGTGCCTGTGTACATATATATATTTTTGTCTTTCAAATATTGCTATTCATCTCATAGTAAACTTTCCTTCCTAATTATACATTCATTGGACTTATAAATATAAAACCTGCATTTACTGTGTGCACACAGTGGCAGAATAGCAAGGTTGAGTCTCAGGAAAGCACTATTTTGGGAAAGTCAGTATGAGATAAGCAATTGGTTTCAGAAAACCCATAATTATGAGAAAATAGATAATTCCCATGTTGATAATTGGTTGAACTGAATAAGAATGAGGGGAATGTATTTGTGACCAAATCATATCCTTGATTTTTAAAATTATAGAAATAGCATAACCTTATATTCACTCCCTTTGTTCACAATCAGTAATGGCAATGCTTTATTTTTTGGCATAGTTTGGCAACTTGCCTTTTGTCTTTCAGGTCATTTTATGTTCTGTGACTGAGCTAATTGAAACATCCAAATACCAGCAGTACTGGTATCACCAGGATCTTGTTAAAGTACAGTCTAAAGCTCCCGTCCAGACCTGTTAACCCAGAAACTGCCTTTTCATAGAATCTCAGGGCATTTGTAAGCATCTTAACATTTGGAAAGCTGTGATCTGAAGGCTGCATGTTTTCTTCCTACTCCCAGCATTCTTGGCTTCCCTCTCATCCTAAGGAGGACTTTTCTTCTGAGTCATACCTAAGGTTTTGAGGAGACATGAAATGTCAGCAGCTAAAGAATCACCGCAGGAAAACAAGCCACATGTTTCCTAACTTCTTCTCTGTAGCTGGTCCAGAGCACATCACTCCTGTGAGTTATGAACACCTAGAAAGTGTGGCATTCAATATTCCATTCCCCTCAATCCTCTTCCTACCGTTCATTTGGTGCAAGAAAAAGGTTATTATTATTATTGCAGTACATTTGATTTCTCTTTATATCTTAACCATAGTTGCCAGTTTTTGCCTCTGTTTACATAGTGATTCTTTACATCATCATTATATTCCTCTGGAGGTTTGTACCTTTCTGTGTGAGGAGTCCTCTAGTAGGTGTGGCAGCAGTGGAATAAGGGCATTTCTATCATGGGCTATGGAAGAAGAAAATTCCATTAGGGCAAACATTTATGTCTTTTTCTGTAATGCTCATTCTTTAGACTCTAAAGTGGGCAGTCTCCATTCCATTCTGTTACAAAAGAAGCATCCTTGTGTATTTTAAATCTCAGACACAAAATACCCACCTTTCATTATTGTTGTCAGATAGTGTTCTGTATCACCATAAAATCAATAGATTGTAATCTATAAGTATTAACAAATTGAAAGTGGTGATGCTTATCACAAGAGACATGTGATCTCTTAAGAATCTTAAGTCACTTTAAAAAATGGATCATTAAAAAAAGCTTCTTCAAAGAAAAAATGCCATTTTAGCACTGCTGTGTGACTCTTGCCATTTATTACCCTTCATAGGAAGTTTTTCAGGTGAGTCACCACTTACCTATTGGGGAACTATAGCAAATTACCTAAATGTTCTGTTTTCTTAATCTGCAAAACACAGTCTGAACAAGGCTTCTTATCAATTTGTACGTACATGTACTTAAGTGATCATTGAATTCTATGTAAAGAAAGAATTAAAGACATCCAAAAGGTGTATAAACTAAATGTCATTATTAGAATGACCACTGACTTCAATAAACCTTTCTTACCTTGACTGATTTCCTTAAATTTTAAACTCTCTGCCTGTGACACTTACATTACACTTTCTGACACATCAGGGAATTTTATCCATCATTGATACTTTCCTCCTTTGTGCAGAAATGTAGGCTGGAAAGGTGCTGATGATTTAATTGAGTGCATTTCTTTTTGAATAGACTAAAATACTGAGTTGCTTTTTTTTTTTTTTTTTTTGTACCAGGGATTGAACTCAAGGGTACTCAACCACTGAGCCATATTGCTAGCCGTATTTGGGGTTTTATTTAGAGACAGGGTCTCGATGAGTTGCTTAGCACCTCGCTGTTGCTGAGGCTGGCTTTGAACTTGCAATTCTCCAGTCTCAGCCTCTCAGAGTGCTCGGATTACAGGCATGTGCCACCATGCCCAGCTCTAAGTTGCTTTTAATTCAATGAATTTTCAGCCATCCCTCTATGTTACATTATATTTTTGGAAAAAAGATTATAACTAACAGGCTTTCTGTCTTTGCATATCCTTGACATATAAGGTTTTATAATTCCACCTATCTTAATCATGTGCTGAGCAATTAGCAGCTGTTTTTAGGGGCTTATTCATACCCATGGATATAGTTTATGAGCAAAGTCATCTCACCTTTTGAGAGATTGTGAAATGCTCAGCTTTTATCTTTAGTAGCGACAGGATATATCTAGGGCAACAGAAGAGACAATGCTTCACATCTAGTGCTACAGAATTCCTTAGTGCCTTCTTTAATTCAAAGCATTAGCATCTTAGAAGCAGCAGATATTTATTTATAAGAATAGCTACAAGATCCTCTGTTGGATGGTAAATGCTTCATGTGAAATAGCAGAGCCTTTTCTTTGTTTATTTATTTAAAATCCAAGAATCACATATTACAAAGTCTAGCATGAAGTATAGACTTCACAAGTATTTGGTTCAATAGCTGATGAATAATCAAGTCCTTGTGGTGTAATCCAAACAAATTCTATAAAGAAAAAATAAACTAAATTATCTTCCAAGAGATATATTGCCATCAGCATGACTTCAAACTTGAGTCTGCATCATAGTGGCCTGAAATAATTGATTAATCTCTATGATTTGATGATACTGCCTTTGTAGTTGCTGATACATCTCTTTTTAAACAGCAGCACGCAAACCCCTTGGTTAGAATCTGTATTTATCTAAATCAGCTTTTCATGTAACAGGTAAGAGCAGAGAATAATCAAGAATTGATTTAGTTAAGATTTTGAGGTAAATCCCTTATTACAATCTTTTAATAGAGGAGATCCCAAAATATTTGTGTATTATATTTTTGTCAGGAGAATACAAATTGAATTAGCATTACAAAGTATATACTTAATAAGCTGACTGCTTTCCAAAAAATAATTGCTACTCATTCTTCTGTGATAGATACATTTGTAATTGGCATTGAAAAAAAGTTTATATTCTCTATTGACAAGAAACATATGCAGTGTCTGTTTTATACCTTTATATGTATTTGTATGTTCATATTCATTAAGTTCATCCATTCTCCAGTCACAACATGTGCTAAAAGGAGAGCTTCTCAACATTGGAATTAATTGAGAAGTTTAAAAAAATATGATAACTGGACCTCAGGTCCAGAAATGCTTACTTAATTGGTCTAGGACATGTCATACACATCTGGATTTTTAAAACTTGACAGATGACTCTAATTTGCATCCAAGATTGAGAACTACTGGTACTACTGGCCCATCACACTGTAACTTTAAACAAAGTTCCACATTATAACTAGGAACTATGTTCAGTAGTTTTATGATGTCATCACATACAAATGTATTTGAATTCATAGGAATATCAAATTCTAAATACATTTAGTTACACTTTATTCTTAGTGATATCCCAAATGCAAGATATGTAATTATGCAACTCTTGGTGCTATGGCATTTAACCAAAATGCCAAGTACCAACATGGATATCTAAAAAACACACGTGAGGTCACTTGTTCTCAGAATCAAATATCCTGTCAGTTTTCTTGATACTATTTGCTCTTTTTCCTATACTTGATGATCAAAAGTGTTTGTTGATGAGAAGGAAGGGTGTACTTGACCAAGACATTCTGGGCCTGCTAGTTTCCCAGACAGAGCAGAACTCCTGCAGAGCAGTTCCAGCACCGAATCCTGCTCTGTTGGAACTGGTCTAGTGCCTAAGGCAATCAAGCCAGGTGGAATGTGGAGGTGGCAACTCAGCACGGCAAATCCTGCAAGTCTTTCATCCCAACTCCAGCTCTCAGTGGCCAGAAGAATGGCATGCTCCCAACTTGAGTGGTGGCTGATGTTAGCAGTTTTAGGGTCAAGGTTCTAAGAAGTTTTAGAGGTAAAACCATGCCACTTAGATTCCATCCCCTGACCATGCTAAATGATGCAAACAAAACATGCAGACAAAAACTCCCACCCTAGTTGTTGAGGTCTGTCTTTTACAGTCTAACATCTTGCTGGAATCTGGTGCCTGAAACTAGGGATATCACAGTATTTAAGTGATGTGCTAGCCTATCCAAGCTTATAGCTTAGTAGATGTGTGCTCATAAGATTAAAAAGACAAGTCCTTCAGTGAGGTGAGCTTTACTTTAGTTGTTCACTTTAAGCATTTGCCAGAGAGTCAGAAAATTTGGGATTAGGATACAAATCTATAATGGGTCTCATGGACCATTAATATAAGCTCTTGGGACCTCAGTTTCCTCAGCAAGCTGATTAATAAAATGTGTTCTTCTTTTAAGAGCTAATGATTCTGCCCAGAGTCCTTCTTGGATGGGATGGTCCTCATATGAAATGTCTGAATCATTTGGCTGATTGGTGTGACTCAAGGAACAGCTCTTTTATTTTATTTATTTATTTTTTTGTCTACTATTCCTCTGAACTTTCTATACTAATCTTTGTGCTCAGTGAAGAATCAATGAGAGTACAGAGTACAATAAAGTCTGATAGAAATATGAGAAAGCAGGTTTTGCCATTGTCCTTGAGTGCCAGCCTTTTCTGTCCTTGAATAGGAGACAGGCCAAATTCAAGGCAGAACTTGGCTCCACAAAGTGACAGGAAACACACTAGGACATCACCTGACTGAGCAGCCCCATGAACCTTGCCTTTTCTCTTCATCTCATAGACATCCTCAAATGGACAATGGGGACACTTTCATTTTATCTCATTTTATCTTCCAATAACAACTGGGAATGTATATATATAACATACACATATATGTGTGTTTTTATTATTTATCTTTTTTATTTAAAAAAGACCTTTGACAAACTGGTGATTTGATTAGGCTGATCAAGCTTTGCCTTTTTCCCTGGTCATTTCTTCACTAAGTTCAACATGCATGCTTAGGAACTCAAAGTGCTTAAGAAATAAAGGGCAATGTTTTATATTGTTTGAGATTATACATGTTTTATTTTTGTATAAGAAAAGTGAAACCAGATTTGAATCTGTGTTATTGCATTGATAAATAACACAGGGATATTTTTAAGCAGATGACTTTATCTGATAAAGTTAAATTTTTATTTATAAAATCCAGATAACATTTTTATCATAGAGTACTTTGAGTATCCAATGAAATCTGAAGACAATAAACACTTAGTGAAGGGTGTATCAACACTTAGTGAAGGGTGTAGTATGTGATCATTAATTGAAATTAGATAATTTCCTATTCTACTAGTTACATAAGTACTGTTCTAAATACTGGGTGGGAGGAAAGAGATGTAAATTCATAACAAAAAGTGTTTTCTTTCTAAGGTGTAGTGTTGTTCCCTCTTATTTTTCTACTGACTTAATAGCTACCATCTGGTTTAGTGGAGAATCTTGTAGACAGGACAATCTTCACTGGAAAAGGGGGAGCCATTTTTGTACAGGAGTTATCTTTAATCCTGCTTAGGAAGATACACTGTCATGTGGTTGAAACCTATAAATTGGATACTAGTTGTTAGGAGCAAACTTTAATTGTAAAGTAAAACAGATTTGGTGAGAAGGATCTGTAATTTTAGTGGAATAGCATGTTATCAATTACTGGGTATTTTTTTCCTCATCCAAACAATTGACATCAGGGAAGGAAATAAACAGTTTCAAAATGCAATATTCTTACATACTTTAATTTTCAAAAATAGAGATTAGAATCATTTAAGGGAGTGGGGCAAAGAAGAGGAGCCTTAGCAGATTCATGCATCAGGTCAAGTATCAGCTGGTCTCAGGTGTGACATGCAGTTGGATAAATCACTAGTGCTAGAGAAGAAGGGAGGAAGGCAGCTGGGCCAGACAAGATTGTAAGGCCTGGGGCCTGAGTGGATCTCTTGAGAGGGTGACCTTAATTTCATCATACAAGGGGCAGCTATGCCCTAATTCTTGGAATAATTTTAAGTTGGTTAGATGATAGTGGTGATGAGGTTTTAATCTATACATTTTAACCTTTATCCCTAATAAGTTTTTGGGATCACAGGATACAAAGGAGATAGAAAATTCACTGTCTGTCTCACTCCACCTTTCCACTTCTCACTTCCTTTTCACTGGGAGACATGCACATCAGACAAACAGTGCACAAAACTAGGCACACTGCAGCTGCTCTGCAAGAGCCCAGGACTACTAGAGAAGCCAGTACAGCTACTAGACAACCCGAGGGGGCCAGAGATCAAGAGCTGCTCAAAACACTATTATTTTTTCAACTGGCATGAAATGGGAACTAGATCAAGTAACAAAGGAGCAGTTGAACTCTGACTTACCTTATGGATGCTTCTTTGCTTGTATTCTCTCCATCATCTTTAATATTCTCAATTTTAGTCCCCTTGGTGCCATAGCATTGATTCCACAAACATCAAGTTCCTATTATGAGCAAGACCTAAGTTGTGGTTTATATTTTCTCTTGCTTGCACTATGTATCATTTTCGTTTTTAGTCCTGAGAGGGAAATAGAAAATCACAGAGTCTCCCTTCTCTTGACTAACTTCAAATAACAATTTTGTATTTTTATAGCAAAAAAAATAAGTAAAGATCAAAAAAGCCTTTAAAAGATTAATATATTATTTTTTAAAAATTTATTCTATTATTCCTTAAAAAAACTACTCTGGATTTAATTGTACCCTAAATATTTGCAACATATAGTTGTAGGAACAAAAAACTCATGGAAATATTATATCTTGGTAAGACAGGAATTCCTAACATGAATTAAGGCCCAGTACCTTCACCTGGCTTGCTCAAGTTCTATTGATTACCATTAATTTTCTTTTTATAACATTTGTGATTAAAGTGGATTAGTAAATCAATTAAATCCTGGAAGTTCATTTGACATTTCATTTGACTCTATTTGGGGAAATCCATTTATTACATTTCCTTCCAGATTCTTCCCAGAAACCTTCCCTTTGTTATCTTTTTAAATTAGGGGGGAAATTGTTGATCCTATTTTTGCTAAGAGGTTTAAAATCATCAGAATACTCCACTTCTAACACTGAAATGAAACCTAGTCAGAAAAGATTCAACAGTACATGCTGGTTGTGCTGATACAGAACAATTGTAAATTAGTATTTGATTAAGGAATGGTCTATATGTCATAGGAATATTATGTAATAGAAGCAAATGTACCTTGAAGCTAATTTGAATTCTCCCTCACCCCTGTCATGGCTCCAGAGACAATCAAGAATGGCTTTTAGCAAAATAAAACTGCTTTGGAGCCTAAGAATAACTGGAGAACAAGGTGGCTGCTGAAGAGTAATGATTTATATACACAGTAAAATTACCTACCTGGAGCTATTAAGATAGAAAAGGAAAATGGAACATGGTTGTTATCATTATTTTATTATTGTACATTTATTCTTCTCACCCTGAGCATGAGTGCATAAAACCAAATCAGCTGAACAAAATGCCCACCCTTTTTACCATTAAGGGTAAAAGAAATTAACTTTTTTTTTCCCTAGCTAAATACTTGTCTATTTTACTGAACCTCTGAACATATATCATTTTTTATCTCAATCTCCTTAACAGGGCAGAAGATATATTGTAAATTATGTCACTAACATTTTTAGAATCATTTAGAATTTAGCATTTGAAATTGTATAGACATATTATATAATTGGTTGTTTGAGTTTCCTCCACAGTCTTTA
This sequence comes from Xerus rutilus, assembly GCA_028644305.1. NCBI lineage: Eukaryota > Metazoa > Chordata > Mammalia > Rodentia > Sciuridae > Xerus > Xerus rutilus. Next base: position 82,547,561 of record CM053400.1, on the reverse strand, counting down.
ACCTTTTAAAATAGCATCTATGTGTATATTAATGAAAGTGGGCTGTGAATTGATAGTTGACAGTGTCAGCAACCGGCCACAGATCCCATGAATGTGTAGAGAGAATAAAGATGTTTAGAATTAAACATATACACTGTATGTATGGTGGGAAACTCAAGATTTCTTCTTTTAGTTATCTTTTGTGGCAAGTCTGGAGATTACAGAGCTCCCTTCCATGAGCACTTAAGGTGGTCAACACAGTCTTATAAGCCTTAAATCTTAGAGAACCACAATAATGGAAGGTGCATATGACAATTACTTCTAGATACCAGGTAAATTATTGATGGTGTCTGAAAGACATATGAGATAACTACTCAGATGGAAAACAAACCAAAACATAATGTTAGGAGACCATGGCTAAGTGAAAGAACTAGCAGGAACTTGGCAAATAGGAAACCTGGAGTTTGGAAAATAGGAAAATAGGAGTCTTGAGCAGCCCCCCGACTTGTTCTGTGACCTGATGACTCACAGAGGTTTTCCAGAAGCAATCTGAAAAAGAAAGTAAATTTTTTTTACTAATTTTATATAATTATTTGGGGAATATATTGTCAATGAATGAAAGCCTCTAAATCCCTGCTAGTGTTTAAATGTTTTTGTTGTATTCCCATTTTTAGAATTTTCTGATAGAAAAAGTTGGCCTAAATATTCATCATTTCAGTTTAGGAATTGAATTTCTCAACAAGACTCATAAAGCACAATAAGTAAAATCAAGAATCAATAAATGGGATGGAATCAAATTAAAAAAGCATCTTCACAGCAAAGGAAACAATCAAGAACAAGGAGAGCCTACAGAATGGGAGGACATCTTTGTCTCCAAAATAAGTCTCAAAAAACTTAACACCAAAAAAACAAATAACCCAATGAACAAATGGGCTACAGAACTGAACAGACACTTCACAGAAGAAATACAATCAGTCAAAAAAATATATAAAAAAATGTTTAACATCACTAGCAATTAGAGAAATCCAAATTAAAACTACACTAAGATTTCATCTTATTCCAGTCAGAATGGCAATTATCAAGAATACAAGCAACAATAAATGTTGGCAAGGATATGGAGGAAAAAGTACACTTATACATTGCTGGTGGGATTGGAAATTGGTGCAACTATCTGAAGATTCCTCAGAAAACTTGGAAAAGAACCACCATTTGACTCAGCTATCCCACTCTGCAGTTTATAGTCAAGGAATCAGTATATTGCAATGACACAGCCACATCAATCTTTATAGCAGCTCAATTCACAAGAGCTAAACTATGGAAGCAACCTAGGTGCCCTTCAACAGATGAAAGAATAGAGAAGATATGGTACATATACACAACAGAATATTACTCAGCCATGAAGAAGAATGAAATTATGGCATTTGAGGAAAATGGATGAAACTAGAAAGCCATTATTTTAAGTGAAATAAAATAATTTCAGAAGGTTAAGGGTCCTATGTTTTCTCTCATATGAGGAAGATAAGGAGGAAAAAGGAAAACAAAGTTGAGGATGGATCTCCTAAAAATCAAAAGGGATATCAGTAGAGGAAAGGAACCAAGGAATGGGAGGCGGGAAAAAAGGAGGAAATGCTGGGGGATAATATTGGCCAAAATATTGTTATACTGTGTGCATGTATGAATATGTAACAACAAATCCCATCAATATGTATAACTATAATGCACCAATAAAATGTGGAAAAAAAGTTACTTTTTAATCCCATTTTTGTTACCTTTTTTCCCCCTTTCTGCTTGAGGTTAGTGGACTATGCTCTTTATTCTGAGAAAAAATATTTTACTTTAGTCTTGTATTTTTAATTTGTTAAGAAATTCTCAAATGTTGACAAGGAATCTCTAGAAGATGCTTAAATAATATATTTCTAAATCCAGATGACTCTTGCAAGAAAATAATTTTTGAAGATTTACCTATAAACACAAAGTTATTTTTTTAAAATTTTTTTAGTTGTCAATGGGCCTTTATTTTATTTATTTATATGTGGTGTTGAGAATCAAACCCAGTGCCTCACATGCTAGGCAAGCGCTCTACCACTAAACCACAATTCCCTGCTCCTATGTTTTTATTTTTAATTGATATAATAATTGCATGGATTTATGGGGCACGTTGTGATATTCCAATACATGTGTATAATATATGAGGATCAAGTCAGGTTATCTTTTATCCATTTCTATGATAAAGATAAAGATAAATGGTTTAGATATGGTTTATTCCCCAAAAGCTCATGTGCGAGTCAGTGCACAAGGGTTTAGAGATGAAATGATTGAGTTATGAAAGTTTTAACCTAATCAATGCATTAATCCACTGATAGAGATTAATTAGATGGTAACTGTAGGTAGTTAAGGTGTAGTATGTCCCTGGGGGCATGACTTTGGCCTTTGTATTTACTCTGTGTTGAGTAGAGCTTTCTCTCTGCTTCCTGGTACCAAGTCTTCAGTTGCTTTCCTCTGCCACACTCTTCTGTTGTTACCACCTAGGAATGTTGGGTATCTTGTCTCTGCTAAGCAAAGAATTGAAGAACAGGGTACAGAGATAGCAAGCAAGCAGCAGTTTTATTGCCAAGTTGACAGCAACAGATATCTCCAAAGAGAAGGAGCCCCAGAGCACCAGGGAGTCCAGTGGGGGAGTTTTGGCTTGTTCTTTTAATGGTCTGTGGAATTCCCTGCTTTCCTTATCTCCTTCTCTGTCCACACGCTCCTGTTGATTGGTGTCTCATGTCCATGTGTCTGTTTTAGATTCCCTATTGGATCCCCCACTTAGGGGCATGAGTAAGGAGTGTATGTCTGATTGGGTCCCCTTTCCTGTCCAGGAGCACTTTCATCAACCAGGAAGTTAACCTCATTGGAATACCCTCTCCATGCTCCTTTGTTCTGGCCTTGCTTCGACTTCCTCACTCGCCATGCCATCTTGCCCTGGCTGTCCACGCCCTTCTACATTTCCCTCTCTCTCATCACCATGATGTTCTGCCTCACCTGGAGCCCTGAGGAACACAGCCGACTTTCTGTGGACTGAGACCTCTCAAATCTTGAGCATTAAAATAAACTTTTCCTCCTCTAATTGTTTTTTTTTTTTTGTCACAGCAGTGAGAAAGCTGACTAAATCAATATACATGTACATACACACATATATACTATTTCAATTTCCAAATTTTTTAAAAGTTTAAAATTATATGTAAATTCTCCTTTGATTGTCTGTTATGTGACTTGACTTTAATAGGATATCATTTTGATATTTATACTCTAATATGCAAAGTAGCCATAAATATAAAAGACTTTTTTTTCTATGAAATTAGAACAATTCAAGCTACATTTTTGTAGTTATTGAATTGACCTGAAACAACAGGGCTTTTGGCAATAAATTCTACACACTTCGTGCCTGCTAGGGCCTGCCATGCTTTCATTGTTTCTTAGGCATTTGCATTTCTTGCTTTCTCTCCATGGTGGCCCTTTTCTTCCAGACTCTGATATGAGTTTACCTCTCTCTATTCCTACTGGGTTTCCACCTCCCACTGGCCTATCCTGGCAATAACACCTGAGGTTGTTCTATTTCCCCTCATATGCCACACGATCCTGTTTTATTTTATTTATAGAGATTGCCACTGTCTGAAAAAAAATAGCATAGTTATCTGTACAGATACCAACCAACTTGCTGAATGGATGATGACTTATAGTCTGTGGGTTTGAGGGTCACCTTATAAGTAAGAACAGTGACTAAAGCAGAATGTGACATTTATCCATCTACCTACTTCTTCCTTGTTTCATCTCTTTCACTGGATTTAAAATTTGCCAGAATAATATCTTTGACCTGTCTTATTCAGACAAATTATATTTCCTTAAAAGACATAGAAACTAAAAAATTGTATAAATCAATGAAACAGTCCAGATTAATTCTCCAAACATTGATTTTTACTCATCTGTTAAGTGTCATAGAAGTAGAGCTATCTTCAAAAGTTAATAAAACTTCATTAATTAATAAGAAAACTTAATTAAATACCTACTATATGACCAAAAACAGTTCTGGGGCCTTAGAACTGAATAGGATACAATATTTGCCCACAGCAACTGTGCAGTGTAATGAAATACTATGTTTAATGTAGCAAGAATAGTCATACATTTAGTAGATGTAAATATATGCAAGTTCCCCGTCCCCACCCTTCTAATGTGACTTCCTTGACCTTCACTGTGCAGCAGGAAGTAAAAATATATTTAACAAATGGGTTGATGGCTGTAATGTATTTGTTTGGACTCAGGTAAATTTAGTATTTAGTGTAGCATAAGCAATACGCAATGTGATACACGCTTGTCTATCTTAAGGCTCAGAAGAAATGGGATGGGTTTCATTGAATCTGGCAGCAGCGAGAATGTTAGTCCCGCTTTCACCGATGTGATCATGCTCCTGAGGCCGAGTGATTTTTTTCTCTCTGAAATTGCTTGAAAAAACATATTATGTAGACCTGCGTGAGAACACTGCAAGCCAGGAGAACCGCGACAAGGAGGAGGAGAAGGGAAAGGTTTAGGGGAAAGGAAGCAGGAGTGTGCTGGTGTGGGAGGGATCCAGAAGGAAACTTGCTTCCCATTTAGGTGCACACGTGGCGGGCAACACAGTTTCCTCAGAGAAGGGGACAAGAGGCGGAGGAATTCAGTGCCGGAGAAATAAGGTCACTCAGGAATCTGTGTAGAAGGAAAGGGACAAAAATAATGTCTCAGTTCACACCAGCCGTTAAGGAATGTCTAGAATAAGAGTAACCACTGCCCTCTCAGAAAGAAAAAAAGAAAAGAAAAATATTTGAAGAGCGTTGAGAGTTGGAAGCCCAATAAAACAAAGACAGAAAGATGTCTTTAAAACCAGAGGAGCTTTCAAGACATATGCAGTGTCCTGGGTATAACAGCACTGGTACATTGTCAAAAGTCCCATAGCTGATGAAACAACTCACACTCAAGTCTCGTACACGTTTTCCTGTATTCAATCCAATAGCCACTTGTCTATGCTAATAATCCAATTCATATTATATTTTAAAAGTGGGGAAAGGCTTTTGAGCAAACCCAAATGATCCATTCTGTAACCTTTCCATCTCTCTCAATGCCCTGGTAACATGTAAGTGTGGTACCACAGGCTAGAATGCAGAGAGGTAAGGAATGAATCACCGGAAGAATAAGCAGTAGAGAGAGATAGGAGGACACTTGCAGAAAATTTACATAGATTACAATGTAATTAAAGAGGTAGAGAACATGCTTGCTTTTGTTTTTCTCTCTGTTTTTAACTGAGCATGTGGAATTCTGAAACATGGACTTATTAATTAATTTTAGTTAACATTTTTAGGAGTGGAAGTAGCTATCTTTATTGGCAAGTAAAATTCAAGTTTCAAAACTGCCCAGGTCATCCTGGGTTCACACACTGTCAATAGATATTTTGTTAGCAGTATATTTTTTATTTTTAAGGAAATGTATGTCTTGGTACAGAGGCAATATATTTATTGAAAACTCTGCAGTTCTCTTACTTCAGTATTAAAAACATTTCTGGCCTCATAGTACAAATGCCAAGCAAATTTATCATTTTATAAGGTTGACTCTTGCTTTAGGAAAATTGTCTGGGTGCACTAACAAATTCCTCATCAAAATAAATACTTTCAGAAACCTTAATTCCAATGATAAAATTATATGCCTGTCTTTAACTAAAGTGAATAAAGGGTGTGTGGTCTAAGTCAGAATATAGACTTACATCTTTATGACTTTTTAATGTGCAGCTTCAAAAACTAAGTTAGCAAAATTCTGTGGTAATTTAGGGTAGTGGTCTAGGTTGAGTATCACCAGCCTATAACATTTCAGTTTTAGCTCTGTCTTGATACAAAATTTCCAGGGATTCTTGGTCCTTTTTAACCCACTTCTAAATTAAGACAAGGTTTAATATCCACAATGATCTTATATAGACTATGATATATTATATCCTTGTTTAAAAGCATGTTGCTTTTCTTCTGTGGAGTACCATCTGTTAGTGGGGTTTATGTCTGAATGTTGTTAAACTCACACGTGTGACTAGATTTGGTTAAAGTAGGTGGATGTGATGTATGCCCAACTCAGTCAAACCTTTAAGAGCCAGAAGTCTTTTGTGATGTCTTTCTCCCTTTTTCTGCCACAAGAGCAAACATTCCACTCAGAGTTTGTCCTGATAGCCTGGATGCCAAAGTCGTCAAAATTAGAGCCTATCAAGAAAGCACAGACTGCATGAGAGAAGGAGCCCTCCTCTTTTTTCTTCTGCCTTTCTTTCGTCGTCTTTTCTTTTGGTAGAGGGTTATCTACATTATGCATTTAGGATCTTAATTTCAAAATTCCAGTGCTGGAGATGTAGCTCAGTGGTAGAGTGCTTGCCTAGCATGCATGAGGCCCTGGGTTTGATTCCTAGTACTGAAAAATAAACAAATATTCCATGGTTTCTTAATGAATACTTCCACTTTGACTAATAATTGTAACTATTAGCATTTAAAGAATATTTTTCTCTATACACATTTATGTGCTAGTTTTTTTCACATATAATCATCCCAACAACCCAATAAGGTACCTTTTTTATGTTCATTACACAGATAAGAAAATGGACACAAAGTATTTGCCACATGCATTGAGACAATATAAGTTGGAATTAGACATAAAATCTTTATTTCTGTAACCCCAGAGACTTGCTTTTAAACCATTATTCTAGACCCTGTTTCCTGGATGAAATGTCTATTCATCTCTGATATAAAAAGTGCTTTCTCCCACCTCCTCTTTTTTTTTTGTACCAAAAATTGAACCCAGAGGCCCTTAAACACTGAGTCACATCTCTAGTCTTTTTTATTTTTTATTTTGAGACAGGGTCTCACTAAGTTGCTTAGGGTCTTACTAAATCGCTGAGGCTGGCTTTGAACTCACCATCCTCCTGCCTCAGACTCCCAAGCCAATCCAACCACTCCCTATTTCTACTGAGTGCTTTATGCCATTAAAACTTTTTTAAAGCCAGGCATGGTGGCGCAAGCCTGTAATCCCAGCACTTAGGGAGGCTGAGACAGGAGAATCGTGAGTTCAAAGCCAGCCTCAGCAACAGTGAGGCGCTAAGCAACTCAGTGAGACCCTGTCTCTATATAAAACACAAAATAGGGCTGGGGATGTGACTCAGTGGTTGAGTACCCCTAAGTTTAATCTCCAGTACCCCCCAAAAAAACTTTTTTCAGATTTATTGATTAATTTAAATACACCAGTATTGGGTAAAGTTATCTATTCTCTTAGGACATGTGTTATCCATAGAATGAGATTTGTAGTATATGTAGTATATTCTCATCTTTTTTTTTTTTTTTTTTTTGGTACTAGGGATTGAACTCAGGGACACTTGACCACTGAGCCCTATTGTATATTTTACTGAGAGACAGAGTCTCACTGAGTTGCTTAGCGCCTCACTTTTGCTGAAGCTGGCTTTGAACTAGCGATCCTCCTGCCTCAGCCTCCTGAGCTACTGGGATTACAGGCCTGCACTACCACACTCAGCTGTATTCTAATCTTTTAAAATTATAACTTCATGCTGCACATAATGGTGCACGTCTGTAATCTGAGTGCCTTGGGAGGCTGAGGCAGGAGGATTGCAAGTTTAAAACCAGCCTCAGCAATTTAGGGAGACCCTAAGCGACTTAGTGAGATCCTGTCTCAAAATAAAAAATAAAAAGGGCTGGAGATGTGGCTCAGTAGTTAAATGCCCCTGGGTTCTATGCCTGGTGTGTACACACACACACACACACACACACACACACACACACACACATACACATGCACATACATACATATATATGTATGTATGTATATTTCTAAATTTTCTAATAAATGTATTTCTAAATTTTTTAAATTTCAATGTTTGTTTTTACATATTTTGATCATGCAGAAAATATTAAAAGAGGAAAAACAAATGAGTAGTTACTTATAAAAATATGCTGCCATATTTTGGCAGAAAAAGAAAAAAGGAAGGAATGAAAAGGTTTTTTAGACACATCAGTAAATAAAATCGATGGATTATGTACACAAATAATGTAAAGAATCAGTGATCAACATTACTTAATGGTACAAAAATGTAACAAATAGTCCACATAATAGGGTTAGAATTAGTGAAAAATGGAAAAGAAAACCTACTTTAGCTAGTCATTGCAGTTGTGAAGATATCATGATGGGGAAAGAAAAAAAAAATCCTAATTTCATGGGTTTCTAGGGTCTCTATTGATGGAGGGTGTTGCAGACACAGAATGGAGCATCAGTAAGCTCAGGACACTGGCATGGTCTCAATGGTTTTAGTTTTAAATATGATAGGAGTATGGAACACCTTGGTTGATGTATACGTGAGAACTGCTGTAAAAGGTGATCTGGGATGACTAATGTATTAAGAAGTCTGGCGTGATGTTGGTCACGACCAAAGAGTCTGAGGATTTTATATTTTATCTATCTGTTGTTAGTTAAAGTGAAAAAATATTATAAGTATGTGCATTATGGTCTAAACGAATTTCTTTTTTCTTTTCTTTTCTGTTTTCTTTTTGGTGCTGGGGATTGAACCCAGAGGCACTTAACTACTGAGCCACATCCTCAGCCCTTTTGTATATTTTATTTAGAGACAGGTCTTGCTAAATTGCTTAGGGCATCACTAAATTGCTGAGGCTGGTTTGAACTCGCAATCTTCCTGCCTCAGCTTCCCAAGCCACTGGGATTACAGGCATGTGGTACCATTTTTTTTTTTTTTTTTTTTTTTTGTGGTGCTGGGGATTGAATTTAGGGATGCTTAGCCACTAAGCCACACCCCCACCTCTTTTTGTTTTTTATATTGAGACAGAATCTCACCAAATTGCTCAAGATCTGGCAAACTTGCTGAGGCTGGCAATCCTCCTGCCTTAGCCTTTGGAGTTATGTGATCCTCCTGCCTTAGCCTTTGGAGTTGCTGAGATTACAGGCATGTGCAATCACACCCAGCTTAAATGGAATTCTTTACAAAAGATTTAGGCAGTTTTTTCATTCAATTACAGGCTGGTGATCACCCTTAATGATCAATTGTTAAAGCCATATGAAAAATTTAAAAGATTGTTTGCCTTATTATGAAAGAAACATTAATAATTAATGTTTAAGTTTTTTCTTTCCTCAAATCACATTAGAGTCTTAAAAAGAATCTTTCTTCATTGACTTTTAACAAAAGTTCTTTAGAAAATGTTACTTGACGTCTTTCATTGTATTTGACAAAAAGCCATCAGTGACTTTTTTCTTTAGACTTTTAAGGGAACTTACACTGGCATGAATTTTCTGCTTATCTTCTTGCAATAATTAGTGTTAGCCCAAATGCAAAGAAAATGTATTTATTACTCTCTAATTTTACTTCCACTACATTTCAGTGTTTCCAATCTAATTACAATCAAGCACTTCCTTATAAATGACTTTCAAATTTCATATGTTGATTTTTAATATGAACTGGATTCATGGAAGAAGGGATTGAGAAAATGCTCAGATCATTTCTTCAGTATTTTTGTATTCCTAATTTCTGTTTTGTAAATACCAATGATTCCCCAATGGGAATTTTGTTTCATGAAGATCAGAACAGACTTCCTGGAATTATTTTTGAACTATACTACAAGTGAAAGATGTAAAAAAAGAAAAGAAGTTTAAATGAAATGTTTTTTTTGTCAATATAGATGTGGAAAATGACCATAGTTTTATACAATCTGACATATCGTACAGATAAGAATAATTCTACAGTGACTTTAATGTGACACATTTGGATACCCTGATGGCTTGGAGGAATTAATGATACTTTCAAAGTTCTAATATGTCTGGCTTGTCATTATTTATTCAATGGAGAATGTGTTAAACAAAAGAAAGGTGTTGGTACTATAGGCTAACCAGAATTCTTTTTATTCCGTAGTCTGAGATTTTAAAAAATGAGCTCCACTGTATTTACTCTTATAAGGGGGAGTAGAGGGATATTGTGATGAAATATAGCCCTCGATAAAAATATACCCCCAGCACTTTTTCTCTCAACCAAATGTCTACAGCTACAGCCTTAAAGTATCCAGCTTATCTATTACTTGACTACACGCTTATAACATATTACCCCCATAAAGCTCTAGGAAATAAAATACATCTCAGGTTTCTACTGTGTAATCCTCAACTCTGTTGTGAATAACTCTGAATTAGCTTTTAATGCCTCCTCTCATGTCTGAATTTGGCTGGGCATGGGTTTTTTGGGGTTTTTTGTTTGTTTTTTAATAGAATTTAGCTGGTGTTCCCCCTTTCGGTGTGAAGGAACCATAGAATGCAAGTCTCCATGAAAATATGGTGTTCATGTACATGTGTATATGTGTTTTTATATATCAGACTGAGATTTTATTGCTCTTTTACTTATTTCTTTCTGAATTGTTGTTGTCATTATTGTTAAATCTTGAGAAATATTTAGCTATTGCAAAACCTTGCCAAATGCTGGTGCTGAATGCTATCTGGTGGAATGTTTTCATTTTATTGGCTGCTGACATTAAGGAATAAGGACAATCATGCTAGGATATGACACATTAGATGCTTCTAAAACTATATATTTTTCTTAGTATCTGATAGATTTTTCTAAGTTTTGGTTATAAAGATATCAGTTTTATTATTTTTACAAATAGTTTGGAAAATACATATCTATTTATTTCTCGGTGACATTTTTCTATATTACATTATTCTAGAGAAAAAGAATTATTGCAAAATCAATGGGACCATAAAATAGAAATTACTGAATATTTCAGGAGCATTTAAACTATACCAAATAGAATATTGGTGATTCATGTTGTACCATCCTTTTATACTAAATTTGTTTTATACCTGCTATAGATTGAATTATATTTCCCCTGAATGTGTGTGTTGAAGTTCTAATCCCCAATACTTTAGAATATAACCTGATTTGAAAGTAGGATCTTTGACCATAAGATCAATAAGGTTATGAAAAGGTCATTAGATTGTGCACTTATTAAGTCTGAGTGTTGTCCTCATAAGGGGACATTGGATAGTCTTGCACCCAAGGAGAATGCCCTGTACAGATATAGGAAAAGATAGAGTGATGCTTCTAGAAGCCAAGAAATGCTAATGAATGCCAGTAAGTCAATAGTAACTACAGGAGAGACATGGTACAGATTCTTCCTCACAGCCCTCAAAAGGTGTTAATTCTGTTAACACCTTGCTCTTTGGTTTCTAGCCTCCAGAAGTTTCTGTTGTTTAAGCTACTTAGTTTGTGGTACAAAATTTTAATCAACATCCCTAGCAAACTAATACATTATCAAGTGAATACATGTTGGTAGAGGTGTAATCAGGGTTAGAAGCATGTGACAATTCAGGAGCAGAAAAAGGAAAAGGTAGGTACTGGGGAATGATATCGCCCTAATTAGACCATTGTATGGTGTGCATCTATGAACATGAAACAGTGAATCCCACTAACTTGTATGATGATAATGCACAAATAGTATGAAAGAATAAACAACCAGAAAAATTTAAGAAGCAAGTGACTGTTCTAATAAGCCTGTCATTAATTTTGCCTGACAATTACTCCTCCTTTAATAGTTACTAAATTTGTGAATGCCACCATCATTACTTATCACTTAGAAACAATGTTTATGCAAGATGAAAGAATACAGTTGAGCTCGGTTTCCAAATGTGTGAAATGAAGATATCTATGAGCTTTAAATTATCATAGAATTCTGGAATTCTTCAAATTTATAGTTCTAAAAATGGCAAGAATGATTATTTCCATTTCACAAGGAAGCAAAATTAAAACTCAAAAATGTTTAGCTGGATGGAGGACACATTATTAAGAAGTGAAAAGAGGAATTCAAGTTAAATCCTATAAGTCCAGTGGGTTTTTCAGTTTGCAACTGTGCTACCAAAATAATGTTTACTTTTAGTTTGTATTCCAAACCTTGTCTGTGGGATAGCATATAAAATGGTTTAAATTGAAGCGTGGGAAAATGGGTTCATTGGGTTTACAATCAAGGAAGTAGTCACTTTCTTGAAATAACTTGATTTATTTTTTAAATTAGCAGATAGATGTTTCCAAATACCCTCTAATGATGGGCACCATTGTAAATGTTGCTGTATAATGAATATCCTTGAAAAACATGAACTATTCATGCAAATCCAGCTATTCATTAGCAAACTGTACCTAAGCATTACATCTGAGGCTTTGAATAGATTTTTAAAGTTCACATGTTGTTTTTGTGCTTTTCTAACAATCAATAGGAAGCCATCTATAGTATTTAGGTACTTCCATGCTGATAGCTGACTCATGACCAGCAAATCCCTGTGTTAATAGGTTGTATTGGTGAGTTAAACACATCACTTGAATAGAATAGCAAACAATAGTCAAGGGTCACTGCAAACTAAAACTATAAAAGGCTTGTGGAGTAGGGAATGTAGGAGAGACTGAGGAGATCCTCTGAATTTTCTGTTAAGCATGAGGACTTTTCCTGATACTAACATTTAACATTATTTAAAAAATAAACATTCACAATAATTCCAACTATGGTAATTGTCATATATTCTGCAAGAACAGGAATCAAATTAATGGAAAAGATTATACTGTGATTTTTATTTGGTAGTTCTTGTAGTGTTTGTGGTTTTGATAGTGGAAGGTAAAGTGGTAGCCCAATCACTTTTCCACAGAGCAGTTTTAAAATGAAAAAGCCTATGAATGTTAACTGGCCTCTTCCCTTATCATCAAGAAATTTGTTTTTACTGGAGTCAATATGTTATTTAGGAACTCTCCAAGTAAAATCTCAGAATCCTGGACTAAAATGATATAGAAATTATCATTTTCTTGGCACTAGAATTTTAGGATGATTATTATCTAAGAGGGTTAGAATCTCATCAAAAATGGAATTTGTATTTCAAATCAATACCTTGGAACCATCTACAGGCAACTTTATCTTATTTATTCTGTCAGGTGCCATCTACTAAAATCAAGTGACAGGAGACCTGTCACAGGATTGACATTCACTTGAATGGTCTTCAAACGGCACTTCCAGGGCTAAAAGTTGCAGTACAATTAATTTGGAAAAAATGAAGAAAAATTGTGACATTTTCTGAAATTCTTAACAAAAATATCACACAACAGTCTAAATAATTTGAAAGTTGGTTTTAAAATCATCAGGAAAATTTTAGATGATCAAAAATATCAAATCTACAAAAGTATAGTTGATTGGATATTAATATATTTTGGAGTGTTTACCTGGAAAAAGTCCTAACATGTTATGGTGAAAGTATTTATACATCTGGAGTTTTAAAAATTAATTTGCATGAAAAATGATAAATGTTTGAGGAGACAAATGTTTAACTTGATTTAAACATTGCACAATGTATACACATATAGAAATATTGCATAGTACCCCACTGATATGTAAATCTTAGATTTTGATGAATTCAAAGATTTAGATGAGATGTTTGTTTTTGTATTTATATTAGTATATTAATTATTTGAATTATGAGTTTCTATTGCTAGTAAAGAATAATAATTGGAGTAATATAATTGTATTCTTTAGAAACATCAGACATTATTTAAACTGATATATTTATTTAAACACAGAAATTCCTGGGATTTTCATATTTAAAAATAATTCAATGATCAGGAAAACACCATTTAAATATGATTTAATTAATGATTTTTGATTCATTTGTAGAAACAGTATCATCTTTAAAATTTTTGTATATATAAAATATGATTTAACTTATGTAAATTTGAGTAAAAACAATGTTGTCAAACTAAAGAAGAAATATGTCATTATGTCAAGAACAAAGGGAGGACATGAAAATATTTTATGTATGGTTTTATGTCTTTTGTTAACTGTTATTTATGGATTTATATTTCTATTTGAATTATTTGTACTTAAATTATGAAGAAAAATCCATTGCTATACAATGTGAGATCATATTGTTGAGTGACTTACTAGTATGATGTATTCTCTTGGATTATCATTGTGTATATTTTTATATGAATTTAAAGAACACTAGGGCAAAAGGAAATCTAAAAATTTAGAATTAAAAATTTATTTGTATGCATGGAATATCATATAATAATATTTTACAAATAACATGATACATCTTGGATTTTATTTGGAAAGAATTTTGAGATAAATGCATCTTAAAACTTGGTTATTATGTACTTCAATTCAAGTTGATTATGGGTTTTGAATTTTGACAGACCTCAAGGAAAAAAACCTTTCATCAGCAAAATCATTAAATCTTAAGCCAATATTTAATTATTAACCTACAAAGTTTCTGCTTTATTTTGCTATCTAAGCAAAGAAAATAATGGAAGATATAATAACATTGCAGAGAAAATGAATCTACTTGATTAAAGAAGGAACAATCCAGGCTCACATTTAGATTTAGCCAAATTGTAAGATGAGGCATTTCCTTTTATTTACAAAGTTATGCTGTGAATTATTTTCAGTAGATACAGTTGTAGTCATACAGTCAAACACATAAAGCATAAGGAATTTAGAGATTACTACTTTGTCCAAACAGATATAAAGGTGAATGCACTGAAAAAACAAACATACAAAACCCAACTATTCCTCTTAGATACCTTCCGGAACTGAGGACTGAGGTTAAACGGCTGCCCTTAGTAGCCTGAGAGACAGATATGGGATACAGAGAATCACAACTTATCAGAGCAACTTATCAGACTTTCTTTCTCTTTCATAGACAGAAACCTGCACAAGTAACTAGTGTCCAGTACTGGAGTAAGAAACTCTGAACTTTAGTTAGGGAATTGATGGAGGCTCAGTGCAGAGATGTCTGAGAATTAAAAATTTCATGAAGAGCCATTCGTTGAGGGTTTGTGAGTTTTCACTTTAGAAGCCCGGTCTGATTTTTACAGTAATATCTGAGAAAAGTCCCATTGTATTTCTGGCAGAGGAAGAGAAAGGGAATTATTTTAAACTCTCCGAAGTATTCTGTTCTTCTTAATAAAGATTTCTTTCAGAAGAAGTTATTTCTCTAAATCCTACCTGCTTATTTAATCAAAGCATCAAATTGAGGAAGGAAAATACCTAACTCCACCCACCGTTAACTAGTTAAGCTGTGGGGGAACTGAAAAGCACTGGTGGAGCTCACAACCCAGGTCACAGGCTCACCAATGGAAGGACCAAGATAATACAGGACTATAGATGCTTCACTTCAATCCATGCCTTAGTCACACTACTCTACTTAAACCTTACCTTGAACATTACTTTTTACCCAATACATCATGTTCACCTTCCAATTAGAAATCACAAGGCATGCTGAAGCTGACCAAACATCAGAACCATACATAGCAGGATGTTGGGATCATCAGGGAATTAAAATAGTTATGATTAATATGCTAAGGGAATTAAGAAAAAAAAAGTGTAAAAAAAAAAACTGATGAAAAATAAAATCAGAGAGTAGGAGATCCTAAGAATGACTCAAGATGAAATGACAGAGATCAAAAACAAAAACAAAAACAAAAAATGGCCAAAACAAAGAGTGACTTTAAGGGACTCATTAGGAAATGGGACATGACTGAGGAAACAAATATCTGAGTTCAAGGATATGAAAATAAAACTGCAAACACTGAAAATAAAAAAGACCACAGAATAGAAGAGAATATGCAAAAAAATATGGGGAAATAAAAAAAATCGTAATATGTATATTACGGGGATATTATATTATGGGGATATAAGAAGAAGCAGAGAGAAAGGAAGAGAAAAAATATTTAAAGTAATAACAACTGAGCAGTGTTACAAATTAATGTTAGACATCAAACCACAGATCTAGAAGGTTCAGAGAGCACCAAGCAGGATAATGCCAAGAAAAGTATATTTAAGCATATGATATCTAAACTGCGAAGAAGAAGAAAAAATTACTAGAAGATAGCAGAGAGGGGCATGCAGAAATACACATACAGAGGAACAAAGATAAGTTTCACATCTGTACTCTCAGAAACCATGCATGAAAGAAGAGAGTAGAGAGAAATAAAGTGGTGAAAGGAAATGAAATTCCCATTAACCTATACCTTTTTACCTGTCATGATTATTTTTCAAAAATTAATTTTGAAAATTACTTTTTCAAACAAACCAATAGACTTTCTAGCAAAAAATGTTAAAAGAAATTATTTATAGGGAGGGAAAATAATATAGATCAGAAACTCAGAGCTACATAAAGGAAGAACATCAGAATAAATAATAAAAGGCAAAATAAAAATAATTTTTATATTATTAATGATTTCAAGATACATGATTTTTCAAAATAATATCAACAATTATTATATCTGCCTATTATTTGTATTACATGTGTATGTTTCTGTATAAAGGAGAAAAATGAAGTCAATGATACAAGGGACAGATAGGAGATATTAGAAATATTTTTACTTAGGACGTGCTTGCCGTACCTATGAAGTGATATAATTTCATTTAAAATATATTTGGATTCGTTGTAAATATTTATTGCAAATTCTTCAGTAACTGATAATAGAAAACTGAGAAGTCAAATTCATGTGCTGAATGGGAAAGAAAATTGAATCATATTAAATGTTGCATAAAGGCCACAAAAGGCAGAAAAACGGTAGACAAAAGTGGGAACAAAGAAAAAGAACAACAAACAGAAAACAATAGTAAATGTGTTTGATACTAATTCAATTATTAATTATGTAGACATCAATATTTTAAATTAAAATACCTAAAAGGCAGATATAGTAAAGGTGGATCAAAAAATAAGACTCAACTCTATGTTGTTTATAAGACAGTCATTTTAAATATAAGGACAAATATAGATTTAAATTAAACAAAGGAAGAGAGATGTACCTTACTATCAAATAGAAGTAAAATAGGAGGTACTACATTAACTATAGGGCTGGGGATATAGCTCAGTTGGTAGAGTGCTAGCCTTGTAAGCACAAAGCCCTAGGTTCAATTCCCAGCACCACAAAAAAAGAAAAATAATATTACTACATTAACTAAAGAAACTGCAGGGCTTTAAAAAGAGGACATTTATGAAGGATAAAAATGGGTATTGTATGATAAGCAGGTCAATACTCCAAGAAGACTTATAAATTCTTAATGTGTATGGGACAAACAACAATATCAAAATACATGATGAAAAAACTGAATTGCAAGGGAAATAAATAAATTCACTATTATTGAACTCAAAATGTATCATTAATGGACAACTCCTGCAGGCAGAATATCAGTCAGCATATAGTTGAACTCAACACTACTGGCAATCAACTGGAAATAATTGATTGGCATCTATAGACTACTTTATCCAACAATAGCATATTATTCATTCTTTGTGGAACACTCACAAAGATATATCTCATTTTGGATCAAAACAAGCAGTAGCATATTTAAAAGAACTGATGTACATAATGTCTGCTTTCAGTCCACAAGAGAATTAAACTAGAAATCAACAGCAGACATATAGATGGAACATTGCAAAATATTTTGAGATTAAGCCAAATGTTTCCAAATAACACCTATGTTAAAGAATAAATCTCAAGAGAAATTAAATATATTTTAATATATTATTTAATTAAAATGTATTTAAGTATTTCAACTAAATGAAAATGAATATACAACTTATAAAATGTGTAGGATGCACTGAAAGTATTTCTTTTTTTAATTTATATATTTTCATTATTTTCTAAATTTATTCTACTTAGGTATACATGACAGCAGAATTCATTTTGATTCATTGTACACAAATGGAGTACACTTTTTATTTCTCTGGTTGGACATAATGTAGAGTCACACCATATGTGCAGTCATACATGAACCTAGGGCAATAATCCCATCTCATTCCACCATCTTTCCTGCCTCCTGTTCCCTTCCCTCATCTCCCTGCCCTTTGACCAAAGTTCCTCCATTCTTCCCATGTCCTCTCCACCATTATGATCAGCATCCACTTATCAGAGAGAACATTTGGCTTTTGTTTTTTTGGGATTGGCTTTCTTCACTTAGCATGATATTCTCTAGCTCCATCCTTTTATCTGCAAATGCCATAATTTTATTCTCTTTTATTGCTGAGTAATATTCCATGTGTATATATACCACAGTTTCTTTATCTTTTCATCTATTGAAGGGCATCTAGGTTGGTTCCATAGTTTAGCTATTGTGAATTGAGCTGTTATAAATATTGAAGTGGCTGACTCACTGTAGTATGCTGTTTTTAAGTCCTTTTGGTATAGACCAAGGAATGGGATAGCTGAGTCAAATGGTGGTTCCATTCCAAGTTTTCTAAGGAATTGCCATACTACTTTCCACCAATTTGCTGTCCCATTAGCAATGTATGAGTGTGCCTTTCCTCCATATCCTCGCCAACACTTGTTGTTTGCATTCTTGGTAACTGCCATTCTGACTAGAGTTAGATGCAATTTTAGAGTAGTTTTGATTTGCATTTCTCTAATTGCTAGAGATGTTGAACTTTTTTTCATACATTTGTTGATTGATTGTGTATCTTCTTCTGAGAAGTGTCTGTTCAGCTCTTTAGCCCATTTATTGATTGGGTTGTTTTTATTGTGTTAAATTTTTTGAGCTCTTTATACATCTTGGAGAATAGTGCTATACCTGATGTGCATGTGGCAAAAATTTGCTCCCAGAATGTAGACTCTCTGTTCACTTCATTGATTGTTTCTTTTGTTCAGAAGAAGCTTTTAGATTGAATTCATCCCATTTATTGATTCTTGATTTTATTTCTTGCGTTTCAGGAGTCCTGTTAAGGAAGTTAGAGCCTAATCCAACATGATGAAGGATTGGGCCTACTATTTTTTTCTATTAGGCTCAGGGTCTCTGGTCTAATTCCTAGGTCCTTGATCTACTTTGAGTTGAATTTGATGCATAGTGAGACATGGGGGTTTAGTTTCATTTTGCTGCATGTGGATTTTTCCCAGCAGTTTTCCCAGCACCATTTATGTAGAGGCTATCTTTTCTTGAATTATGTTTTTG
>CM053400.1:82494566-82528060 GCA_028644305.1 Xerus rutilus | reverse complement strand
GGCTCACGCCTGTAATCCCAGCACTTAGGGAGGCTGAGACAGGAGGATCGCGAGTTCAAAGCCAGCCTCAGCAACAGCGAGGTGCTAAGTGACTCAGTGAGACCCTGTCTCTACATAAAACACAAAATAGGGCTGGGGATGTGGCTCAGTGGTCGAGTGCCCCTGAGTTCAGTCCCTGGTGCCAAAAAAAAAAAAAAATTATGTCAATAATTAATAACCTTTCAAAATAAAGAGTCCCAGGCCCCAATGGCTTATCAATGACTTCTACAAATTATTTAAGGAGGATATTATACAAAATTTCTATGCTCTCAGAGGGTAGAAGCATAGGGAACATGCCTAGTATATTCAAAGAGGCTACCATCACCCTCACACTAAAACCAGACAAACTTTTAGAAGAGAAGAAAATTGCAGAATAATATCTCCCATAAACATGCATGGATAAAACACCTTCAACAAAATATTTGAAAATTGAATCCAACAATGTATAAAAGAAATTATAACCGGGTGTGGTGGCCCAAGCCTATAATCCCAGCACTTAGGGAGGCTGAGACAGGAGAATCACGAGTTCAAAGCCAGCCTCAGCAAGGGCGAGGCACTAAGCAACTCAGTGAGACCCTGTCTCTACATAAAACACAAAATAGGGCTGGGGATGTGGCTCAGTGGTCGAGTGTCCCTGAGTTCAATCCCCAGAACCAAAAAAAAAAAAAGAAATTATACACCATGGACAACTAGGATTTACCCTGTGTACAAGTTTCCAGACCCAAAAAGCAATAAATGTAATTCATCTCATCAATAGACTAAAGAAGAAAAATCACATGATCAATAGATACAGAAAAAGCTCTCAGCAAATTAGGGATTTCTTCTATCTTAATTTGAAAATCTACAAGAAATCTTTAACTAACATCTTACTGGTGAGATGAAGTTTTTTTGCTAATATCAAGAACCAAGTGAGGATGTATTCTTTCACCCTGCTTTTCAACATTGAGCTGTAACCCTAAAACATACAATAGGAGAAGAAAAGTACACAGATTGGGAAAGAAGAAATCAAACTATCTTTTTCATATATGACCTGATTGGGTAGAAAACCTGAAAGAACTGACAAAAATACTTTTGGAACCAGCACATCATTATAGCAAGTTTTTCAGATTCAAGGTTAATATATAAAAGTAATTTCTTCCCTATATACCAGCAATTATTAAGTGAGACTTGGAATTAATAACATATTGAGCATGATTTTGCATCTCAAAATATTAACTATTTAGTTATAAATATAACAATATATACATGTGATTTGTATGACAAATATAACAAAACTGATTTAAAAATTCGAAGAACTAAATGAATAGATTCCATGTTTTTTATTAGACTCAACATTATCAAGATGTCAGTACTTAACTACTTGATCGATACAGTCCCTATCAAAGTATCAACAGATTCTAAAATTTATATGGTGAGCATTAAGACTCACAACTGTCAATTTTCTATTGAAAGAGAACAACAAGATCTGAGGATCAACCGCACTCAATTTCAAAACTTACCATAAATCTACATAATCAAAAAAGTGTGCTATTGACAAAAGGATAGACAAATAGATCAATTGAAAAGGATACAGAGCCTAGAAATACACCCACATAAATAAGAGGTAACTGATCTTTGAAAAAGGAGCAAAAGGAATAGAAGGGAGCATAGACAAATGGTTCTAGAAAAACTGGACATTCACATGCAAAAAGACAAATAACCTAGACACAGATCTTATGACTTTCAAAAACATTAACTCAAAACTATAAAATTCTCTAAAAGATAAGGGGGAAACATAATAATTCTTGGATGTCAATGACTTTAGATACAACACAAAAAATATGATCCATGAAAGAAATAATTGAAAAACTGGACTTCTTAAAATTAAATTCTCCTGCTCTTACAAAGTCAATGCTAGAAGAATGAAAAAGCAACCATAGACCAGGAGGAAAATTTGCACCCCTTTGTATAGAGTTATTATCTAAAGTGTATGAAAAACTCTTAAAACTCAATCATAGTCATGAACTATTTTGAAATGAGTAAAATTCTGAACATATTCCTCATCAGAGAAGATATACAAATGGCAAATAATCATATGAAAAAGTGCTCAACATGACACGTCATTAGAGTATTACAAATTAAAAGAACAATAAGATACTACTCTAAAGCTTTTTGAATGCTAGGATGTCAACTATAGACTATACCAAATACTGAGGAGGACATGGAGAAACAGGAAATCTCATCATTTGCTGGTGGGAATGCAAAAAGGTACAACCACTTTGAAAGACAGTTTGACAGCTTCTTTCAAAACTAACATGTTCTTAGCATATAATTCAGCAAACTCATTCTTGGTATTTACTCAACTGAATTGAAAAATATCCACACAAAAACCTGCACTTGGATGTTTACAGTGCATTTATTCATAATTGCCCCAAATTGGAAGCAATGAATATGTCATTTGGTAGGTGCATGGAAATATAAACTGTGGTATATTCAAATAATAGAATATTATTCAGCACTAAGAAGAAATGAGCTACAAAGCCATGAAAAGGCATAGAGACAACTGAACTGCATTTGCTAAGTAAAAGAAACTAATCTGAGAAAGCTACATGGTATATGGCTCCAACCATATAACATTTTGGAAAAAGGGAAAATAGTAAAAAATATCAGTGGTTTGTAAGGTTTAAGGGTGAGGGAGAAGTGAACATGTAGAGCACAGATATATTTTATGAAAGTGAAACTATTTTTTGTTTTACTATAATTGTGGAGGTTACATGTCATTTTATGTTTATCAAAACACATACAATATACATCAAGAGTGAACCTTAATGTAAACTCTGCACTTGGGTGGTTTGATTTTTCAATGTAGGTTCATCTATCATAACAAATGTACCACTCTGATACAGGATGTTGGTGGTGTGGAAGATCAAGTGTGTCTGGGGTCAGAAGGCACATGTAAACTCTCCGACCTTCTGTTCACTTTTGCTACGAACCTAAAGTTGCTCTGAGAAATAAAGTTTATTGATGACAAAACAAAAACCATAACAACAAATAAGTTGATTTCTGATATGAAACAAACAAATAGTAGAGAATTATTGGTATCTTGAAACTTGGCAGCATCCCAGACAACAGTTTAAAATGCTGAAGTGTTAATTTTCAAAGTGAATGTGTCTATTTAAAGGATAAAAGAATCTCTCAGTTAATGCCATTTTTCTATGTTTTAATTATATTTGAGGTTCTAATCATTTGGAATCCCATTTATAAAATGGCTATTCTTATGACAGAAAGTTAACAGAAGAAATAGTTCATAGGCCAAACTCTAAAAAGAAGTGGTGGTTTGAGCATCTTCATTAATTAATTGTAAGATCAATAATCATAATGCTGGTAATGGTTTATGTTTATTGAATGCTTAATCTGTGCTTACCAGGAGGTGATTAGCTCAAAAACATTCTTCCTTCATAATAAATTCATGAACTATTTGCTACTATATTTTTCTTATTTTATACTTTAGTAGGAGTTTGCCCAAGATCACAAAAAATTAATATATGTTTTCACTTGTACCCATTACTGAAGTGTTCCATACTCAATATATTGAGAAAAGTGGTACATCTGCAGTACCTGGTTGTTTGACTTAAAAGCTTATATTCTGAATTACTAGCCTGAATTGTCTCATAAATCATTAGACCAAGATTGTCCAATCCAGTTGGGCTTTTAGAGTTATATAGAGAAGATAACAAGAATTTACATTCTCAAGCCTATTTCATCACTCTCTATGTGGAAAGGCATACATAATTTAGGAATATGCCTGTTTTTGTTTCAGTAATACAACTGTAAATAGTTCTTGTTGGAAGTTCTTTAAGGATTTGAATACTGATTGGTCTTAAAAGTGCAATGTGTAGTTATACTAATTCCCCAACAACTAAAGGTAAGATAAGAAATACTACCTTCTTGCACAAATTTGCTAGTGGCTCAGCTTTTTGACCATAAAATCCCTTATTTATTTCACAAATTTTTCTATTTATGGCTTCATGGATCTAAGCAAAGTTGCTGACATTGTCCACTGTCCACAAAAATAATAAGACAGTTCTTGAATAATTTTACAGTTGTCACTGGCTTCAGGTATTATTATTATTAATGATGTTAGGCAAAATTTCTCTCATTCTTCATAGAAGGCATCATTTCCAGGTAGAGAAAAAACTAAACTGAGATTAAGGGAGCTGAAGTCTATTCTCAATCTCTTTTCTATTTTGGTAACATTGCTATGGCTTAGGGTGCCTTGGAAGAAACATTGAATGTGAAAATCCATCCTCTTTCTAAAATTCCAGTATAAATTCTACACAAACTATAGTATCTTATTATGAAATGACATATCAGATGTATTCATCGATCTTCCAGATGCCATATGATTCTCTAATTACACTTAAAATGGCTGATTTATAAATATCAACATTTGTTTAAAAGCCTAGACTGTTACTTGATCTGATTCTGACTCTTATTCTATTTTTTTTGTGTCTCCCCCAAAATAGTTCGATTTGGTGTTAGTTTTCAAAGGAGAGCATTAAATTGAAGGTGACATTGTCTGAAACATTTTCCTCTTGCTGAGTAGAGACTATATGGACAGAGGGAGTAGGGAAGACCTATATAACAGATGGGATTTTTATCTAGTTTAATATCACCTGCATTCAAACAAAACTGAGTTGTACTTTGAGTGCATTATAACACTTCCCAATAGGCATGGATAAAAATGTAAAAGATCTTTCCATTTGCACTTGTATTTGGAATTGCTTGGCATGAGAATGTTGAGACAAGTGAGAAAGGCATTAAGTTTGGAATATGGTCCCTACCATGCCCTTGAATTTCACATTCAATACTCTTTTTCAAAAGCTCCCGTAAGAGACTATTTCTATATTATTCCTCTTATGCTAAACATGAATAGTCAAATATGACTAATCGAAGCCTGATCTTCAAATATAAGAACCCAACCTGGAATTTCAAACACAATTGTATAATAATCTTGCACAGAATAGAATGCAACAAACTTCCAATGAATTGAAACACCTGCTTTATAGATACCCTACGGAGGACAAGACACACACATGTGGGCAATTCCACAAATTTAACAAGACCTAATGAGCCTTGAAACTGTAATTTAATTCTTAATTTCTGCGAAGTAAATTTAGTAATGACTGATAAGGATCATCATCATCCACACTTAGAGAGTCGTTAGCAGGAAAGTGGAAACACCTGTCCTTTTATGTAAGGCACTTAGTTCACTTTATCTAAGATGTGAAGCTGCTGTCCCTTGAACAGGAGAAATGAAGATTCCAGGGTTAAAATGATCTCAAAAGCGATTCTATACTACAACCTTGGTCATTACAAAAATCAAATTCCATAGCAACAAAATGAAAGTTATAAAATGCTTCATAACTTGTACTGTAAGAGATGAGTAAGTCTTCTTTTATCTATACATGCTTGAGTAATAGTTGCATGCATACAGTAGTACAAATGTGTATGTTCTCTTGGTACAGTTTAGTTCCAAGATGGAATTATTTTCCTGTAGTGGGTTACCTTTGTTACTACCTTAGTTGCAACTCTGATATTATTGTTTTACTCTAAGCATTTCTGCTTTTATTGTTAACAAAGATACTTGGCATATTCAGGATTCATTAAGACTGAATTCATTCATTGTACAATTCATCTATTGTAGACCAAGTAAACTATTCTCATCTTGAAATATAATACTTAAAATGCAAGAACAATGTTGCAAAACCCATTTCCTTTCCCAGTGTGATTAATGTAATGATGTCTCAATTTTATGAAATTTCTCATAGGCAAATATATATATATATATATATATTTCAATTTTATGAAATTTCTCATAGGCAAATATACACACACACACATATAGATATATATATACACACACACATATATATGTATGTATTTGCTTGTTCTATTGTTTCAAATACTCTTCTACTAATGAGCTCATGTAAATTAATCACCAAGAGCAATACTGAAGGATAGAATCTGTCAAAGAATCCCATTAGGCAGTATAAATTATTTGAAGAGATGGAACCCCAATTATCAACTGGCTTCTGCTATAACTCAGCCTGCTATTTTAGTGACATCATTCAAATAACAAGTGATAGAAACAAGTACAAATCCTTTTTCATTCCTAAGTTCTCTGTGACTCAGTTTCTTATTATTTTGCTCAATTCCATGCTTCTTAGAAAAGAAAAAAATGAGAAAGCTATATGAAATTACTTATAAATAGAATTATATGAGTTTTTTTATTATTAATCCCATATTCAATATTTCATTCATTAGGCAAACTTAATGAGTGTTTTCTATGATTCAGGTAGACATGTAAGTAGAAGGTGAGAAGGAATTGTTGTAGAGGGCTCTATTTGGGGCATTCTGAATAGTTAGCCAGGGAAAGCAATAATTTTTTTTTATTCTTGAAATATATGAAATTATCAATAACAGTGCTGATACTTACTTTGTTTTGGGTAAAATCCATTGAACATGTACAACAATGGAATGAAGAAATGAAATTGCTTAACAAAGATAAGGTTTTAGTGCTATATATTTATGGAAATAAGGTACCACATGCCATGGAAACAAGGAAAGGGTACGACGGTAAGAAACTTGGAAGATGGAAAGAGTCACTGCATTAAAGCATGTATCTCAAGGTTTGGCAGAAACACTGAGATAAAGAAAGTCAAGTGACCTACAGAATTTGAGTAATATCTAATGGGTTTCAAACTAATATGTAATAGTAAATGCCTGGGATTCTGCTATGTTTTGAATATAGTTTGCTCTCTGAACTCTTACTAGAGCCTTACGTAGGCTTGGCCTATGTACCAGAGTCTTGTTATGAGTCTTTATCAGCAGTCTGAGATTTATCAATCAGTAAGAGACCTCTATATTTCTGGGCTCAGGGCTCTTTCTGCCCTTCTTCCGTGGGTGGAAGGCTTGATTCCTTTTTCCACTCCCCATCCCCAATGTTAAGGACAGCAACAGTTTCTGCTTTCCTTCCTTTATAGGAAACAACAATCTGAAGTGGATTTTGTACTTTTCCTGAAGTACAGCTTCCTCCTCTCCAGATCTGCACCACAGAATCCTTTAGTCACTCACACAGGTTTCTATCCTGACTTTCACCTTTTATCCAAGTACCTGGTAGAAGTCAAGGGAGATGGACCTATAAATGTCCTCATTGCCCTTTGTGTCTGTGACTCAGAGAGTTTCACATCCTCATGCCAGCCGACCTCCATTTGTAGAAATTAATTTAAAACCCTGAAATCTTCTTACTCAGTTGTAGGGCTCCCCCATCTTTCTCCCATGTCTTTGCAAGGGATCTAGTGTTTAAGCCCCATGTCATCTTGGAGGTCCCAATTTCTCTAGATTATGGGTCATTTAGCTGCTCTGTGACCTCAGTTTTGTGAAGGGCTAAAGAAAAGCCATGATGAATTTTGGGGGGGCAGTTCCAAGATGGCGACCTAGATGGACACTGTGGTCAGTCACTCCAGAACCGGTGATAGAAGTTGTGCAATTTCCATCTCTCAGCCAGCTTCTGGGCATCATCCAATAGCTATCCCCGCAGGAATTCCACTTGCGCGTATACGCAGACCCACCAATAACATATATATGAAGAAATGTTCATCATCTCTAGCCATTAGAGAAATGCAAATCAAAACAACTCTCAGATTTCATCTCACCCCAGTCAGAATGGCAGCTATCCAAAATACCAGCAACAATAAGTGCTGGTGAGGACGTGGTAAAAATGGTACACTAAAACATTGCTGGTGAGATTGCAAACTGGTGCAACCAGTCTGGAAAGCAGTATGTAGATTTCTTAAAAAACTTGGAATGGAACCACCATTTGATCCAGCTATCCCACTCCTTGGCCTATACCCTAAAGACTTAAAAACAGCATACTACATAATGCAGCCACTTCAATGTTTATAGCAGCACAATTCACAATTGCAAAACTGTGGAAGCAACCCAGATGTCCTTCAATACATGAATGGATAAAGAAACTGTGGCACATATACACAATGGAATATTATTCAGCAATAAAAGAGAATAAAATTTCGGCATTTGCAGGCAAATGGATGGAATTGGAGAACATTATGCTAAGTGAAGTAAGCCAATCCCAAAAAACCAAATGCCGAATGTCCTCTCTGATTAGTGGATGATGATACATAAGGGAGGTGGGAATGAGGAACATAGGAGAAATGGAGCAAAGGCAAAAGATGGATGCAGCAAAGGGGAGGTGGGGGGAGGGTAAGGGGAATGGGTATAGTAATGGTGATTGATTGAGATCGTCATTACCATCCTTGGTGCATGTACGAAGACACAAATGGTGTGACTCTATCTCGTTTGCAACCAGAGAAATGGAAAAATTGAGCTCTATATATGCACGATGACTTGAAATGCATTTAAATAAATTATAAAAAAAAGAAAAGCCATGATTTTGTAGATTATCTAGTATTTTTAATCTAGCGATATTCTTTCTATATCCTATACATAGAGAACTCTTTGCTTTCCAAAAGCTTTCTCTCACATGGTCAGACTGTTTCTCTGAATAACATTTGGATTTTATAAATGTCTTAATGGGAAAACTGGCCAAGGGTCAGTAGTTTTGTGACACTTGATTTTCACTGTGTTCCTAGCATCTCTAGTATCTCATTTGTGAGGTCCTATACTGACAAAATTGCCAAAACCTCTGCAGGTTTTTAAAATCAGAATTGATCCCCTTCTTCTATGACTTGATTCTGAGCTTCTTGCCTGGCAGCCAGAAGCAGCATAACAACCTAGATAAAAAGTTCTGCTGATTTTGTGAACTTGCTCCTTGAAATGTATCATTCTAAAATTTCTTACATGTTTATTTATCTTTAATTTTCAGTTTATCTATAGAAGCATTGTTCTGCCACATTCCATTCCATTTTAGTTAGAAGCAGAAATCCTGTTATTCTCCTTGTTTTCCTTCATCAATCTATCCACTTTGTGATACACATATTAATGTAAACATATTATTTAATATAATCTGGAAGTTCACTTTGCACTTTTAAGGTGCATGTTGTGAAACTATTAAAAAACAGAAAGAGAGATTACTCCCTGAAAAGTATTGACTCAGATGAGAGCCTTTGTCGATGGGACAATCTGTAAGTAGGGCCTTGCTTAAAAGTGACTGTGTTCTGCTTTATAGGTATATTGACATATTCCTCTATCTTGGTGTTTCTTCTTCTGCTAGAATATTGTTCCTGTTTTTCATAATTAAAAGTGACTCACCAGAACCATAGTTTTCAAAGTCTTCATGCTGATGGTGCAGTTTTGGAAGCTGGGATTGCTTGAGGGATCAAAGAAGTGTTTTTGCAGAAAGGCTTCCTTTGGCAATAAAATCTACTAGAAACTTATTGGTTTCTCTTTTCTAATTTTTCTTTTCAAATGTCTTCTGCAAATAACCCTAGGCCAACTTCTCTATTTGTCATTGTTCTTGAGCTTGGAGAATACTGTACTTATTTGGTTCTATACCATACACATCTCTTTCATCTTCCTTAACGGTGACCAATTTGTGGCACAAAAAATAATAATAAAATAATAAAATATAAAATGACTGCCAAGAAAACTTCTCTTAGGCTATTTTTCCTTCCATCTTTGTAATTCTCATCTGACTTCAACACCACCCCTTGTACAATTTTACTCAAAGCAAAGAACATGTAACATCTTTGAAACTTTTGCTAATTAATTCTACTAGAATAAATAATAGGCTTCATAGCACATGGTCTACCTTCTGTGATAATAAAGGCAATAGTTTTTGCCAAGAGATTTGTGAGTTTTCCTGCTGTCATATATATTTCTTCACTACCCACTGGCCACCTCTGAGATGATTCCACACATTTTACGTTTATGTTACTCTAGCACTCTACTTCCAGGTAATTTTTTTTGTAGCAGTCAATTATATTATTTACACATATACACTCATTTCCACACAACTATATGTTTTTAATGTTAAAAATGAAATAAAGAATTTCTTCAGAAACTTTACTAGCTAAAGATATTAAGAAAGATGCTCTTGTTATTATACCAATGTCAAGTATAAATTAATAAAAATATTTTGCATGCACGAATTCATTTCAGAAGTAAGGAAAAATAACTCTAGGAGATGCAATATATTTCTAACTATAGGTAAAATTATTTTTTTCTGTATTATTTAACCATTCTGAATATTGAATTGTCATAAATTAATTCTGTGCTAATGAATAAAGAATTGGCTTA
The DNA here is from genome assembly GCA_028644305.1 of Xerus rutilus. Taxonomy (NCBI): domain Eukaryota; kingdom Metazoa; phylum Chordata; class Mammalia; order Rodentia; family Sciuridae; genus Xerus; species Xerus rutilus. The sequence continues at coordinate 82,517,761 of CM053400.1, read as the reverse complement.
TTGACATAAGCATGAAAAGTCAATACTGAGAACATAGTAAGAAATTTTCAATTAAAATAATGATATTATAAATTTGATTATTGATTACTTTGCTTTGCCAGGCATGGGTTTGGCCTTTTGATAAATGCCCACAATAACATGTACCTTTCTTCTAGAAATGATTTTAAATTTAATTATAACAGCTAGTACAGATTTTTTTCATAATGTGCAACTTTCTTCAAATTATGAAGCTGATCACCAACTGGTTTATAATGCACCAGATCCTAGAATAATGAACCATATATCCTTGCCAATTTTAGTAATGTTTTGACAGTTTTTGCCTCAATGTCTTTGAATTACAAGTGTGTACATGCATAGATCACTGCTACAATAGATCTCTCCCTAAGGACGTGGTTGGTTATGATTTGATTTTCAATAGTTTAACCAAGTAATAGCATTTGATAATTCTATCACAAAGAAAAAGAAACAATATGGTTTTATGATCACCACTAAAATATTAGTTCATTATAGAAATCAAGTATAAATAAGTTATTTAAGTGCATGATTAAATATCTGTATTTAAAATGAGATATTTATAGCACCTTAGTATATACAGGTTCACAAAACCTTTTCTGTGGTTATGAATCTAAAAATCTATGAAAAACAAAAATTTTAAATTACTCATTTGATAGCAAAATCTGTTCTGAATTGGTGGGGTAATTCATTGACTCTACTTTTAACACTCAGAATGAATCTAATTTTTTAATAAATAATTTTAAATATTCTTCCTCCAGAATCTGCTATGTATGGTAACTGATATTCAACATACATATATTTCTTTACTAAAAGAGTCTCTCTCTTATTACATATATATCTGTACATGTGCATATATATACATATATTTACATAAATCATAGAAATTCCTATTGATAAGCATAATATATGATATATATGTATGCATATTTGCATGTGTATGTGATGCATGTGTGTATATGTATTCATAAATATATATTTACCACCCAAATGATAATATTTTTGATTCAATTTAATTTTGCAAGTTGACAAACCCTCATATAAAACCTTTGATGTAAAATGTGCTTTATAATTCATATATATGTATACATTTGTAATAGCACATTATATATGTATGTGCATATATTTATAAATATATACCATATGATGTAAGATGTATGTGTGTATATGTTTACATTGTATGTATGTATCTTGTCATTTTTTGAAAGTCAAAAATTAGATGTGGTAATTTAACATTGTTAAATCATGTAATTCAACCTAATGTGTTCTTGAATTATTTAAAATAATTGTAAGCAAATTATTGCATTATATATATTGATACACAGTATAAAATTAATTACTATTAGTAAAACTTTTGTTAAAACTACCCACTTAAAAACACAACCATTAATTCTGAACTAAGTATAAGTTTGTATTTTCACTTGTAATTCAAAGTTTTCAATCTTGATTCTTTCTTATACTTCTGCACATTATATGATGAGTTCATCATTTCCTCTATTCCTTTAACCTCACTGTACCTATCAATGGTATCTTGGCATCCACATGTGAAATATCAGTCAGATTTAACATCAACCTCTTGCTTGGTACTCATAGAATGATTGTTCTATAAATCTTTCTCATATCTCATATTTTGCTTCCATATTCATTAATCTAGTTCAGATCCTTTCAGTCATGTGCCTGAATTATTGGAACATTTGTTTGGATCAACCTTCTTGTATTCAGTGCTTTTATAGTCCAGGATGTTAAAGCCATTAGTTACTTGCTCAATAGCATTTGACAGCCTGTAATTTTCTGCTTAATTTACATTCAGATTCAATAACTTAGCAGTTAATGCCCTCTACTGTCTGGTCATAATTTTTTCAAAACCTAGTTTCCTTTAGCTAGGAATAAAGGTGGTTTCTTCAACTTAATATATTACATATGCAAAACATCCATAACTATACCATACTTAATGGTGAAAAAAAGTGTCTTTTCTAAAGATCATGAAAAAATCAAGAACATTTGCTCTAACCATTTCTACTTAACATAGTATTGGAAGTTCTAGCTAGTGCAATAAGGCAAGAAAAAGAAATAAATGGCATATAGATTTACAAAAAGAGCCCGGCACAGTGGCACAAGCTTGTAATCCCAGCATTTTGGGAGGCTGAGACAGGAGAATCACAAGTTCAAAGCCAGCCTCAGCAGTGGTGAGGTACTAAGCAACTCAGTGAGACCATGTCTCTATATAAAACACAAAATAGGGCTGGAGATGTGGCTCAGTGGCCGAGTACCCCTGAATTCAATCCCTGGTGCCAATAAATAAATAAATAAATAAATAAATAAATAAATATTATTAAACATTTTCTATTTACATATACAATGATTGTTATGTAAAAATTCCAAGGCATCTGTGAATAAAATACTATGTTAATAAGTAAATTTAGTAAAATTACCTTATAGATTAATGTATTAGTACTACCCTACTCTCGTCTTTGCTAAGTGGAATATGTAGGTAATGAGTTTTAATATGTACAGAATCTGCATGCTGGTGACTATAAAACTATAATGAGAGAAATAAAAAGAAGATATAGATAAATAAACATACTATGTTCATAAATTTGAAAGACTCAGCATAATAAAGGTGTAAAATCTCTTCAGAATGATCTATGATTAATTCATCTATGAACACTTAGATGAATAATAAATTTTAAGACAAGGTATATCAAAATGCCAGCAAGATTTGTCATGTATATAGACAATGTTATCTTTAAATAAATACCTAGTACAGTTTTGAAAAGAAAATGTTTGAGAAATCATTCTATCCAACTTCAAGGCTTGATATACAGCTACAATAATGAAGACTGTGATATTAGTAGAAGAATAGGCAAATAAATCAATGGAATGGAATCAAGAACCCTAAAATAAATCTTCACAAGTACAGACAACTAATTTTGACAGCCACAAAAGAAATTTGCTTTTTCTGACAAAAGCTGATGGGTTAATATGACATTCCTAGGAAAAGAAATCAGACATCATGGAAAAAATAATTTAAACCTGGATCATGGATTTAAATGAAAAATGTAAAGCTATGAGACTGAGAAGAAAACATGGAAAATATTTTGGACATGGAACTTGATAAAATGTTTTTGCACATGAAACAGAAATCATGATTCATAGAAAAAATAAATTCAATTTATAAAAATTAAAAGCCTGTCTTCTGCCGAAGTACTTATTCTTACTTATTAAGAAGTAAGAAGATAAACTTCAGGGTGAAAGAAAATATTTTCAAATACTATATATGACAAGGTTTCAAATCTTGAATATATAAAGATTTGTTCAATAGTGAGAAATGTTCAATACTGAGATAGCAATCCAAATAGGAAATGGACAAAATAAATGAATAGATGTTATACCAAAAACATAAACAGATGACAAATAAGCACATAGAAATATTTTCAATATTATCAGTGATAGACAAATGAAAATTAAAACCAGAGAGAATAATCACTACACCTACATTACAAAAACTATTAAGATATGACAGTGACAGTATCAAATTCTTGGGGAGAAACAGAGAATGTAAAAATTTCATATTTGTTGGTGAGCATATATTGTGGTATGACCTCTCATGGAGGGGTTGTAACTATAAGAGGAAATGAAAAGGACTCTGTGGTAATGGAACCGTATTACTGTGGTAGTGTAACATAAATCCACATGTGATAAAATTGCATTGAACTACATGCCCATACCCATGGGCACACATGCACACATACAAGCACTCACAAGCAGGTATATATAAAATTGGAGTAATCTTGAAAAAGGATCATGTACTGAATCAATGTCAATTTCTTGGATATGTTATTGTACTAGTGTTATGTAAAATGTTGCTATGGGGGAAACAGAGTAACAGGTACATGGCCCTCTATGTATTGTTTGTGTCAAATTCTATGAAACTGTAATAATTCACAAAGAAAAATTTTAAAATCTTATTTCTCACTACTCTTTAGTACAACTCTTCCATTTAATAAGGATTATTTACCTACCCCTTCAGGAACACTTTATTATCTGTCATGGAGTATTTTGATCATAGTATGAAATACACTGCAGTATGGAATATTGCTAATAATAAAGAAGGGCATTGAGGTCACACAAATTTGAGTCTAATTACTGGGTCTTCATTTGAACTCTTGATTTTCAAGTGATTTGAAAATAATACATAATATGAATATCTTTCAGAGATTCAGCAAAAATTAAATGAGTTGATATATATTGGACAATGGATAGATTATATTTTTTACATAAATCTAGTTCTCCTAGTTTCCATTATTATTCTTCCTATCCATTTTTTCTTTCCCTCTGAACACACACAAACACACATACATACATGCACACACACACACATACACACACACATATATATACATTGTAGTTAGGGAATCTAATTTTTAAAATCTCTGCATTACTGACTAAGCTTAGTGCAATGAAAAAGGGAACAATCTCATGAACCAAGTAGTATAATATGAACTAAGGCAAAATTTTAAGCTGATATATGTTATCTACTTATAAAGGGACTGAACTTTATTTGAGACAGAGGATACTACTAAAAGTAATTTCGGAGGAACAGATTTCTGAAAGATATTTAGATGAAGCGTGTGTGTGTGTGTGTGTGTGTGTGTGTGTGTGTGTGTAAAACAAGGAGAGATAGTGGGTCACTGGGAAAAAGGTGGTTGTGAGCCTTTAGAAAAATGATTTTAAAATGTAGTGCTTTGGCCAAGAGTAGTGCTGTGAGTTGATAACTCTCTAGAAATTAAATTGCTGGGTTTCATGATAGGGAATGTGCTATGGTTGGGATGATAAATGTCCTCTAAAGCCCCTATGCTAAATGTTTGGTCACCAGACTGTGGCATTACTAGCAGGTGAGGGAACCTTTAGGAGGCGGGGGCTCATGGGATGAAGCTAAGTTGGTGGGCGTGTGCCCTTGAAGGTGATGATGGGACATACATACAGGCACACACACATTCTTCTTTCATTCTTTTCTTTTTGTTTCCTGGCCACCATGAGTTGAGCAACTTTGCTCCATCATACATCCCCGGCCAGGATGTACTGCCTCCTCATAGGTGTAAAGTGATGCCACCATGTGACCTTGGACCGAAACTTCTGAAACTGGGAGACCAAATAAAGTTTTACTCCTTGTAACTTGATTTTCTCAACTTTGTTTCATTCTATTTTTTCTTAATCACATCAGTGGAAACCTGACCAATACAAGGAGGAATCTCCATTTAAAATTGTGTTTTAGTATTAGGAGGTATGATGCCATACATGTACTAAGAACATTTGAAAAGCTTTGTGACTCATGATGAGGATTTCTGAGTTAAACTGGCCTGCAGTCTAGTTCAACAGTGACTTTTGAAACAGAGAAAGGAGACTGGCTTTGAGTCTTAGGGTGGGTGAGGGTTAGACCTGCAATCAGAGTTGTTTGAATTAAAAAAATTCCCAGCAGTGCCAAGGAGGAGAACACTCAGGCTTTCTGATGATTTTCCCATATGTGGAATAGAAGAGGTCAAATGGAGGTGAGGCTTGAAAGCTCCCCTGATTGAAACTTCAACAGTGTAGGCAGATTTTTTAGTACACTGGAACACACCAGACCTGCTCAATCAGAAAGTCTCAGAGCTTGAGGAATGGCCAACCACTCTGTGTGTTAGCAAGCCTATCAGTTAATTATGATATACTCTAACATTAGAGAATTTCTACCCTGGCAGAAGGATATGCTGGGAATGAGAAAAGTAGAATCCATAGAGTAGGAGGGCACTATGGAGTTCTGAAAGGAGAAAATAAAGGCAGAACTTTATTACCTGAAGATTGCAGGAATGGAAAGGTAATGTTAAGCTCTAATAATAGATTTGGAAAGGAACAAAAATATTTTTAATAGTAACAATTATTATAGAATCATTATGGCTCATAAAATAGTTAATTTGAGAAATAAAATAGTTAATTTTCATTATAAAATATTTCTATTTATTACAAAATCTAAATTTTTCCTTGAGTGTATAAAGATAGTATGCTTTATACTGCAAATATCACCAAAAATGTATTTAATTATATAGCTTATCAAAAGCTTACACTGAAAATGCATTTTTCATATACCTTTTGAATATAATATGCAACTTCTAATTCACTTGACTTCTTAAGTGCAGCTGGGAGATTTTGAAGAGGCACATATACATATAATAGTCATAAATTCTATATTTTACCTAAGAATATCCCAAAGACCACTTCAATGGTCTATGACTTTCAAAGCAATTATCCATCAGTAATACAAGTAATACAAGTAGTTTAGTATCTGAAACAATGACATTTTATTTTCATGAAGTGATTTTTTTGGAAAATATACATATTCTATATTCAACAAATGTTTATTGAATAGCTATCATATGTCACATATTATCCTGAGCCCTGGAGATTCAATGATAAGGAAGTTGAACGTTCTATATATGTTTTAAGAAACTGTGATCATAAAGGTCAACAGGTTCAACTGATAGACTGAAAGAAATCAATAGGTGTTCAAGTTTATGGCTAAAACATTTGAATAATTTGTTCAGGAGTTACCTAACGAAAGGGCTTAACTACAAGAAGTTCCATTCAAAATGCTTGGTGTAAGATCAAGGGAGACTTAGGACTTGTGGTAAACAGAAAGGGAAAGTTGCAGTATTTATAGATTAACTCTTAAATAACTCTAGCTAAGCAAACTGCTTCTGGAAAACTATTCCACAAGCTGGCCTGCCAGGCATATTCTGTCTTGTTACACTACTGTAGGATTATGGTCCAGCTTAAGACCCTGGTTTTTTGCCTCTAGGTTCTCTCATTACATACTTTCAGTCAGGTGACCTACCAACTCCCAGGAATGTTTGTAGATGATTTAACCTTCCATCTTTATAGTCCCCATTAACCTTAAAGTTCTTTATTATCTCAGCTATGGAAAAAATGTAGATGATTTTGAAGTGCATCCAAGGTTTTTAAAAAATATACTGGAATAATTTACAATAAATTCATGAATTCTTGAACCCAAGAAAGTAAACATCTGTAATGGTCCTTTTAATTAAGTGAACATTTCTGAATCAAATATAAACCAAAGTTAAAATTTATAAAAGGTAAATTTTACCTTGCTAGTATATATTAAGCTATCTCTATATTCTTTTTTAGTCTTTGAAATGCTTCATGGAACTAAGGTTCTATGATTTGTTTCTAAATGTACATGATAAGTCTATGTTTCTTTGAACCCTAGCAACATACCTGAAAAAAATGCATGAAGTAGTATTGTATGAATGTATGCAGGGAATAATTTTTAAGGCCCTAGACAGCTTTCTATGTAAAGGATGCCTGAGTAGTTTTTTAATCAGAAAATTCATTATATATGAAATTTGCCTAAATATGGTATACATACAGATTGATAAACTCTAGAATGGGCATATCAGCACAATTGTGATTTCTATAGTTCTACCTCATGAGTTGTATTAGAAATGCCCTCCTTACTATGAAGTAAAGAAAAATACAGAATAATTTTTTTGAATGGAGATGTCCTTATAATGAACATCATGCTTCTACAAATATATAGTATTGTTTATATTTATCAAATAAGAATTATAATATTAAATTATTTTGGAGTTTGTTGTTTTAGGAATTTTTTTTCTACTTGGAATCAACTATTGTAAAAATAGAAAATGTTAAAATAATGTAGCAACAAAAATTTTATTTCATTTACCAGTGGAATTCTGACAAGTAGATATTAAGATGAACTAAAATTGCTGGTGATGTCTGTGAATAACAGGTATGCTTATACTCTGTGTAGGAGTTGGAATGAAGGGTGAACCACAGAGCTCAGGAATGCATTTGAAGAAGAGATTGGGGTGAAGAAGAGTCTGAGTGATTAAATCAGACCTTTTCTTTTTCCATTGTAATTACCGGCTGCCTGATGATCTTGAAAAGGATAATCTTTCCATACTTTGCCAAATAAGTCAAATTCCTAGTTCCTCTCCTAGCAGGCCTAAAGAAAGGACAACAGCACAATTTCAAGTTAACTTAGGATGTCAGTACTTGGACCCAGACAAATAATGAAGGAGAAGATGGTTTACAATGTTGGTCAAAGCAATTACAATAAGAACTTTCCATACACTCACCAGGACATCTAAACTTTAAAATGCCAAAACAAAAAAAAAATCACAAGATTAATTTCAATTTTTGGTGAAGATATGGAGCAATTGCTTCTTTCAGTCTGATATTGAGTCTGTCATTGTTACAGTCAACTTGGGAAACATTTTATCTGGGTCTGTGAGTGCTGAACACATGCACATTCTACAGATGAAATTCCACTCTGACCCAGAAGAACATGTACATCAAAATAGTTACAGGAATGAATCTTTAATGGCCCAACACTTGAAACTACAGTAGAATGACTAAATATTCTGAAGTGTATGTTTATTCACACAGTAGAAAAATATAGAGCACCTGGGAACAATAATGCATGCCTGTGATCCCAGCAACTTGGGAGGCTAAGACAGGAGGATCACAAGTTTGAGGCCAGCCTCAGTAAGTTAGCAAGGCCCTAAATAACTTGGTGAGACCCTGTCTTAACCAACATAATAATAAAATACAAAGTACTGAGGATGTAACCCAGTGGTAAAGTTTCCCTGGGCTCAATACCCCCTTAACAGCTCCCCAAACAACAACAACAAAAGAGTACTACAGAGCAATAGGAATGAAAAAAACTATTGCTACCCTCAACATTGAGAATAATTCCTACACATATAATACTAAGTAGAAGAAGTCCAATATGGGAGTATATGTTACATTTACTAGTTTTCTACTACTGCATAACTAATGATCATAATTTTTTTTTTTTTTTGGTACTGGAGATTGAACTCGGGGGCACTCGACCACTGAGCCACATCCCCAGCCCTATTTTGTGTTTTATGTAGAGACAGGGTCTCACTGAGTTGCTTAGTGCCTCGCTGTTGCTGAGGCTGGCTTTGAATATGTGATTTTCCTGTCTCAGCCTCCCTAAGTGCTGGGATTACAGGCTTACGCCACTGTGCGCCCGGTTATAAATTTAACTTCTTAAAACAGCATGCTTTTATTTCATTTTCCCTAGTTCAGAAGTTTAGAAACAAGTAGTTGAGTCTTACTCTCAGGGTGTCACCAGACTATTATCAGGGTGTTGGCAGGAACTGCCATCTCATCTGAGGCTTTGGGTCCTCTTCCAAATATATTCAAACTTTTGGCAGAATTCAGTTTCTTATAATTATATTACCAAATTTTTTTTCATAGTTGTTGGCCATCACTTCTTGCAGACTGTTGGCCTGCTCTCAGCCACTGGAAGCTGACATTAGGTTCTTGCCACAGAGCCCTCTCATATCATGACAGTCTATTTCTTCAAGGCTAATAGGAGAGTATCTAAGGTTTTGAAGCTCTCTTAGAAGAGCTCATTCCCTCTAATGAGACACCTGACAAAGTTAGCCTCACCAAAGATAATGTCTTGTTTGAATAACTCAAACCTATTGTATCCCAAAATTCTCCTTACAAATCTGCTTATTCATGTTGTATACCTCAATTTTTATAAAGTTCAGAAGCTAAATTTGGGGGAATGAATCAAAATCATGGTCTCCTTTAAGGGAAATACTTAACAGCTGGTATGGAGATATAGAAAAATTCTCAATAATACTAATAATACTAAAATTCTCAATAATATTCATAATTATCTGGGCTTTTGCTTTTTTATTCTTTTGTTTTTAACCTGATAATTACAAGGATGGTTCATTGTTCAAGCTGTTCAATTACAATTTTTCCTTGGTTTTTTTGGCATATGTAATTCAATCAATTATGTTATAATTAAGTTAATATAATTGAATTTCTTTACTTAATAAAAAGAACTAAAATATCGTTTCTTTTCCCTCCAAGAATATACTTAGGTGGACATACATAAATAATAATAGCATTTCAGCTGATGATAAGTGGGAAGAGATGACTTGCAAGCCAGGAATTATTTGCTTTTGGTGGCTCTGATTTGTAATGTAACATATGGACAAATCCGTCAAAATATTTTTGAGTACACTGTCAAAGACAAAAGAAAAGTAAAAACTATACAGGCTTTTGACTCTCAAAGCTAAAATGTATATGTCCTTTTTCAAGAATCTTTCTTTGATTTGCATGGTCAGAATTAAATACATGGAACACTTAAAAACTGTTGTGCCACATGTCAATTTGGACAAGTCAACTGGTGATTAACTTTGAGCCGCCATTTGAGTTCTTTACCTCTAACAAAGAAATAATGAGTTCTGTTTTGGCTAATGTTCTCTATTACTAGTGAAGATCATAGAGAAATAATTAGTAAGTGACACTGCCCCATGATCACTTGGGACTTTTGATTTGTACTGGGAAATTATATGGTGCAAATTTTTATGTACTGTATAAATTCCATTGTCTTTGCCTTTGTGCTTTTGAAACAGTACTGTTCAATTAGAAACTCTTATCTGAACTTAACCTTGCAAAAATATGACTCTTTCCCAAAAAAACCATTAATTTCTCAATGCAATACCAAATAGTGAAGTGTTTTGCTGTGTATGCTTTCCTCCATAGCCTACCTAATATTTTTTCTTCTTAAACCTATACCACTGAGAATGGCAATGGATAGGTATCTTTCTGTTCTCTTTTTATGTTTCAGAATTTTTTTTCAACTTTCCTAAAAAACCCAAACTTTGTATAACATCACATCTGGATTTTATATTTAAATTACCTTTTATATTTAAATTGTAGCTTTATCTCCTAAACCTTGATTGGCCATTCCCGGTCATTTTGGCTGACTGTCATGACCCAATTAATTCTATCATAATTCTTGGTGTGGATAACACTCTACCCACCTGGCTTCAAGTTGCTTAAGATAAGCTGTTCCCAATTGTCTTGTCGTCTACCAAACCTCAGACATTCACTCCTTAGGTATGGTTATAATACAAAGCTGTGCTCTCTCTGTAACTCTTATGCAGCTCATTTTTGACCACTGCCTCCTGTTTCTATGTATGTAAATTCGTGTGTTTGTTTTCCTTTCTAGGACACTGAATTGATAATTCTTCACTTTATAATCCCTTGATCCTGTGAACTTTTCCTTGTCTCTCATCATCTCAATATCTTTTGTTGTCTGTTTAAACTTCATGAATTATCATTAAAATTATGCTTCTCATATACCTTTTATTCTCTTGTAACTCTTACACTGCATCACATTTGTTTAAGTCTGTTTTAAGTTTTAGTTCAGCACCAATTCTTTGACCTACCTCTTTGAAGATCCATTTGGCCGGAGAAAGCATATAGCTTTGTGTATCATTCTTATTACAAATTCATATCCATGGTACTCAAATGGGTCATTAATTCTGCCAGGCAATCGTACAATATTCCTTTAGTCTATTTACTTTCCATTTCTGAAATTCCAAATTTCTATCCTTACTCTGAGATGATGACTCTCTTCTACCTAAAGCCAATTCCTCCATTTCAACTCTACTTCTATCTGTGGTACAGAGGACTAGTAGATCAATAGAGCAGATTATTTATTAAGGGTACATGCTTTATACCCTTAGTACAGAATTTTGATTAGAAGAAGCTGCTCAGTCTGAGGTAGTATTGCCTAGCTTCCCTGCCAGCAAGGCAAGCTCTATTGGTTCTCACCAATGCAACAGGAGGGAAAGGCAGAGCTGTCACGCCTGACAAGTGGTTCAGAAGAAACTATGCCTTCCTCATGCTGTCTTTTGTCAATCACTGGTTAGAAAAAAAGTTTAAACTTCAGTATTAGACAGAGGCACAGGGTTGAAACATCCTTGAAAACTTTGTAAATTATTCTGCTGAATAACCTCACGAGACAGCCAAGTGAACATTAGTAAACTATCGTGTGAAGCTGCAGAGGTTTGGGGATATAGCTGTTAGAGCAGTTAGTGTTAATTAATTTATGTATACCTCCTCAGGCATTACTCCAGCAATTCTCTCCTCTACCTACCATATTTTCAGTTTTTCACTCTTTACTGGAATGGTGATATTTCTGTCATATAAAGAAAACATCCTGTTTCCTCATAAGTTACCACCAAATGACTTTATATGTAGTAACATTCCTTGAGCAAATTATTTAGCCTCACTGTATTTCTTCTCAATTCTCTTTTCATCTCATTCCAGTTGGGTTCTCATATCCACAGCTCCATCGAAATTTATCACCTTGAGATCAACGCTGACTTTTAGCTTGCTAAATCCAGTGAGCAGTCCTCAGAGCCTGTCTTGGTTGACTAACTAGCCATGGTAACAACTGCTCCCCTCTTCTTGATGTAGGATATTCAGTTGTTTTTTTGGGACACCAGGTTTTTTGGTTTCCTTTTACTTCACAAATCACTCTTCTTCAGGTTCCTCAACTGTTCATATTTTTTCCTTAGAAAACTTCATGGGACATGGCCCCATGAATCAGTCTAGGTTTTGTTTGTTGTATGTTCTATCAGTACTTACTTTTTGGTGATCTCTTCTGCTATGAGAGTGTTAAGTGTTTTCTATGTGACATTGACTTCTATTTCAAGCCAAGACCTCTTTCCTAAACCAAAGATTTTTGCAGATATATGACTATTCAGTAGTACCAGTTGGACTTTAATAGACATCTTAAACTCCTCATGTGTGAAGTTATAATCCTGGTCTCACAATTTCTCTCCTCCCATAGCTTTTCTGGGAATGTGTATGAAATTCTTGTCTTTGTTCCTCTCTAGATAAGCAATCATCTCCTCTATTCTAGCTTTTTTCCAATGTTTTCTCTTTATCGATTTTCTTTAGTTGAAGTGTAGTATGTCTAGCTGTAGTTTGTTTTCAGCATTTATTCTGCTCCTTCCTTTCTTCCTTTTGTTTTTCTTTTTTTGCCTTTAAGTATGCTTGTAAATTTTTCATTGAAAGCCAGACATGCTGTGCAGGGTAAAAGGAACTGAGGTAAATAGGGCTTTAGTAATGTTCTGGTTAAAGTGTGGAGCAGGGCAAGTGTTCTACAGTCCTAAGACTCAGTCATTTCCTGAGTCTGTGCTTCCAGACTGTGAACTTCACAAATTCTTCTCACTCTCACCCCTATCCTCCCCCTTAAGTGGAATAACATGAGTATAGTGGACTAGAGTTAGATACTTCCCTTTCCCCCAGGTAGGTTAGGGTCTGATTAAATCCCAGTAGAATAAGCACTGTAAAATAGATTACCTTGAGTATGGCCTTATTAAGAAGAGCAGAATTCTCTGATGTGTTTTAAAATGTTTACTTGTTCTCTCCTCCTGCCAGAAGGCTGGGTAGATTTTCTCTACTATTAACTTTGAGGGCCTAATAGAACTTACCTGTATTTAAAACTCACCAAAGTGTAGAAGCTTCTCAAGACACTCTGGAGTTTTGAATTCTCAGACGTGTCCATACTGAGCCTTCAGAAATTTTCAGTTGGGGTTTTGGTTTTTCTGTCTCTGTCCTGGTTCCTATGGGGATTTCTGCTTGTGAATTCTTGCTTAAGTAAGTTGTCTGTATTCATCTGTCTTGTTTCCCATTTGGGGACAGTGATTCACCCTTTGATATCACTTCTCTGACAGATTTAAGAAAAGCTGATTTTTAAGTTTGCTCAGCATTTGCTTATTAGTATGGAGTGATGACATCCAAGCTCCTTAGATGCCAGCCTAAAATCCAGAAGTCCCAGAGCTTCTGGGGAACCAGAAGTTAATCTTCAACTTGATATGAGGGCAATTCTCTTGTTTCTGTTGCTGAGGGGGAAAAAAAGTAAAAAATCTTGCAGGCATCTCTGTTTTCTCTCAATTTTCACATCCTAATACAATGCTATTAAATCTTGCTGGCTGCACCTTATAGATGCATCCTGAATTTGCACCTTCCCCTTTCCACTGTGACTTTTCTTCTGAGCCACCATTCTCTTGATTAAGCAATTTAGCCTCTCATCTGTTTCTACTCTTGCTCATCTAGTACCTAAATCTGAAGAGATCAAATTGTGAGTCAAATTATGCCATTCTTTTGCTCTGAACACTCTACTGTCTTCTCTTTTAACCATGCATGGCTTCTGTTAGCTTCACCCTGATATCTTATTACACTCAAACTTGTTCACTCTGCTAAAGCCACCAATCTCTCCATGGTTCCTGGAACCCACAGCACTATGCTGACTTAGTGTTGTATCATTGCTATTTCTTGGGACCTTGGAATTCTTACCCTATATAACCATATTACTAACCTCTGGATTTTCTCCAAATCCTTGTCCAAGTGATTTTCTCGATAACACCCACTATATGATAAACAACCAAATTAAAAGTTTAACCCTTTGTCTCACACCTGAATATTCAATATATCCTTTACTTGCCCACTTAAAAAAAAATTTAGACAGCAGTCTCCCACGGTAACATAGAATATAATGTACTTGTTTATTAGGTTGATGGTGTGCAGAGTCTCTTCTCTGCCCCCTTGCTTGTACAACATGATGTTAAAATATTAATAATAATACTTTTAAGCTCCATAGGGAAGAAAGGCAGAGATTTTTGTCTGTTCTATTCCTTGATATATTCTAAGCATTTAGAGTGATCCCTAAAACAGTAGGCACTTAAAATTTGTGGACTGAATAAATGGAAGGACAATATCATAGATCCTATTGTATTTTAAATAAATTTCATTCTAGATTATAATACACATATACTATACCTATATAGTGCCTCATACATACCCAATGCATCACCAAGTGTAGAAAAATAGATGGCTTTGGTGCTCTAAAAATACGTGTGATGTTAACTTTTGTTAAAAATAATCGGTTATTAAAATAACAGATAGATATTATAATAACATAACATTATCTTTTAAAGGAACCATTGATAATCATTCATAGTCAATTTTCCATACTTCAACTATACTTTTTTAAAAAAATATTTTCTTTTCATAAGTATTCATGGAAATGAGGTGTCTGAGCTGTTTCTCACTTACCTGGTATCACCCACTTTCAGCAAGACAAATCAGTCCTGAGTTTCATTCTTCTCTTTTTTATTAACAGTTATATTCAATCAAGATGATCTAGGGCTTTTTATCAATCTTCAGTAATTAATCCAGATATTGTGATTACATTAAAATTGGTTTCTTATTTTACTAAAATATTTGGAATTCAGCTAAGGTAGACACCATAAAGATAATGGTGGATTAAAGTAACTTCTCTCTAGCATTAAATCCAAGATATGTTAAAAATGTAAGTCTTCAATAATGCTTCCAAATGACTGTGTGTGAATAGCCCTAGAAAGGATAATAAGAGCAGTGAGAATAATATTCAGGATATCTTTCCAGGCACTCTGCACACCCATCTACTTAAAGATCATCAAATTACAAGAAATACTGTGTTTGATAGCATTGCTCACTGGTTCTCTAGAAATACATTTAAAAGATTTATGTGTGCCTTCCAAATTGCCTCCCTAAACCAGATTCTTAGAAAAAAAAATACATATCTGATGGTTAATAAAATTCCTTCTACTTTCCATTTATTACAAGCTATACTTGAAAAAATTTATTGAGCATTGAACTACATACTTGATATACTGTAATAGGAAGGGCTCCGTGGTGTGCCTAAAGAAAAGAATGCAGCAATAGTCTCACTGCAAATTAATCACTGGGAAAAAAAAGAAAAGAGAAGGAGGAGAAACTATTATCAGCTTGGAGGGTAATGACAATTCCATTCTGAAAAGAGAAAAGTCCCAGATACCCTCAGTATTTATTATTGAATAAAAGAGTGCTTATTTCTTCCCCAGTCTTTATTCCAAAAAGATCCCAATGGAAAAATCATAAAATGATGCCTTTCTAATTGCTAAGACTAATTATTATAAATTAAATTTAGAAAGAGAATTTGGGATCAGGAGCTGTGCATTGTTTGTGTCCTGTACTTTTGAGACAACCACAGAACAGGTTTTTGTCAGAAGTGACATGAGTGGATTGTTGTTTGTTTATATAACATTATTATTATTTTAGAATAGTTTCAGATTTATAGAAAAGTTTAAAAAGTAGTTCATAGAGTTCATATGTACCTTACACATAGCCTTTACATAAGACTTTACATTGAATAATAATAAGACTTTACATTGAATAATATGTATGCCAAAACTAAGGAACTAATGATGATACCTGATTATTAACTAAAGTTCCTATTATACTCATATTTCTTTTGTTTTACCTAACTTGGTTTTTCTGTTTCAGGCTTCTCTCCAAGATACGGTCTTCAAATCCTCTCAACTGTGACACTTTCTCTTTATTTTTGATGACCCTGAGAGTTTTAAGGGGTTCTGGTCCAATATTTGTAGAATGCCCCATTTTTAAATAGGATGTGTCTGACATTGTCTCATGATTAGATAGGAATTATGATTTTTGTGAGAGGAAGACCACAGAGTACAGTGCTGTTCTCACCATATTCTATTATGGATGTGTGCTGTTAACCTGAGTTACTACGATTGAGGTCAGCCATCCTCACTGTGGATTCCCCTCCCCCAGTTTCCATGCACATTTTTTTGGAAGAAGGTCATTATAGACAGCTCATACGTAAGAGCTAAGTGTTATATCCCACCTCCTTGAGGGGGTAATACCAACACAAAATTTGGAATCATTCTAAATATCTATCAATTTTATTTATTTATTCAGTCATTTATCAATATAAACTTGAGAATATTTATTTTACATTTTGAGTTGTAATCCAATACTACATTATTTATTTTGCTGATGAAATTTTCCAACTTTGGCCATTAGAGCTCTTTCAGTTAGCTCCTGTGTCCCTTCAACATACTTTTTCCCCTTTTTCTTTCTTTGAACACTTTCTTATATTTTGATGCTAATTTTTTTGACTCATTTTGTTTATTTTTTGTCCAGTCCTGGAATGAGTCATTTCTCCTAGGAGCATTAATTTCTTTTATGAGACAATGGTATTGGAAACCAAGATCCAGGCACTTAGTATGCTCATTGCTATTTGAATACATGGTGTTGTTACTTCTAGTATCTCTGTTTGTTTTGTTTTGTTTTTGTGGTACTGGGGATTGAATTCAGGGGCACTTGACCACTGAGCCACATCCCCAGCCCTATTTTGTGTTTTATGTAGAGACAGGGTCTCACTGAGTTGCTTAGCGCCTCGCCATTGCTGAGGCTGGCTTTGAACTCGTGATTCTCCTGTCTCAGCCTCCCAAAGTGCTGGGATTACAAGCATGAGCCACCACGCCCGGCTACTTCTAGTATCTCTTAGCCACAGATTTTGGAATTACATATTTGCTTACTAATCTATGTATATACATATATGTATAACTAGTTCTCTATTTATCCATCTGTAGCTATAACTATTTATTTATTTATTTATTTATTGGTACCAGGGATTGAAACCAGGGGTACTCAACCACTGAGTCACCTCCTCAGCCCTTTTTTGTATTTTTTTTTTTTTTAGAGACAGGGTCTCATTGAGTTGCTTAGGGCCTCTCTAAATTGCTGAGGCTGGCTTTGAATTTGCAATCCTCCTGCCTCAGCTGCTGGGATTACAGGCATGTGCCACCACACTTGGCTAGCTATAACAATTTAAATATAAGTTCACAATAATATCTCCAACTCTAATCCAGTGTCATATGGTTTATTCTAGTTTTTACCTTTGGCTTTTATTTAACACTATCAGAGAGAGATCTGGCTCACACCTTTTATAACAAATTTACTGATTTATTTTATCCCAGAGTACAACTGTAGAGGTTTCAGTATTATTAATTGATTCAGTAAAAAAACAACTAGGCCAACTGGACGACAATGCTTATATATAGTTCCTGTTTTTCTTTAGTCTTAAAATTTCTATAAATTTCCATGATTACTTAAGTCAGTGATTTCTTAAGTCAGTGCCTCCCCTCACCCTGCTGTTCAATGGGGTTAGGTCATACATTTGTAATATACTTAGATTATTTTGTTATTCTGCATTTCATCATGATATCACGCCTTCTCCTGTGACCAATTTATTTTCTTTGAATTTGCATACATTAAGGCTAACTCTTTGTGCTGTAAAGTTTTATGGGTCTTAACAAATAAATAATGTCGTGGGTACCCCATTATGTTATCATGCAGAATAGTTTTACAACTCTAAAAACAAAAATGAAAGTACCAAAATACAAAACACCCAAGGTGCTGTAACTGTACACAGCTGCCTCCTCTATAACCTCCAACAGCCACTAGTTTCTTTACCATCCTTGTAGTTTTACTTTTTCTAGAATGTTATTTAAATGGAATCATAAAAATGCTAAGATTCATTTGTGTCATTGTATGTGGCTTTGATACCAAACTTTGGCAGTGGCCTGGTGCATAGAAGACAATATTATGGCACAGGGTTTTCCAAGAAAGAAAAAAAAAAAGTCTTATTGCATGGACAACCAACAAGGAAGCTGGAACAAAAAGCTCAATTCTGCCTTTCCAGTGGGTTGACAGCAAAGGGATTATTTAAGGAGAAGGGAGAATCTGCTTGCTGATTGCATAGCAAGAAGGGGCAGTTTTAGGTATCTCACTACCCCTACAGGCACTGATCATGCCTCTTCACAGGTCAAGTGTTCCTTTTCTGGGATATGGGTCTATCATTTTCTGTGTCAAGGATTTGAACTTCTGACATCCAAAGGTCATTGACTGAAGGATCTGGCTGCTTCTGGCAATGTTGATTCTTGAAAAGCTGAGTGAATTTTGAAGGCTTTTTCTGAAAAATTACTTAAGCACTTTGTTAATTAAGGTATTTATAACTGGGCACGTCCTGGCCTTAATCTTCAGCTTGACAGCTCATTCTTTTTCATCAAGGAATAGCATTCAATTGAATGTTTTTAATGTATGTATTACAGTGTGTTTGCTCATCCACCCATTGAAGAATATCTTGTCTACTTCCATTTTTTGGCTATTACGAATAAACTGCTATAAATATTTTGTTACTTTGTGATTGCATGTGTGCATATATAATATTTTACAGCAGTTGGGCAAATATCTAGTGCTGTGATTGATGAATTGTTTAGCTTTACAAAAAAAGGAAAATTATCTAATTGATGGGAATCCTGTTCTTCCATATTCTCACCAGCAGTTGTTATTTTTAAATTTTAAGTTTTAACCATTCAAATGGGTATATAATATTTGCATTTCTCTCCTGACAAATGTTGTTGGATATCTTTATCATTTGTTTTTCTTTTATGGTGAGATATTTTTGAGATTATTTTCTCACTTTTAAAGTTTGTATTTTGCCCACTTCTAATTTTCTTATTGTTAAATTTTAAGAAACATTTGAATATTCTGTGGAGAAGTTCTTTATCATATAGGCAATTTGTGAATATTTTCTCCAATAGTCTTTCACAGAGCAAAATTTATAGTAAAATTCAATTTCTCAAATCTTTTCTTTCAAGGATTACACTTCTAGTGCTCTATTTAAAAACTGATCCCAATACTCAAAGTCACACACATTTTCTCTTATTTTTTTCTTCTAGAATATCTATCTGTCTATGGCCTGTTTTGAGAAAATTGTAGTGGACATTATGAAGTTCATATCTAGTCCAATTATATCTTTTGTTGAAAAGATTCACCTTTCTCTTTTAAACCTTTGTGTTTTTGCAAAAATCAGTTGATTATATTTTTGTGAATGTATCTATCTATTCCTGGCCACTTTATTGTATTTCATTGATCTAGATGTCTTTTATTTCACCAGTAACATTCTTTCTTTATTATTCTAGCTTGATATTAAGTCTTAAAGTTAGGTAATGAGACTCTTCCAACTTTCTTCTTCTTTTTTTATTGTTTTTGTTATTCTTAAAACGAATATGTTGGTTTTTCTACATCTTTAGCCTTTCCATACAAATTTTCAAATTAGTTATAAAAGGACTTTCTAAGATTTTGATTGAGATTTTATTGAAGATATAAAATTGTGTTAAGAAGACATGACATCTTAAAAATATCGAGTCAATCTATAAATACAAAATATCTCTTCATTTACTTAAATCTTTGATTTCCTTCATGAGTGTGATAGTTTTCTGAATACAAATCTCATGACTTTATATATAGTTAAATACTTTTTTGATGTTTTTGTAATATACTTTTATTTCAGATTCTAATTTTTATTCACTGGATTGTAAAAAGCAGTTGATTTTTGTATATTAATGCTGTATTCAGTAACCTTATTATACTTTTTTATTAATATCCCTCTATTCTTTGGGATTTTCTACATAGACAATTCTATCATTTCCAAATGATTAAGTTTATTTTTGCCTTTGAATATACATGTCTTTTTTTTCTTATACTAGATGCGTTAGTTGATATTGAATAAAAGTATTAAAAGGAGGCATTCTACTAAGTTTTTATTTGTTTGTTTTTTTGGATTTTTGATGGTATCATTATGCTGCCCAGGCACTAGTTTCAAACTCTTGGGCTCAAGTGATCCTTTCTCCTTAGCTTCTACTTAATACCTAAATTTAAGAGGAATGCTTTCAGATTTTCCCCACTTAGTATGATGTTATAGATATGTTTGCATTTAATGTTATTCTCTTCTATTCATATTTTTTGTCAGTTTTTATCAAGAATACATGGTAACTTTATTGCATATTTATTATTCATTTTTTAATATGAACTTTGCCTTTTTCAGTCTGCTTATATAATGGATTGCAATAGTCTGAGAACATATGTTGTGAAATTTCCATTCCTTTAAATTTATCAAAGTATTTTTAATTGCTCAGATGTAATTTACTAGTGAATATATTTTGCATGCTTGAGAAGAATGTGAATTCTGCTGTTGTTGAATGAAGTATTCCATAATTATCAACTAGATCAAGTTGATTGATAGTGCTGTTCAGGTCATGTATTTCCTACTAATTTTCTGCCTACTTGATCCATCAATCACTGACAGAGAAGTATTTAAGTCTCCAAATATAGTAGTTAATTTTTCTGTTTTTTTCTTTTAATTCTATTAGTTTTTGCCCCATGTATTTTGATGCTGTGTTGTTAGGTGCTCACTCATTTAGAATTGTTATATATTCTTGAGGAAAAGGCCATTTTTTCCTTACATGTCTCTTTCCATACTTGATAATCTTCCTTGGTTTGAAATCCCTATAACGTAACTACAATAGTGGTCTTTTGATGAGTATTGTAATGCTGTCTTTTTCTATACCTATACTTTTAGTATATAAGTTATATTTAAATTGACATTTAAAAATAGTTATAAAGACCTTTAAAGTTGTTTTCCTGTAGATACCATAGATAATTTAAAAAATTAATCCAACAATCTGTTTTTAAATTTGATTTAAAGTGAAAATTGACAGATTAAATCTACCATTTTAGTAATTGTTTTCTATTTACTGCATTTGCCCTTTGTTTTCTTCTTTCTTGTTTCTTATTCTAGCTTCCTGGGTTTGCACTGGGTATTTCTTGTAATTCCATTTGTATCTTCTTTTAGCTACCAATTATTTTTATTTTTAACTTAGTGAATATCTTAGAGTTTACAATATGTTGGACATTCAAATAACATCACTCCTTTTCATGTGTAGCACAAGTACCTAGTGACAGTGCTCCCAAGTCCCTTCTCTCATCCTTTGTGACATTGCAGTCATTCGGATCACACATCCATGCACTGTTATCATTCAACTGGTTTTTAGTGGTAGTATTTCATATAGTTATGTTTTAGATTAATTAAAAATAAAAGAGAATGTTTTATTTTACTTTCATTTATTTCTTTTTTACTACTCTTGTTGCTTCATGTAGATTCTATTTTCTGATCTATATTGGCCTCTTTCTGCCTGAAGAGGTCATTTTAGCATTCTGTACTGCTGTGTGAACCAGTAGTGAGGAGTTCCCTGAGTTTGTCATTTTTGTTGTGTTTGAGAGTGTGTGTATTTTTCCCTCAGTTTTAGAGGAAAATTCTAGGTGTTTAATATTTTTTTCCCAACACTAAATATGTAATTCCATTCTCTTCTTGTTTGTATGATTTCTTGTTGTCTTAATTTATTAAATTTGAACAAAATACCATAGAGTGTCCAGTAACAGATATTATTTCTCACAGGTCCAAAGATCAGGCAGTTTAAGGTCAAGATGTTAACAGATCTGGTGTTTATGGTTAGGGCCCACTTGCAAGATGGTTATTTACTACTGTATTCTCACTTGACCTAAATAAATAAATAAATAAATAAATAAATAAATAAATACTAGCACTCTCTGGGATCCCTTTATAAAGACACTGTTCCATTCAAAACATTTCTGCCCTCATGACCTAATCACCTTTCAAAGTCCCCAAAGTTCCCACTTCCTAAGGCCACTACCTTGGAATTAGGGTTTCAGCATATGAGTTTTAGAGGGCCTCAGGCATTCAGAACATAGCACTTACCTTTGTTCCCATAGTATAATAGTGGTCCACTTTATGCTTTGAACATAATAACCCTGGCTGCTGTGCCACTGCAACTTATTTTTAAAATGGACATGTTTCTTTCTCTCCCTCTCTCCCTGCTCTTCCCTAATCTCTCCGCCTCCCTAATCTCAGGGGAAACAGAATTACCTTTCTTCCCCATCCTTGCCAGAGTTACCTATTCCTGAGTACACACCCACCACAGGAATGAAGTAATCTAGACTTTGAAAATAGCACTAGAAGATTTCAGAAATGTCTGTCTCTCAAATTATCAAGTGAATTACAACTCCAGCAGAGAACATGTGGAATGTAGCCTTTGAGTCACCATTTTAAAAGCCCCCTGTTCCTGCTGATGGGAAGAATCACAGCCTTTCCAACCATAGTCCCCTGTGTTTCTCCTTTGCTAGCAAATCAATAAAACTTCTTTTTCCTTTTTCTCAAACTGTGTCCTTGTTATTGCATTGTCATCAAGGACAAGGACCACGGATTTGGCAAAGATAGGAATAAATGATTTTCCACTTTCTGGTTTCCTTCAAGATTTTCTCTTTTCTGTTTTCTTGAAATCTAATGATGATATATGCAGGTATGGATTTTTAGTTATTTGTCCTGCTCAGTCTTCTCTAAACTTCCTAAATCTGTAGTTTGTTGTCTATTTTTACTTTTAGATAGTTTTAAGTCATTACTTCCAATGTTTCTGCCCTGTAAGGTAAAAAGCAGCCCTTTTGTTATTTAATTTTCACATTCCTTCTCCAAAAGCCTAAGGCAGCTCCTGCCCCAGGCAGTTCCTCTC
>CM053400.1:82464557-82494066 GCA_028644305.1 Xerus rutilus | reverse complement strand
GTTAAGTATATTTGAGCACTTATGTGTTAGTCATTCTCCTTAGTACTTTGCATATGTTGTCTCATTTAATTAAATGCTTTCATTAAGTTAGGGAGTTGATACTATTTTAATCTCATATTACATATAAAGAAATGAGGCAAAGAGATGTTCCCTGTGTTTTTAAATGACATACATTTATTAAATAGCATTAGGAATTCACACTCAGAATGATCTTAACTACGTATCTGGGTTCTTAAATCTCTGTATTTCATCCATGAGTAACACTCTTGAAGATCTGTGAGAATTCCCCCATTAGATTATTAGCATAAGAAATGTATCTTTAATTTATGCTTTTTTGTTATTTATGTTAATACAGATATGAGATCCTTCTTGCCTGTGTGACTGAGGATGGGCAGTAGACAACAATTCATAAAGTAGATTTTGGAAAAATTTGATCCAGGTGAGGAGCAGGCTTTCTTCTTATCTATAATCATGGTGCATAAAACGAAAGAGCAAAATGAAATTTAATGTTATGTTCTGAAAATGTGCCAGATGATAAAGATGAGAAGGTGTTAGAATTCAAGTGGATTATTTTAAAGTAAATGAAAATATATCAAGTAATGTGGTGTTAACGTGGAAGGAAAGAATTCTTAAAAAGTAAAGATGATTGAAATAAAGCATAGCACCATGAGCAATAGAAGGTAATATGGAATGAATGGAGATGAAATGTGAATATTCATGCTTTTTAAAAAGATGTAATTATATGCTGTTTCATAAATTATTAATTTCATTTATAGATAACAGAAGATAAATGTACTTCAGAAAAATGTTCTCTCCTACTGGTCATACTTGTATTTCAGTTAACATTACAATGATTCAAAGTTAAAATCCATGTCAGAAGGGATGAAGTATCAAGGTAGGTGAAATTTCAAAGAGAATTATGGTATTTATCTTGGGTTTTACTTATTAGCATTCATTTCCTTCTTTTTCTCTCTCTCTTTTTTTTTTTTTTTTTTTTTGGTACCAGGAATGAAACCCAGGGGCACTTAACCACTGACCCATGTCCCCCTCCCTTTTTATTTTATACTTTGAGACAAGCTCTTGCTAAGTTGCTTAGGGCCTCCCTAAGTTGCTGAGGTTGGCCTTGAACTTGTAATACTTCTGCCTCAGACTCCTGTGTTGCTGGGATTATGGGGGGGAGGGCATCGTGCCCAGCTAGCTTAATTCATTTTATGACAAGAGGCAGTGAAACTTTTGATAATTTTTACCAGAGTAATTATTTGGGGTGGTTGGTTGGTTGTTCTCTCCCGAATGGATAATT
The DNA here is from genome assembly GCA_028644305.1 of Xerus rutilus. Classification (NCBI taxonomy): domain Eukaryota; kingdom Metazoa; phylum Chordata; class Mammalia; order Rodentia; family Sciuridae; genus Xerus; species Xerus rutilus. Next base: position 82,492,766 of record CM053400.1, on the reverse strand, counting down.
TGGTATATAATGAGCAATTTGTAACTTCAGTTTCACAAAAGTGACTGTAGATTTTATCAGATGGTAACATTCATGGATAGTAATGAGCATTTTATGAAACTACTCTAATATATTATTTATTGATGTAGATACATGCTGAGGTTCTAGGTAAGAATAATTGTAAAATAAGTGTCAAAATCCATTTTGAAAGAATATTTAATTTCAGATTCATATGCATTTTTGATTGAAATAGTTGAATATTTACCTTATTAACTGATACAATCTGCAATATATATTTAAATTGAAAATAATATAGAAATAACTAGCTAACATAACCATTCTTTACTGTGAATTCTTTAGTGTTAAATAGGTAGCCAAATTAAAAATAAAACAATAGTAGCCTTTTATGCAACTGGTTTTTAGTTACTACGTTAACATTTTATTTAGCTACTGTGTAATTATCTTTTCATTCTAGGTTGTTCTACATGTTCTTTTGTCTAAAAATTGTTTGAATTTCTGACAACTATTACATTTAGAAATGTATTTTACAATTTTCCTCAAGATAACAATGGGGAAGGTCTTAATGCAATCACAACTCAAATCTGTTTTTGTAATAAAAATGTTATATTAGAAAATAATGACTTTATGACACATATGTTGACCTTAAGAACAGGAAGCCAGAATTGATAATTATATCTTTATTTTGTTTTAGGAAAAACTGAGGTGTGAAATAGCCAACTGTGAAAAGGATTACATTTATAACCTATGCAGATAAAAATACTATTTATTTTGAGCATCTTGGTTTTTGGAGTAATGGCTCAATTTAGCACATCTTATTTGTGGCTAATATTATAATTATTTCTAAGACAGAGTCAAGGAGTATACCTTAAAATTCTCCAAGTTCTTTATAAAATGATATTTTTCTTTTCAGTTAAAACCTAATAAAAAGTAATATTATCATATGTGTATAATTTATCATTGTGGACTATACTATGCTTTCAAGGCTCCTTTGTACTTATTTTGCTTGAGTTCTGAGTTCTATTTCTCTCTCTTTCTCCTTCCTTCCTTCCTTCCTTCCTTCCTTCCTTCCTTCCTTCCTTCCTTCCTTCCTTCCTTCCTTCCTTTCTTTCTTTGTTTCTTTCTTTCTTTCTTTCTTTCTTTCTTTCCTTCTTTCTTTCTTTCTTTCTTTCTTACCAGGGATTGAACTCAGGGGCACTTGACCACTGAGCCACATCACCAGTCCTATTTTGTGTTTAATTTAGAGACTGGATCTCACTGAGTTGCTCAGTGCCTCACCATTGCTGAGGCTGGCTTTGAACTTACTTACGATCCTCCTGTCTCAGCCTCTCAAAGTGCTGGGATTACAGGTGTGTGCCACTGTGCCTGGCTTGAGTTCTATTTCTTGATTACTCTAGGTGAAGAAAATAAGGACAGATGCCAATTTTATGGGTAAATTATATATTACTATATAAACAAATGATTTTTCAGAGATTCTAGCAGTTAAACTTGGGAATAGATATGCAGCATAACAAGACAGTAAAGAAATCCCGAAGGGAAGAAAAAATTTTCTTCTCTTAAAGACATTAATATTTTTGTTGAAAATGGAATTTGCCATCAGTGATACATCATTTATGATATTATCTTTTAATGTTATAATTGGAGATTGCATTATTTGGCTTGATTATATTTAATCCAAATAGTTTGGGTTTTAAAATGATAAGAGATCATGTTCATATGGAACCTAATTTTATGTCTCAGTTTTAAATATCTTCTAATAAAAATTATGTAAGTCTATAAGAATTTATGATTATTTTCACTTGATAAAGATTTAAGTTTGAGAAACATTGCCATCCAGGAAAGACAAGGGATTTAATTGTGTGATTTAACCCATAGTCATGCAGATCTGGTTTGCAAGAGCAGTGATTAAAAACAAGGCAATGTCTAGCACATACATTTTATAGTACATCAAAGAGTTTACTTTTGTTGTTGATTGAAAAACTAGCCACAAAGTCATCAGGTAAATAGCTTCATAATTAAAACCATATTTTTATTTTTGCCTTCAAACTTGAAAGAGAAGGAAATCAAAACTGTCAACTGTGAGATAAATTGTTTTTCAGATCTAGAGTGTTTGTGTTAAGTTCCATTTGGTTATATGCATTCGTGTCATTCCAAGTGTCTAATGCTTGGGTAAAGATTTGGGCTCTTGTGAAGACTTCAGTGTGGATTAGGGTTAGGGTTAGTTAGGTCAGCATTAACAGAGAGACGTGTTTGGACAATTTAGGTACTCGCTTTTATGGTGGCTATAGTGATACATAGAGTGTTAGATTCTAATTTATGTTCAGGTTCCATAAATATATTAGCCTCATACTTTTCTTTATTTGTGTGACTATATGTGTTGACATTGTTTAAAATGTTGTACTATTATACCAGTTAGGTGTATGATAAATTTCATACACATCCAAACTCTAGGCCTTCACTATATCCAGTAATTCTTTTATCTACCACTTGTAGCCTCTTATCTCTTTTCATTTAAATAACATTGCAATAAATAACATTGCAATCCTTTTTTAAAATTTCCTATGCTGGTGGTTCTCAGCTTTGGCTCCATCTTTGAATTACCCTGACAACTATAAAACATTCTCACTCTAGGGACACAAAGCAGAACAACTAAATTCGTAACTCAGAGCAGGAAGCAGTCATTGTTGGTTTTTAAAACTGTCTGGATTATTTCAAAGTACAACCAAGATAGAGAACTACTGCCTGAGTTGTGTTTCTTTGAGATGGGGGAGAAGATTTCTCTTCTTCAAGTGCGAGAAGCAGCCAGACTCTAGACTTTCCAAATCCTTTTCCAAACCAAAAAAAATTGTTGTCTTCGTTATTACCATCTTCCTTTGCTTCATTGAGTGAGCTTGTGTACTCTTGTAAGAGCAAAATATCTGTGTCCTTCCTCTGAATCCTAGAATTTATGGAGTCTTTTAGGTCTTTAGTATATTGTTTATTTGCAATTTTCATTTGTCACTTTCAGGTTATCTTTTTCTGCTCAGTTCCTTTTTACCCAAAATATAAGCAATAATGAGTTAAATAATAAATATACATAATATAAATAATAAATATAAAATATAAACAATAAAGTGAGAGGGTGAATTAAAAATAAATTGCCTTAACAGTAAAATATGTTGGTAAGAAAGCTTGGGTCTTGATTTTGGTATAGGGCTGTGGAAAAAATATTGCCCTTGAATATATTTTTATCCAGTAATGCTCTCATGTAGTAGGAATGTAAATTATACCCTACACATTTGTTACAGAAAAGCAGAAGCTAAATAATTTAACTAACTGACTGACTGATTTGGTCTGGATTGAGAGTTCATTGAAATACACACCGCCAAAAAAAGAAAACTAAAATGAAGAGAAATAGCACCAACAAAAAAACCTTCTTGGGGCTGGGGTTATGGCGAGCGGTAGCGTGCTCGCCTAGCATGCGTGAGGCACTGGGTTTGATCCTCAGCACCACATAAAAATAAAATAAAATAAAGATATTCTGTCCACCTACAACTAAGACAATAAATAAATATAAAAAACAAACAAAAAAAACCTTCTTGCTAGGAGGACATGATCAGTTTGGACACTGAAGAATACTCACCAGGAAGTTTTAAAAACCTTCAGGTCAGAATTAAAATATAGACAAACAAAGGAAGAGGCAGGACTCCTAAGAGCCAGTCCTACTATTTGCTGGATTTCAGGAAAAGATGTGCCGTATTGCAATTCTCCCATTAGAAACCATATATTTAACTTCCCTAAATAATATGTGGTTCTATCAACTAGATAATGCCCATTGAATAGGTATAAGATGATCTTTTTCTATTGCTTGCTTCCCATTTCTGTTTACCATTAAATCTGAGCATTCCACCTGTCATGACCTTTCAGTTTTCTTCTTCTATATTCCTGACATTCACATCAATTCTTCCACTGTGCTTTTGATTTTTCCTTGTTAATTTGCTGGAATGACTTATCAGTCACCTTTATCTTTTCTATGTATATTTTCCCCCAATTTTTTGTTTCAGTTGGCTTGTTAAATTTGCCTATAAAATACATTTAATGTAGTTTTGTTGCAATTTTAACAAAATATTTTCCTTAACAAAGTTTTATTTTATTTTTTTTGTCCCTGGCTTATTGAAGAGACTATGCCAATTTTCCTCCAAACTGTCCTTATCTTCTTTGCTTAACTGTTTGTGTGGGGGGGGGTATGTGTGTTATCATATAGGTTGTTTTTCTGTCCCCTGAACTGATATTAAAAGGTTCCATAGAGCATAAACATTTTTACCTAAAATACATTATAAAGGTTATACATCACTTCTGAGGACACATAAAGTCTGTTTCATTTACCATTAATGACACTAATATTGACCATTGACTAGGGTGCTGAAAAGTGATGCATCCATTATGATTTGTTTGCTCTCATGAAACTAGAATGTAATCTGGTATTATTTTGACACTGTACCTATAATTGTTTGCACTTCAGTGATAATTCTTCTATGAGTCAATCTTTTTAAGGGTTATAGAGCATAATGTGTTCTAATTCTACCAATAATTTAGCCATACTCTCTTGAAGTATTCTATAAGGTAGAGCTTTTCCCAGTAAAATATCTTTATTTAGTTACTGTAAGCATCTAAATGAAAGGAGAAAAATCCAAGTGATCCTTTGCTTTTAGTTATAATATTTTAAAGGAAATGGTGGTTTACCAATGACTTGGAATAGTGATTTTTTTTATTCTAGATTTTTTAAAAATTTTTTTTAGTCGTTGATGGATCTTTATTTTATTCATTATTCATATGTGGTGCTGAGGATCGAACCCAGTGCCTCACACATGCTAGGCAAGCGCTCTACCACTGAGCTACACCCTCAGCCCCTCTAGATTTTTTTAAGTATAATTCTACGATCATGGATTTTCATTGACTCACAGTATTTGAAATCACTCTCACCATTATTATTTTAGATGCTCAGGTTGCCTCCATTTTACCAGTTTGGGACCCTACTGGCTGGCTGCTAATCGTTTTAATATAATCTCAACATATTTTGAAAATGTATTTGTTTTGGTACAAAAAAGATTCCTAGGTTCACCAAATATCTTTCCATATTAGTCAGCTTTTTGTCTCTGTAACAAAATAATTGAGAAAAACAACTTAATGGAGGGAAGATTGAATTTTGACCATGTTTCAGAGATCTCCAGAGTTAATTCACCCCAACATCATGGGCTGTGGTGTGGTGGAATGTGGTAGGGAGCAGCTAGGGGAGCAAACCTGCTCACTCCACAGTGGCTACCAAGCAGACACGGCTCAGAGAGGAAAAGAGGGTAGAGGAAGTCATACCTTTGCCAGGCATGTGCCTGGTGACTTACTGCCTCCAAATTTAAAGGTTTTTTTTTTCTTTTGCAAAATGTTTTTTTATTAGTGTATTTTAATTATACAGAATAATGAGTTTCATTGTGGTATATTTATTTGTACATGCATATAATATCAAAATGCCTTCTTCCTTTTTTAACTTAGAGTTTTATAATTATATAGTAGTTGGGTTCATCCCAACACACTAATACATGCATGGAATTCAATTTCAATCGATGATCCTCTCCTTTTCCCTCCCTTCACCCATCTTCATCCTCTACTCTGCTAGACTTCTTTTTGCTTGTCTATTTATTTGTATTTGATTGGTTCTTTTTACTTATGCATAAAGGTGAAATACCTTGTGGTAATTTTATATATGCATGTAACATTATTTCTAAAGAATTTTTTTTCACAAGACAATGACTTTTTTTATAAATTGAAAGTAAGATTTATTTTAGTGGTTTTGTTATGCAAAAGTTCTCTTCTAAGTAATATTGTTATTTGTTTCATATGTAGTTTCTATTTTTAAAATGCATGATTATGTGTTTGTGTAAAGAACACACACTTTAATTTCCTTCATTTCTTACATAAAATAATCATGTTGTATTACTATTTACTTTGTCTTTTAAAATCAACCATGTGTCTCAAATATATCAATTGATAGAGATTATTCTTATTTCTTTTTTTTGGCTATAGTGTATGACTTTGTGTGTTCATATTATTCAACCAGTCCTTTGGTTTTTGATACTCGAATTATTTCTATTGCTTTGTTATTAAAATGACATCATAACATTGCACAAATATCCATAAAGACTGTTTCTGGAATGAAAACTTAAATATTGTGCATGTTTACTCTTTTGTATTAAATATACTTTGCCCATTTACCAAGATTCACTTTGTATCCTTCTCATTTCTTATAATATTTCCATAAGGTACAGAGTTAGTGAGGAGTATCTTACAATTTAGTTGTTAGATGATGTGATACTTAAGTTGTATAATCATTGAAATAGATGAGTTATTAAATTTATCTACTGATAGATTTGGTGAATAATGGAACTTTGGAGGGTAAGAATATGCTAATTTGTATAACGTATAGTCCCATCATATTAGGCAGAATTTTGTCATTATTACTGTGTGTATTGTAGATTGCATTATTGTGAAAATAAGTTGATTAATCAAAGAAGTGGGATATGTTGGCCATTTGTTTGCTCTAAATTCTGTTTCTAAACAGACATGATCTCCTCTTTATAGTATGGATCTGGAAACATGCAAACTATATGGACCAAACTCTATTACTAACAGAATTTTCATCCAATTCTGTCAATGGGAGGCACAATAAAGATGATGAAAAATAGAAGAATGAAATGTCTAGCAGTGCTTTTGTTAATATGAATAGTGACAAGCAAAGGCTGAGTTTCCCTTTAAGGAGCAATTTTCTAGTAGTGTCCAGGCTCCTTCAGTGGTTTCAGCTGAAGTATATTTGTGGGCTTCATCTCCGTAGCAGCAACAGCAGGTACGGCTATCACCTTAGCAATGGCAGTGATAAACAAATTCAAGCTCATGGACTTCTGCATCAAAGGGCCTTGGTTTGGGGTAGCTTGTATTGCCAACATCAATAGCATGGAGTGAATATATACTCTGGTAACACCATTTTCATTTTATTTTCCTGTAGTCCAAGGCTTATAATACCTTCCTGAAGTTATTTATTTTGCAATAATCTCACCTCACCATTTTCTCTTCTTCCAACTCTTTCAACAGTTTTCTAATTCCTGGTATTCAGTTTTCTTCCTTCGACAAACCTGAAGAAGTTTCTATTTTTCTGTATGTGATCCTAAATATTTATATTAAAATTCATACTATAGTGTTTTTTTTCACTCATATTTACCTGATATTTTTTACAAAGATTTTTATTTTCAACATCTCTATCTCCTCTATGAACCACAAATGCTTAGCTTTTATTTTATTGTTTAATTCCTTAGAGTTTCTGTATTTACATTTATCCCACTTAAATTTATTTTAAGTCCCTGGATGCAGTAGGAATAATTTTTGTCTCTTTCTTTGTATTGTTCTTTTAAAGTATTTCATGTTTTCCTTTTTACACCTTCTTTCCTGGTCCCTACAGGTTTGATGTACTTCTGCTAAGTTAAAAGTTACCAGTTCTATTTTTAATTTCTTCTTAGCTTTACCTGGGTTCTTTCATTTCTGTTATTGCCTTCTTTCTACTTTGTGATTAATTTTTCTTCTTCTTATCAGCATTATACCAGATCAAGTATAAGACAGACTGAACTTTCAAACCAGGTTCAGACAAAAGAAATTTGTTTTCTGTTTTTTGATGCGGCTAAATTTCAGCAATGCTATTCTCTAAGGCTAGTACAGAGGTTTAAGAGCTAAAAATAATATATAGAATAGATATACATATTTTAAAATGTATTCAATGGTGTTTAATTAAACATGTTACTCAATCTTCTAGTCTCTGCCAAATTATCAGCATGCAATAAAACTGGCTACCTCGTATAGATTTTAGGAATTATAATATTACACATATGGACACATGATAGATACTAAGTAAATGACAGCAACAACAACATGTGCTAGTAATGTCAATGAACATAGCAGAGATTTTTTCTTAGCTACTGACTTTTCTATGCAATTTGATGTGTTCTCAGTGATACCTAATAAATTAGTCTTAAAGAGGTTAGTGCATATCATTATTCCTTTCTTGAGTCACCTAGAATTAACTGGAAGATCAAACATTCTATTTACGAATTGCATGTCTCCAGTATGAATTTTAGAAAATTAAAAAAATTATCAGAGATAATGTATTACTACAAATGTTTTTCTCCCTCCTCTCATCCCTCTTCAGCTAGTTATAGGTGTCTGTGACTGGATATTCTACTTTCATAAATTTTTAAAGAGATCACTTTATTTGATAGTTTGTTCTTGAAACAGGCTCTCGTTTATCACATTGCAGGGCTCTTTCTGTTATGATGTCTTCACAGCATGTATATTTTTGGAATCCCTGTTCTGAAGTAAAAGACAAACAAACTATCATCTAAGACATATAGTGCTTTACATAAGCAGCATAAATCTCTTGTGCTCTCCCATAAATATCCCATTGTGACTGGATCTTGGGATTTCCTAGTGCAAAGTGAGCCTTTGGTAATTGATGCTCCTCAGCTAACATCATTAATCAAACAAGTTTGTGAGCAAAAAGCATAAAATGTCCATTGATATCTTTCTCTAACTTGATAAATGAAAAGCAGACTTAAACAAGAATTGCTAGATGACTTCAAGATTTCCAAAGGAATTTCACTCCCTTCTTTTCCTGCTCAGTTCATCTACCCACCCCAATTCTCATCCCCTTACCCCAGTGGCTCCTCTTCCAAGGAAAAAAAAAATCCATTTTAAAAATATGTTGAGTTTATAGGATATTTTCAACTATGCCAATGAAGTAGAGAACATAAAATTTGATGTGAGACAGAAAAGTAGCACAGTGGTTTGTGCATAAGGTCTGAAATCAGACTGTCTGACTGCAAATCCCACTTCCAGCCCTCACTGGTCATGTATTATTATACAAATTAAGTAAATTCTTTAAATTGTTTCATGTCTTCAAAAATGAGAATCATATTTACTGGTTTCACAGGGTTAGTTAAACCTCAAATAAGATCTTTTATATAATGTTCTTGGTTATGTATCTGGTTTGTAATAAAACCCTTCAAATTTTAGTTTTTATTCGTATATAAAAGCAAATTTTTGTATACTTTAGTTTAAATTCAGTTTACCAGCTTCAGTATTTGATGACAATAGTTTGATGTGATGAAAGAACCAGATTTAGGAACTGAAAATGTCAAAAAAAAAAAAGACAGAAATGGGGAGGGAAGGAAAGAAACAGCTTTTCATATGGGCAACATTGAGTAAAGGATGTAGTTAAGAACTTGTTGGATTTATCTTAATGTCCTAAACATTTTCTATTTCATGTATATTTTTAAATACATAAGTAATAATCATTATTAATAAGAAATTAAGATAGCCAACTAATTAACTATTTAAGGATAAAGCACCTCAAAATTCACTACTCAGGAATAACAGAAAATTTGGATGAAAATATTTTAGCCCTAATCTTAGAAAAATATGTTTCATGTAAATTAACTTATTATTAAAGTAGTTCACAATACATGCTGAATTGAATTTGTCATTTGAAATTCATGATAGTATTTCCATATTCATTAAACTTAATAGATTCACATCATCATATTCAATGACTGCAAAGGGTATCAGTGTTTTAGATTACATAAATTATTTTCCTAATCTCTCATAACTGGATATCAAAGTTATTTCCAATTTTATGTTAAATATAACACTGAGCTTCCTGCCAGGCTACATCTACGACTTCTTTTGGGGCATGATATTAACAATGGTAGGTAGAGTAACATGGATTTATGGAAAGTTGGTTTGTTTACATGGAACAGACAAAGTCAGTGGGAGAAATGAGAAGTGGCTATGTGCTAGCATGTTGCCTTCGTAGGTTCCATCTGCAGCTCACGCTCATTATTCTAGATTCCTTATTTACAAATTCAAATGCTCACCAAAATTTATTTTTAATTCCCAAATCAATACTCATGATGCATTCACAGTCAATTCCAGGCATGCATGGAGTGGTAAAAACTTTGAGTTACCCAAGTTTCACTTTCTCACCTAATGCTGAACAAGACAGCTCTCTGTTTTCTATTTTGGCTCTCATACTGTAAACAAAGATCCTTTTTGCTGTTTATTTTGTACCATGTTTTTCACATATTTTGTGCTTTTTGTGGGCAACTTTGCTGTTGAAAATGGCCACCACCCATGGTGTTGAAGTCCCATTTAGTGCTCACAAGTGTCAGAAGGATGTAATGTGCCTTACAAAATAGTACATGCGGTAGATAGATTTCTTCCTATATGAGTTACAGCACTGTTGACTGTGAATCCAATGATATTGAGCTAACAATATATACTAAAGTGCTTCTAAACAGAGATACATGTACAAGTTGATGCTTTAATCAATTGATGAAAGTATTGTGACCAGAGACTTGTAGGTTTGAATCTAACCTTATATTTCTCCTTTGAAGTATAGTTCTATGTCTTCTAATTTAAAGCATGTGCAACTTTATAAAACTAACTACAGTGCACAAGAAGAATGTACTGTTTATCTTGTATTTTAAATACCTTCAACATGCTTCTTAATATTTGCTACAAAACAGAATTTATAAGAAAATGCCCTTAATGGCCCATGATAACTATTATTAATTTGTTTTTATTATAATGTCATTACTAGAGGGACAGAATTCTACAACCAAAGCAACAGGTATCATTGTCTACTTCAGTTAATCTGAGCTCCCATCCTGTTGTGCGCTGTTATATGGACTCAACCTTTTTTTTTTAAATCTGAATATTCACATATCACAGCTCATTTTTCACACATCTCTCTATTCCAAACATATTATCCTGTATGCACCAGTTTAGGACATTCTACTTCACCGATATTACACATAGCATATTGGAAATCATACATAAATTTCATAATATGTCAGTCAACATAATTAGTCTTACTTCCCGTATATAAGAGTACAAACCAGATTCTAGGCAGACCCTGTGAAGAGAATACCACTGTATGTTCTTAGGCTTGTTCATAGGAGTAAATAAAAGAGATTTCAATTCACAAGTTATGTTTCAAAAATCATTTTCTCTGGAGCTTCTGTTTTTATTGCCATGTGGGATGATCAAAATGTGGCATGTCTGATGGTTGGAATTATAGAGTCAGTGGCAGCACTTTACCAGTGGTTGCAAAACACAGTTCCTGGAACAAAAGCTGCATAAGTAGACAGAGACAGCAGGGATTTATTTATGGTTCATTCAAGTACCATATTTAATATTGTGCCAGATCTATTGGCTATTTTGAGGCTTTGATCTTGGACAACTTACTTTACAGTTGTTTTGAGAAAGTTCTCATAAATTCTGTGAATTGACATATATCATTTAAATAAATTTCATCTATATAAAAGCAACTGAGATTATCTTCTCTTGCTTGTAACTTTGAGAGTCTTGACTCATAGACTATATTGGTTTTCTGGTGTTGCCATAAAAAAAAGAAAAAAAACTTTACAATATTAATGGCTTAATACAATACACATTTATTATTTTATAATTTTATAGAAATCTGACACAAAGTCTCATCACCTAAAACCAAGGTGTTGGCAAGTCTGCATTCATTTCTGAAGGCTTTAGCAGAACAACCTTTGTCTTGCTTATTTAATTTGTTGACAGTAATCATTTTCTTGTGATTATAAGACTGGAGTCCTTTTCTCCTTGTTAGTTGTAAGCTAAATGGAATCCCCAGTCCCTATATGCCACCCATATTTCTTAGTTCTCAATTACCTTCCTTTATTAGGACCCAGCAATAGAGGATTGAGATCTTTTCATGTTTTGAATCTCTCCTAACTCTTCTCTTCCTTTATTTATAACAAGGGTGAAGGATATAAAGTTAATACAGAACTTTCAATTGTTTTCTTATATGCCAGCAATTGAAATTTGAAATTAAAAACCTAATACTGTTAATATTAATGCCAAGCAATAAAGAAACAGGCATAAATCTAACAAACTATGTATATGAGCTATGTAAGAAAAACAATAAAACTCCTATGAAAGAAATAGAGGTCCAAACAAATGGAAAGATATTTCATAATTATGGTTAGGGAGAGTCAATATTTTCAAGATATGGATTGTTTCAAAATTTATCTTTACATTCAATGTAATCTGAAACAAAATTCCAGTATGTCATTTTGTGACTATTGTGAATTGACATATATTGTTTAAATAAATTTTATCTATATAAAAGCAACTGAGATTATCTTCTCTTGTTTATAACCATAAGAGTCTTGACTCATAGACTATATTGGTTTTCTCTTGCTCTCAATCCTAAAGTTTATAAATCAAAGCAAAAGATCCAGAACAATTTGAAAGAAAATGAATGGAACTATAGACTATTATGTTAAATGCAATAAGTCAAATTTGGAAGGGTAAAGGTTGTATGTTTTCTCTCAAAGGGGACGCTAGAGAGGAAAAATGAAAAGAAAGGTGGGGGTGGATCTCATGAAAACCAGAGAGAGATGAGTAGAAGAAAGAGAAAAAAGGATGAGAGGTAAGGAGAGAAGGGGGAAGTGCTGAGGAGTGCTATTGGCTAAATTATATTGTTATATTATGTAGTGTATACGTGTATGAATGTAAAAATAAATTTCATCATTATGTAAAAATAATGATGTACCAATTAAAAAATGTGGGGAAGTTTTTAAAAATACATAAAATGATGGGGAAAAAAGATCCAGAATAGTAAAGATGAGGGGTTTTTTTGTTTGTTTGTTTTTGTTGTTTTTTGGTACCAGGGATTGAACTCAGGCGTGCTTAACCACTGAGCCATATCTCTAGCCATTTTAAATTTTTTTTTTTTTTTTGAGACAGGGCTTTATTTAATTTGTTGAGGCTGACTTTGCACTTCTGATCCTCCTGCCTCAGCCTCCATAGTCAATGGCATTACAGTTGTATGGCACCATGCCACTTGCCTGGAATAAAGATGATCTTGGTCAGAGGACTTAACCACACTCAACTTTCTGACTTACTATTAATCTTTAGAAATCAAAACACTATATTATTGGCAAAATAATACAAAAATGCATAAATGAAACAGAATAGAGAGTACAAATATAGTGATAAAATAAAACCAAATGATATTTGGAAAAAGAGCAATGGAAATTCATTCAAGGAAGAATTGTCTGTTCAATAACCAGGACTGTAACAACTGAACATATACATATAAATAAAAAAAGAAATAACGTATAAAAGAAAAAAGAAACATAAGACCTTACAAAACTTACAAACATTAACTCAAAATGGATCACAAACCAAAATGTGAAAAACAAAACTATAAAATCATAGAAAATAAATGAAAATCTAGAATTTTGGTTTGATAACAACTTCTTAAATACAACACTGAAAACACAATCTTTGAGAGAAACATCCTATATGATGCACTCCTTTAAAATTAAACCTGTTCTGCTAAGACACAAAGCTATGAGAATGAAAAACAAGGCATAGAGTGGGAGAAAATCTTCACAATATACTTATCTAGAAAATGATGACATGCAAAATAAACAACACTTAAAACTCAATGTTAGGGAAGTAAATATTATAGTTAAAACATAGGTCAAACTTCTGAACATACACATCACCAAAGAACATGTTCAGATGGCAAATACACCTATGAAAAAATACTCAACACTTCATGCCATTAGGGAACTGCCAATTAAAATAACACTGAGATACCACTGTGTACCTATTAGGATGGCTAACATGCAAAAACCCTGATAATACTAAATGTTGGCAAGGAGATGTAGCAACAGGAACACAAATTTATTGGTGGTGGTAGTCCAAAATGGTACAACTGTTTGAAAGACAGTTTGATTTTTTAAAAAAATTATGTAACTAAGCATACTTCTGCTATGCAATCCAACAATTATATACTTTCATATTTATCCAGATGAACTGAAAACTTAAATCCATGCAAAAACCTAAACACAGATGATTATAGCAGCTTTATTATTAATTGCCCAAATTTGGAAGCAGCCAAAGGTATCATTTAAAAGATAATTGAATGAATAAATAAACTATGGTCTATTTGTACTATGGAATATGATTCAATGATAAAAAATTAACTATCATCTCATGAATAGTTAAAGACATGAGAGAACTTTAAATACACATTTCTTTTTTAAAGAAGTAAATGTGAGCACAGTATTGATTCCAACTATATGACATTCTAGAAAAGGCTCAACTACAAAGACAATGAAAAGCAGTAATTGGCAGAGGTTATGTGGAAGGGAGTGATAAACAGGCAATGCACTGAGAGTTTTAGGACACTGAACCTAATAAATTGTGTGATATTATAATGATGGATATATAACATAATACACTTATCAAAATTCATAACATGATCAACATCAAGAGTGAACCTAAATGTAAACTATGGACTTTTGTTCACTGAAAAAAAAAAACTCCTTACTGGAACTTATAAACTCTAAGAATCACTAGAAGAGAGAGTGAACTTGAAAATAATATGAATTCAAGCAATCTTAGTGAACTAAAGCAAATAGCAGACACGAGACCAGGAGGATCAATCTGAAGCTTTAAAACATGTATTATATGAAATCCAAAAAGAAGAAGATGGTTAGAAGGTAGAGAAATAGTATAGAAGGTTGACTTGCTGAAGTTTGAAATCAAGTACCTTCAAATCAAAATTGCACTCACAGAAGAAAGAGGATGATGGTACACTGAAACAGCAAAACAACAATAAAGAAAAATATAAAAATTCTTCAGAAAGTAGAGTCTACAAAAAAAATCATTCATAGGAAAAAAAAAGTCCCTTCAGTAAAAAATATAGTATAGGAGTATAGAATACAATAAAATCTTAATTGGTTTGAGAGAAGTAAATCTCAACTTTGATTATTACATAAAATAAAGTGGAATTTCATTATATGGATAAAATAGAGACATTTGCATTTACATAAAGACTAAATGAATTTATCATTACTTTTATTCAAGAAAACAAATACTGGATTTAGATTTTAACAATAATAAAAGTAAGATGTTTGAAAGAAAGAAGTTTCAAGAAACTTCAGGTGTTTTGTCCAATTTAGATAATGTAAAACTCAAAGAAAAATTGGATTTGCAAGACCTAAATCTTGTGTAAAATCATTGTAAGAGACAAATAAACAAGAAGGAGATCAAGCAATAAATATAAAACTCACTTACATGTTAGTGGTTTGTTCTGTTTGTTTTTACCACCAGCATCTAAAAAAAAAATTCTCATTTTGATTATTTTTCCAATTGCAAATAACCACTTCTAATTGTATATAACTGAAAACCTCCTGCATTTTCCAAGCTGATTATATTAAAATTTTACTCATTAATGTTTAATAAACCCAAGCCATTAAGAAGGAGCAGTCCCCAAACACCTTCTAATTCCAGAAGTCATTTACATACTGGGTCAGACCAATGTCCATCAGCATAATCCTCAGTAGGATCATTTGAAATGGACATTCTATTTTGAAGTATAAGAATAGTTAAACTGCATTTGAACATTATACATTTGGTACTTCCTCTTTCTTTCTTGAAAGCTAATCTATAACAGCGTTTCCGTTTTCTTAGATTATGCTGCTTGTTTTGAATCTTTTCCAGCTCTCATACTTATTTCAACCTGGTTAAAATTATATTCTTCCCCTGGGCTGTTCAGTCTTTAGATATTATTGGATAGCTATCATTTATAGTTCTCATTAGGTATGCCACACCTATTGTGGTTTGTTTCAATTATTGCCTATAAATCAATCTCTCTGTCTTTAGAAAACTGAATAA
The DNA here is from genome assembly GCA_028644305.1 of Xerus rutilus. Taxonomy (NCBI): domain Eukaryota; kingdom Metazoa; phylum Chordata; class Mammalia; order Rodentia; family Sciuridae; genus Xerus; species Xerus rutilus. The sequence continues at coordinate 82,476,971 of CM053400.1, read as the reverse complement.
AATACTGTGTCACCTGCTTTCTACTCTGATGGTTTTTCTTACAGAGACTGGAATAGCAACTTTTAGTACAACATTGCAGACCTCACTTCAAAAACTTAACCACTGGCTGGAAAGGACATGGTGGTTTAACAGCATTGCAGAAAGACCCTTAGTAAGTGACATTTCTACAAATTGTTTATTGACCTAATAAGCAAATTAGTTACTGGTGGTTCAAGGGGAGTCAGAGGGAAGGATTGTTGTGAACAACTTTTACATGGTTTTATACTAGCTGGTAAAATGAAGTGCAGAGCTAATGAGAGAAGGATTTACAAATTTTTTTTCCTTGTTTTTATTCTTATTTTCTGTTAAGTTTTGGCGCCATTATTAATTATCATACACATATTAAGCATTCTAACACTAATGAATAGCTCATCTTTTCTAAAGTTTATTTGACCTCTTTAAATGAAGAGCTTTATGTTTTATTGTTGTAAAATTGAAGACTTTAATTAGTATATTCAAAACTTTCCTAATAATTGTCATTTAGAATTTGTTTCACAATCAAAAATTTTCTGTATTTTCCTTGAAAATAGCCTCAATAAAATATTCACATAATGTTTCAGGAATTTAATAACTTTTTTGTTGGATTTAGAATGAACATTCTTCCATTAGGTGGAGAGCCTGACATGATCCCTGGGTTGGTATTTAAGGGATGTGGGAGGATGGCTGGTTCTATTCTCTACCATCAGTTACCTTCCTCTGCTCTTTCTGTTTTTAAGACTACCAAACCTCATGGACTGCACTCAAACCTCTCCCCACAAAGACTCTCTGGACTCACTAGTTCTCCTAAAGTAATATTGGTCAATTTCACCTTCTCCATCTCACCTCCTTGCTTCTCCCCTTGTTGTTTGCTTATTTACTCTAATATTTACAGGTAGAATCCTGCTTTTTCTCTCTATGTAGAATACATGTTTGATTTTAATAATTTTTCCCTGTACTTGTTTCAACTTGACTAAAATGACATTCTACCCCTGGGATGTTTGTTCTTTAAGTGGAAAACTTGCATGCATAGCTCATTTAACTAAGATACACCTATTGTAGTATTTTTTTTTGTAATTTTGATCCATAAATCAATTGATTTGTCCTAAGCAAACTGAATAAAATAATATATCACTTGCTCTCTATTTTTCTTACTGAGAATGGAACAGCACCTCTCCGCTCAAAATGACAGACTTCACTTAAAAACTTACCATGACTGCAAAGGAGTGACGGTGTAATAACATTGCAGAGACAATCCTGTTAAGACCCTTTCCTTCCATGCTACTGTCCCTGGACCAATACTGCAGGAGAAACAAAGGATCATAGACAAGAGAGGACCAGAGGTATTTTCCTGTGCTCTTTTGCTCTTTGTGCACCCATTTCTTACCATTCTAGGAAGAATCTTATTACCTAAACAGGAAAGTAAGATGTCAGAATAATAGTCTTAATCTTAACTTTGGTAATAACCTTTCCCTGTTTTGAAATGCCAACAAGGCTAAGGTTTATACATGCTTTCTGGTCAGACAGCCATAATCCTCAGCAGGAGATGCTTTAGGCTTCAGGAAGCAAAGTTCTAGAAATCCAACCTGATGTTGAGTTATGGTTTTGCCAGTAAGAATATCTGTGTTTCATTTCCTATTTTCACTTATTTTCTGAAGTTCTTATTTTCCATGTTTTACTTCATAGATTCCAATGTATTGATCAGAATTTTTGCAAAAGTAAGAGGAAGACAATGGTATAACTTAAAGTGGTTGGCAAATCCATATATATCCCCAAAGAGTTGGGTAAATACCTATAGAGAAAATAACTTGAAAATTCATATATTGATTTAATGAATCTTTAAATGTATTCTGCCTATCTTATCCTGGAGTTTTTTCTAAATCTGTAAAAATTGAAAATATAGGCTGTGTGCAGTGGTGCATGCCTCAACTCCCAACAGCTCTGAAAGCTGAGGCAGGAGGATCCTGAGGTAATAAGCAGCTCAGTGTCCCTTGTCTCTAAATAAAATACAAAATAGGGCTAGGGATGTGGCTTAGTGGTTGAGTGCTCCTAAGTTCAATCCCTGGTACCAAAAAAAAAAAAAAGAAAGAAAGAAAGAAAAAAAGAAAAAGAAAATATAACTTTTCTATTTGATGTAAAAAATTCATTGTTTAATAAATTTTATTTATTTATGTATTAATTACCGGGTATTTAACCCAAGGGCAATTAACCACTGACCTACATCCTTATTTTATTTTATTTTATTTGATATAGGGTCTCACTAAGTTGCATAGGGGTTTTCTAAATTGCTGAGGCTGCCTTTGAACTTGCAGTCCTCCTGTCTCAACCTCCTGAGGTTATATAAACTTTAAAAATTCCAAATGAGATATTCTCTATAATGCTTATCAAAAATTAAAAGACTAATTGATGCTCAATTGATCATTTTAGTCAAACTTGTGAGTTTAATTTACCCTTGAAATCACCAAAACAAATTTGTATTCATTGTAGATCTCATTGTGTTTTCAAAAAAATACATTAGTTTTTATTTTCATTTTCTTTTAATCAATATTCTGTAATCACAATAAAAGTGCTACTTATTTATTATAATTTTCTGTATAATGTTTTGCTTTGTGGGGCTATCCAGTATTCTATTCAATCTACTTGAAGCATTTCTTTCTTTCATAATGGTAATGAATTGATATCTAAGCATTAGGTCCCTGAGGTTTGTCCTGCTTTTGACATCAAAACACTTGACTTTTAAGTGAGTTCTAATGTAGGCAACATGTGCTCTATCCCTGGGCAACACAATTCTTTCAATAGCTGTCACATTAACAATTACTGCAGTGCATCTAAGTGGATGCTGTGCAGTAAATAGATGAGGATGGTCCACAGCTAGCAAGGCCTTGAAAATAAAATTGGACCAGAACAATGAAAAAACACTTCTAAAGAGGGAGGCACCATCATTTTTACAATTCTGGAAGCCATAGAAGTCTGCAGATTTTTCTCAGTCGTTGTGATCCCAGGTAAGGTGTTTGGGAAGAATTTTGTTCAAAAATTTAGAGAGGAAAAAAGTCACTATTATGTGTTTTACCTTTGTTAATTCATCTGTGTTCTTTAAAACAAACGCACACCTACTTTCTACATGCTAGTCAATAATAATACTACTATTTAGCAACTTTGAGTGTGTGTGAGTGTGTGTGTGTGTAGCTACAATGCACCCATCACTATCGCAGGCATGAATATGATGCCTTATCCCTATATCCTTACATCACTGTCGCTGTAGCAGGCATCAATATAATATAATAGCATATTAGATCCTTATATCTCTAAAAAAACCTGATGATGTACTTGAGAAAATAAGAATTACTATTTCTTGCTGAATGCATTTATGTACTAAAAAGTAACTAAAGAAGTTCCTGGAAGTGCCAACTTTACTCTGGGAAATGACAATACATTACCTCAAATAATGTGACTTGGAATATTTCAAAGAGAGTAAACTGCAAAGATTGACTAAATTTTTAGCAAGAAAAATAATGAATAATTTCTAAAATAGTCTCTATTTACTTTTTTTTAATTCCTAAAGGGTTTTTTTGATAAGAGAATCATTGTTGATTAGAGATATTTTTCATATGAAAGATTTGGCAAAACATGATTTCTTGGAGGGGAAAGCAGTAATGAAATTCAAAACAAGTTGATTTATTAATATCTTTGTTCAATATATAGCATCTTAATTAAATATTCAGCATTAAGAGATGAGAAAAGTTAACTGTAATAAATTATTTATGTATTCTTTCTGGATACGGGCATTAGCTTGAGATACTCTGCATTACATATTTAGTCACTATTTCTGTCTCTATCTCTTTCTCTCTTTTGTTTACAAGGTTATATAGATAGTAAATAGAGAACAATTCATTTAAAATCATCAGTATTCCCAAACTAATAATACCAAAACACCTGTTATTTTTAAGGATAAATATAAAGGGGGCATGCTGGTTGAGAATAGAAATATGCAAGTAATTATAAGAAAATCACTGAACAATAATATGGTGGAGAGTGGGGTGCTGTAGAGGGGACCATGGCTCAGAATTCAGTCTCAAAGTGATTTCTGCTGTTGAAAAATATTATGATCTACTACTAAACAAATAAGCAACATGTGAGTCACTGGAAATGCTCAGAAAACCAGAGGGCGTGAGGAGTGACCACCGCGAGCACAGACGCTTTCCTAGCTAGCCAGCTGCTTATGCACGATGCTGCAAAAAGAGGGAGTGTCCCCTTTTCTACAAACCTGAAGCAATCACTCTGCATTCCAGGTAAAGGCTTTGAGTCTCCAGGGTGGCAACAGCAGCATGGAGGTTTACAATTTCACAGTCTAGAAATGCTTCTGTTGAAGCTTGTGAAAACAGAAAACTATGACAATACTCCATATGTCAGTCTGTCCCCTAGACCCATTTCAGATTTGATGATTCTCACTTGAAGGAAGACCCAGGACTCAGGCTGCAGATTACTACAGCAAACACGATGCAGAGCAAAATCAGCAAAGGCAAAAGGCTCACGCAGAGAAGACCAGAAGAAACCAAGCACAAGTTCTCTGTCTCCAGCGGCCTCACACAGGATGTGCTTAATCCCAACAAGCTGTGACAATACGTATAAAATGCTTTCTCACAGAAATGTTGTTAGAAACTCAGTACCCATCCTCTTTATTGTGGACTATTCACATAGGCACCTCTGTTTAGCACACACCCAATTTCCAGCCTGGCAGAAGGAAAGCAGTTATTTAGGATAACCCATGTTATTCACAAGGCTTGGGCACAGTGGACCATCTCTATAACCCTGGGAATGGTAGAATCCTCCTGAAATCCAAGTTCCCAGATGCCAGGTGAAGGTCATCTTTGTAAACAGAAGCTTACAAATAGGGCCTTCTGGAACTGTTTCAAAGATAATAGTCAGGCTTGCCATGCTAACTTTTTCAGCATACCCATCACTAGAAATTCTATTTTTATCTACACAAGCTAAACAAATTTTCCCCAAATTTTCAAGATGTTCTCTCATCTTGAAAAAAATGTAGAAATAGATGATAGTTTAATATCCACTAGGATCAATTAATTGACTTGTTCAAAGAGGCAGGAGGACTGGACTCCCTTCTGCTTTGCCACCAGCTCCTCAGAGGCCTGAATATGCAACCACATTGGCACACACAAAATCCATACGCATCACACTGGGCTATCCTCTTTGGAAGAAAATACTGAATTTGATCACAAGCAGATTATATAGGAAAAAGTTCTTCACAACCTCATTTTTAATATTGAAAAATTGTAGGCCTTAAAGTATATAAACTGAGGAATAAATTAGTATTTTATATTAATACATTATGGTACATTTCCAAAAATGAAAATAAATGGTCAAAAGGAGCATATATTGAGATAACTTTTATAAATATAAGATTAAAGGAGAAGTATTAGGTTGCAGACTATTACTGTAGATCAAGCTATAACCTTGCAAAAAATACAAAATATCTGAGTGCTTGCTAATGCAATAGAAGTTGGAAAATATTGCATGGGAAAATTAAACATCAAATCCAGGTAGCTCTTCATTTTGGGATGAGAGAGAAGAATGAGATCTGAGAAGGGAATATAAAGGATTGCAACTGTATGTTTTGTTCTTTGAAAAGTTCTGAACAGTTATGGAGAAATGCTAATATTTGAGGGATAAGCACATATGTATCTATGATTTTGTTTTCTAAACTAAAATGTCTAAAAATGTCTCTTGAAATCAATTTAAAATAAACATTATCATCTATGTGTCCATTAAAACATTTTAGTGTCTCTCTCACAATAATTTAAGAGACTAGTTGAAGCCCTCTGCATTGGTTTTTGGCACAAAGTGGTTCACATTTCTAAGCATTATGATGGTATTAGAAAGATTTCAGGTGAGTTAGAAAACTATATTCTATGAAGTCTAAATCTAGAAATAGTATTGATTATATAAGGGAAAAAGACAGTAGATGGTCTTTAAAGTAGAACATTTTTTCAAAGTACATATATTTCTTTGAGAAGTTAAAATAAAAATAGCTTTTATTAATTCTAATTTTGCCTCTAGTGAGGCAGGCGAAGAATGGATGAAGGCAACCTTTAAAGATCCAAATTCTGCCCTTCTTCACAAATGCTATTCCTTCAAATGCCATATGCTGCCACTTCTAGATGGAATTTTGTCTAGAATAATTTCAGTTTTCTTTACTGTGACCCTATTGTTATCCTTCATCTCCAAAGCATATATTACTTCCTCTGTCGATATTCCATCAGACAACAGGGCACATAGTAATACAAATATTATACTTCTTTTAGTTTTTACTGAGTGCAAAATATAATTTCAAGATCTTCACAAGTATTAGAATATTTTAAATCTCCTCTTTGATGTTAAGCAATCATCTCAAACAGAACCCTTGATGCAATGTGACTCTTTTCTGCCTCCTAACATGGCCATTCATTCCAAGGCAAAAACTTCGGATTTGCATTTCTTTCACATTTCACACATAGCCTATTCACATATTCCAATCTTCCTCTTCCTCATGACATCTACATTTCTGCCCTAGAGTGCACAGTCACTAAATGTACCACTCAGACTTTTGAATATTTCCCTGTCCCTACCCTTGACTTTCTATGTTCAACTGTCCATATCAGGTCAGGAAGCAAGTCTTACTGTATGACCTGCTCAAGGGGCATATCTTCTCACTGTGCTGAGAGTAAAAGCTGAAGTTCTTTCAATGCCTAGCAGGGCACTAAGTAATCTGTCCCCTGACCTTTCTAATCACATCTTATTTTACCTTCCTCCTTGCTCATTTCATGTCAGCAGCATTAGTATTTCTGCCGATCCTTTAACAGATCATTTCAAGGCCTTTATACCTTATTTTTCCTCTGCCTGAATCAAACTTTTCCCTAAGGCGCCCGTGGCTTGCTACTTCAGAGGTGACTTTCCTTACAAATCCTTTCCTTTTATTGTTTTTGTTATTAGTACTTTCACTGATATGTGTTATCTGTTCATTCCCAATATCTTCTGCCAGAATACAGTGTATGAAGACAGGGTATAGGTTGTTCAGCATTATATTCTAGAGCCTACAACAATACCTGTTTAGTAACAGGGACTTAATATTTGATGAATACATGAGCTTATGAGCAATGCATTTTATAATCTAAAATTTTATAGGTCAGGAAAAAGCACAGAAAGGTTATATAATCTGCCCAAGCTAAAACAACTAGCAAAAAAAGAGAGAAGATTTCAGATTTAAACCATCTGATCATATACTACAGCTGTTTATAAAAAGAAATTGATGCATAGAATTAATTTTTGGCAGAGATCTAGGATCCTGAGAACTCAAATATGCAATAATTGATCTCCTGTAGTAACAAGTTACAAGACAGCTTATACTAATACAAGTGTCTTCTCAGTTCTGTGTTTAAAATTTAATGCAATTTCCTTGTGTACCAGGCTGATCTCTGCAGGGCAGCAAAGACTCCTTTCACTGAAACTAGGCAGACAAACTCTAGCAACTAAATAGGGCAAGAAATCCACTAAGGCTCTTTTTTCCTAATCTTATTTCCAGATCACAACTCTCAAAACATTAGCACTCCAGTGAGAAGACCAGAACAAAGATGTAAGGCTAATGAAGTAAAGAAAAAAAATATTTCTTTCTTTTGGAAAAATAATGGAAGTAGATGAATCTACTCCTCTAGGTCTTCTCAGAGATGGGCTCCTTCATATTTGAGTAGGTCCTCATTTTTCACGAATTCCTTGGGAGTCCAAGGCTCTGGTGTAATGAATCCCAAGAGAGTCTGCCACAGAAGAGAATGAGAGTCCTAAGAAATATAAACTCAGTCCTAGAACCTGGGCCCTGACCTGTTCTGTGACTTCACCCATCCAAGGAGAAGGCACAGTGATGAAGGAACCTGGAGCTCCTCCTTGTGGCAGCTGTCTGCCAGGAAGGAATCTTCCTCAAGTTTTTGAGAAGACTGGTAAGTCAAGGGTTTGAATTATCTTTGACTTAGACAATCATGTCTTGAGGAAATTAAGCATTCAGACTGTAAAATAAAAGCCAAAATAGCTTTATTGGCCTATGAGCAATTTAACTTTTAATTCAAGCATCTAACAGAATGTAATTCTCTCAGGAAATCCAGATTTATAAACCCAAATCTATAATTAGCACTTGATAAAATATTGATCCTGTCTTTAAATAATCATATATGTTATTTATACTTTCTATCCTAATCAAGTAATTTGAACATTATCTTTTGCATTAGAGGAACTAAGTGTAAAGGTTTTTAAACAACCCTTTGGAGGTCACAAAACGAGTAAGGATCAAAATCAGGATTTAAACTATGGCTTGCCTGATTTCAAAGCCCTATGCTCTTTTCTACTATGTCATACAGCTTCCACTAAATTATGACAAATGTCCCAATGTTGAGAAAATTAAAAATATATCATTGATGTTTCATATTTCTGCATAGTTATTATTGTTGATGATGTTGCTATTTATGTGAGGATGGCTGAAAGGGGGAAAAATATGAGTCACTGTATATACATCATGTTGCTAATGTAGTCACTGTCTCCAGAGCCTGTCACTGCTTGTAGCTCTGCCGCTTTCCCTCACCAGCTGTCCAGAGCTTTTGCACAAAATGAGCTATTCCATGTCTGATCACTAAATTCCCAAGTTCCTTGGCTGCTCTTCCCCTTCAAGATCCTGCAGTTTCCACTCAGTGCTTCAGGGTACCCACTACATACACAGTAAATCTGTTTTGCATACCTAGTGCTACTACAGAGGCCACTGTTTTGTGCACTTAAACAGCAATTTGGACAGTAGAGTCAAGGTTACTTGAAAGATTTAATGCTTCTCCAAAGTTCCTGAAATTATTTGCCAGAAAAGATTTGGCTTCTTTGGCAAGAAATCAATCCATATATTATAATACAGAAATAAATGGTTTAGATATTTAAAACCAATCCTTTACTCTTTAAAAAGTATTTTCCCCCTCCGTGAGTTCACAAAATAGTGGGAGAATCACAAATACTACATGTATGACATGACAATTGGATGATGCGTCGAAGGCTTTAGTAATTACACTTCGTCACGTCCAAAGGTCATTCATTTGATTCTCACAGTGTGAGAGAGGTAATACGACATTGTGACAGTGCTGGAGGTGGGAAGAGGATTGTTTCTCCCAAATGACCCAGCTCTGTGATTTCTTGAAATTTGAAGAGCAAACTCCAGAAAATTGATTCATTTGCATCATTGCACACTGTTTCAACAAGACAAGTTTGTCTTGTTCACTCGCACAGTCTCTTGAACTGGAGGTCACATGTTGTCCTTTCCTCATGTATTTCATGCTCAAGTGAGGTCAGGGAGCAGCAGGGCAGAGACGTCAGAGAGCTTGGCAAGCCGTGCCACACCTGTGTGCCTCTGGTGGCAGTTGGTGTTAATCTGAAGCATCTGAGCTAGAAGGGAATTAAAGCAGCAGCACTGCTGGGACTGGGCAACTTGTAATCCTTGCTGTGAGATAGCACAAACTAATTTAACTCCACTGTTGGTCGCAAAGGCCGCACTTTGCCTGAGTTATAAAAAGAATTTTATTGAACCTTTTCAGATGCCGACTTTTGTGTGGGTTCCTAAGCATCAGGATTTTGTCAGTTTATCACAGAGTTCATCAAACGTTTTTTTCTGGGACTTGCTTTGCCCAGTGCCGGATGGAAAGATGTGGAGATTAATTTGAACTCTAATGAAAATTAGCTGTGCTGTTTGGTTTCATGTTGTGATTGTCATCATGGAGGTCAGTGCTAATGATGTGTCAGGCTCTCTTTGACAGTGTGCATACAGTCACAGTTTACTCAGAGCTCAGGAAAGCCATTCTCAGAAGATGAGGAGGTATTGAACTGTCAAACGGGGACTGCACAGGTGACAGCTGATGCATTTTAGATCACCTCCCTAACAAAGTGAACAGGCTTTTCCTTCTCTCCTTGGAGTAAAATAATTTATTTTATCAAAGTCATTGTGTTTTTATGGTAAACACTGTCACACCAGATTTTTTAAAAATTCTTATAAAAGGAAAAGAAATATAATCATTGAAGAACCTTTTAGAAATTTTAATTGATAAGTGATAGATACAATTCTACCTTGCAACTTCATTATATTAATGCTGCTTGTGAATTCATTTCTGTGAACACAATTGTTTTAGTTAAAACGTATAGGTTCATACATATATTAGCAGGAGTGTATGTGTTTGACTATAAAATAATTCCATATTAATGGATTTTATAATTTTATGTGATTCAAATAAACTTATATTCCTTTCAATATTTAAAAATTTGAAAACAAATACTATTTATGAAATAGAATTGGGTTTCAGGTCAATTCTTACTCCAAATTACCAAGAAAAATGATATGAAACAACTGAGAAACAGATACAAACATTCACCTTTTGTGCAACAAACAATCCAGATGACAACCATTCCTGTTTTGTGTACCTTATTTTTAACCTCTACGCATGAATCTCCAGGAACTCTATATTGAGTGTCAAAACGTTTTATGTACTGATTTCTAATTTAGAGTGTCATCTTAAAAATATTCTTGTGTCATTGAAAAATTATGGTTTGCTTTTGGACTTTAATAAGTAACATTCCATTAGAGGAAATACAAAATCATATTCAGAATGTAAACTATTTTCTTTATAATATTTTAATACATGTTCATGTTCACGCATAAAACTATTTTATGAATTCTATGTGATTTAATTTCTAAAAGATTTATTCCACTTTCATACATAAATTTATTAATCTACACATTTAATATATATTTGGAATTATTGGAACTAGATCTGTGACTTCACAAATTTTATGTTAACTAAATTATGTGAGACAATAAACTTCCATTTGGACATAAATGAACAGAATAGCATTTATGCTGAAGTCACTTCAGTGGTATTCTCTTTATCTGCAGGGCAGTAGGAAATGCAATACAACTAGAGATGATTGACGTTTCTCCTAACCTCTCTGTCCTTTCCTCATGAAAATGCTTAGCTACTCTTGGGAAGCACAGCTGTTGAACAAAGGACAGGGTCCAAGGCTGTGCCTTTGGGAGGGCTAACAGAGAAATTCAGCCAATCGAGGGGCAGGCTGAAAAATGTCAGATCAGATATGCCAATCACCATAAAAAAGGTGATGACCTGAAGAGGTGATAGTGCCAACTTAATGCTGAACTCAATCTATAAAGCACAATCCTCCAGCTACTGATTTCATTTATTTCTTTATTTTTCGTATTAACAGGAATATTTGCAGAAAATATAAGATGACACATAGAATTCATGCCCCAAAAATGTTGAAAAAATTTCTCTGTGAAAGAAAACTGAACATTTTTATCAAAAGAAAAATCTTAATGCATATATATAAATGAAAAAAAATCAACTTCTTTTTTATAAGTATTTCTCTGCAAGAAAAAGTATGCATGTTATCTCCTGCCTTTAATGCAGCAGTTACATTACATTGTCAGGACGTACAAAGGACTTTAACAGAAAAAGAATAGGACTTCTAAAAATATTAGAGCATTGCCTTTTAGCCTTAGAAATGGTCACCAATTAATTCCAAATAGGAATTACTGTGCAATAAGGATAAAAATTAAAACACATATAGACACATGACAAAATGATTATTGGAATAACTAATCAATGTCCAATAAGAAAGTAGATGGATTTACTCCATATTATTAACTGAATTGATTTGAATTTGTTTTTTCACTTTGACTTCTTTTTTTTATTTGATAAAAAATACTAGAACTCATTGCTACCTACCACATTTGCTACTGAATTTACATTTCAATTACATCTTTTTTTTTAAATATTTTGTTTAGTTGTAGATGAACACAATATCTTTTTTATTTATTTTTATTTTTTTTTATGTGGTGCTGAGGATCGAACCCAGTGCCCCACGCATGCGAGGCAAACGCTCAACCGCTGAGCCATAATCCCAGCCCCTCAATTACATCTTAACATTAGCTGCAAAACATATGGAATTGTAGTGCTACCAATTATATTGTTAGTAGGTTATATAATCTGCCAATTACAACCAGAAATAAATGCCAGGTGTTTTGATCCCAAGTCATTAAAACTGCAGGATGGGCTGGCACTGACCCTGGGGCTGTCTTACTGCATATGACATAAAACTCATGAAAGGAAGAAACCAAAAAATAAGCATATGGACTGAAAGGTGGGATTGAGGGACCGGTGAAGTGGTAGGAAGGAGAAAAATGTCTTCAATGTGTGGCTGATATTTTTTCCTGCTTGTCTGTCTGTCCATGTACTCTTTGGCTTTTCTTTTTTAGTTGCACTATGACCAAGAGTAGAACATATTTTCCAAACCTATATGATTATACAAATATTAGAATGT
>CM053400.1:82385153-82464057 GCA_028644305.1 Xerus rutilus | reverse complement strand
TTTTTTAATTCTTAATTATCTTTCAGGAAATTTAGAATAAGAAATTTTTTAATTTTAATTTTTAATATAGTGCAATTTTTGTCAAGTGGTGTTCCCTTTGGTGGCTTATATGAGAATGCCGAATTTTAAAATTTCAGCATATGATTGCTAAACAGAATGCATAAATTTGAGAGTAAGCTCAACCTTGCTGGACATGTGGTATGAAGTTCAAATCCATATTAATACTCCTATAATTTGCCTTGCAAGATTATATGTGATCCTAACTCTACCTGTCATATCATTTTGTTCTTCCCACCTATTCAAGGACAGCACTCCTACAACTGTAGTCCCATTGCATCATCAATTGGTCCATCTTTACTGTACTTTTCCAAGATCATACAAACATACCATAATATATCTTACTTCAAATAAAAATGGACCTCATATTTCCTTATAGCTACTGTGCCATTTCTCTGCTCCCATTTACTGTAAAACTTCCCAATGAATGTACTTTGTTTCTACTCATTACCTCTTAAATTCAAACTAGTCAAGATTTTTGCCCCAAACCCACTCTTTGGGAAAATGCCCAGCAAACCAGTCACTGTGAAAGTCACAAATGACTGACTTTCAGGTAGAAAGTGAAATTTTCAGTTCTCAAGTAATATCTTACTCAAGCAAACAAAAGTTATTGGCATAGTTGATTTACCTTACTCTTGAAATTTTTTCCCATTTATTGCTCTTTATTTGTTCTCTTTCCACCGTTTGGTTGCTTTATCTTGGACCCTTCATTCTTTCTTCCTTATTTTCCTGACTTTTCAGCTTTGGCCAGCCATGGTCCCAGTCCTCTAATCTTGTCTTTTATACACAATCTCATCCTAGGTAACAATGTGACCTGTCTTAACTAAATAACAGTTTTTTTTTTTTAATCTGATGACAACTAAATATATTCAACCCAGAGCTATCTCCTGAATTCCCTCTCACCAAAGAGTGTTTACTATGTCAAAATTAAGACAGTTCCATTCTTCAGTTAATCAGGCCAAAACCCGCACAATCCTTGATAACATTCATCTTGCTCTTGTACTCCACTTTCTGTTCATCTTCCTCTCCTATCAATTGCCATCTGTGAGATCTAAACTTCTTTAAAGCTCTTAGCCTGGGCATTTGCAATAGTGTCTATCTGTTTTCCTTATGGCTACCTTGCCCTAATCCTCTCCATTCTCCTCAAGGAAGCCAGCATTATTCACTTTAATGAACAAGACAAGTCATATAACAATTCCACTCAGGCCTCTCCAGTGACTACCATCTCAAATAATTTAGGAAGCTTACAACAACCTACAACATTCTTCATGATGTAATTCCCTAAGAACTTCAAATACCATCTCCTGCTAATTCTTTACTCATGCTGCTCCAGCCATGAGTCCTGACTTCATATTCGGCAAACATGCTGACTCTACTTCTGACTCAGGGCCTTTGCATTTGCTGTTCCCTTTGAAATAACACTCTTTTGCTAAAGTGTTTGTTTTTTCTGTCACTTCCTTCCTGCACTCTTTCTGAACAAATGTGACTTTATTTGTGGAGTCTTATTGTACCACCCTACAATAATATGCTATAGTTTTCTCTTTTCCATTACCATTACTTGTTTCTTTTCACAGCATTTATTACATCTCATGGATCATATATTCATTTATTTACCCCTTCTGTCTGCCTCTCTAACATACAAATGTATAGGCTGATGACTTTGTTTACACTTTGTTTTATTGCTGTATGTTCAGTTCCTGGAACAGTGAATAGTGCACACTAAATGTTCGTTAAAGACACTTGAATTTTGAATGTTATGAATAAGTACAATGAAAGAACTTCTTTTTTGGCACACTGCAAGGGCTATTGGTCAATACTAAATAGTTCCATAATGAACGTTTTTGTGGTACAAATTTTCCACCAGAAGTATACCAATACAACAACGTATCTATCATAATTTTCACATCGCTTTACCATGTCTAGGAAGACAGCAAAACTTGTTGAGATTTTGGTGTATGTCTATATGTGTTTGTATGTGTGACTTTCCATTTGGGGCTGGTATTAATGACATCTTTCCCTTCCAGCATTTCAAAGAATATATTTAACAATTCAAGCTAGGTTTTATTAGTGTCTTTTTATTATCACCCTTCAATATGGAACATGCATTAACCAGTACCCTTTGAACAATGCTGCATTATCCACCACCTCACTTTACACAATTCCCTGATTCAAAACCAGTATTAATTACAGCAATATTGGCATGAAAATCAACATGGTTCTTTAGTATTTGGAATTTATGAATGTCATGAAAAGAGAATTAACTGAAATTACTAAGAATGTAGTTACTGTGTACACAGTAGTTTTGAATTACCTCTTACATTTTGTGTTTGTGATTTTACTATTGTGCACTCATGATTACTGGAACTTTCCCTACAGAGAGATACAGGCTCCAAGACAACCTCCACCCCTCCACCTAGGCTATGTCATTCACCTCCGTGTCTATGTTAGGGTATGTTTATCCCAGAACGCTGTGTCTGATTTTTCTTGGAACTCTTGGAAGCATCTCAAAAAGGTAGTTTCGGATGCAAACATTCAAGCTCCAAGCACATATGGGGGTGTAAATGTCTCTGAAATACTAGGCAGGAAGAACTTATCTGTTTATTAATCCCCTATCTGGTGCCCACTAGACACTGTCAATCCTTTCAGTTGATAATTTTCCTCGAGATATTTCTGATTCCTGGATTATAGGGGAGCAGTTTCTTTTCTGGTTCATCACACAGCACAAGTCAGAGATTTAACCCATAGCCCCCCTCTCTACCTCTTGCTGCACATTTTAAACAGAAATGCTAAGCCCTCAGACCGACTTCCATCAGGGTATTTTAGCAATCCCCCTGCCCCTACTTTCCTGGGTGGATGCACTTGCTTCATGGCTAGTCTCAAATGATTTTTCTGTTTTTTTGTGGCCTCCTTTACTTCTTTAAAATGGTATTTTAACATATTTTTAATTTTAATTTTTGAAATTTAAACTATATTTCTATCCCTTTAATCATTTATCATTTCTTTATGGTGAAAACATTCAAAATCCTTCCTCCTAGCTTTTTGAAATATGCAGTTCATTATTGTCATCTATAGTCACCCTACTGTGCAATGCGCACACCAGAAATCCCTACCTCTATCTAACAAAAAATTAATACCCATTCATCAATATTTCCCCTCCCTTTCTCCCACCCATTCTCAACATTTCTAGTGACCACCATTCTACCCTTGACCTCTGTGGAATCAACTTTTCAGATTTCATGTATAAGTGAAATTTTACTGTTTTGTCTTTCTGTGTCCAGCACATTTCACTTAACAGTAATCTTCAGTGCCATCTATGTTGGAGAAGGCAGGATTTTATTATTTTTATGGCTGAATAATATTCCATTATGCACATATGCCCCATTTATTATCCTTTCAGAAGCTGATGGACACTTCAATTGTTTCTACTTTTTGGCTATTATGACTACCGAGTGTTGTGGTAGCATGGAACTGCAGATATCACTTTGACATTTTGATTTCATTTCCTTTGATATATACTGAGTAGTGGTATTTCTGGATCATATGGTAGTTCTATTCATAATTTTCCCATATTTTTATTGGGGCATCATAATTATATATAATGGTGGATTTATTGTTACAAATTTTGTACATGTACATGACATAAATATATTATTTGGCCAATATCATTTCTAGTGTTTTCCATTTTCCTCTCCTCCTCCCTTCCCCTGGTACTTTTCTACTCTACTGATATCCCTTTGATTTTCATGAGATATCCCCATCTTTCTTTTCCTTTTTCCTCTCTAGATCCCACATATGACAGAAAGCATATGACTCTTGACTTTTATCAGTTTGGCTTATTTCACTTAAACATATGTTCTCAAGCTCCATCCATTTTCCTGCAAATGACATAATTTCATTCTTTTTTATGGATGAATAAAATTTCATTATGTATATATACCACATGTTGCTTAACACTTCATCCTTTGACAGACACCTACCCTGGTTCCTTGGTTTGGCTATTTTTAATGATGCTGCTATAAACATAGGTGGGCATATACCACTATTGTATGTTGACTTTGGCTCTTTTTTTTTTTTCCAAAATATACCTTGACTTTGGTTCTTTAGGATAAATACTGAAAAGTCGTATAGCTGGGTCATATGGTTGTTCCATTCCTAGTCTTTTGGAGGACCTCCATGCAGACTGCCAGAATGTTTGTACTAATTAACAATTCTGTCAGTAGTATAAAAGTGTTCCTTTTTCTTCATGTCCTTTCCAGCTTTTATTACTGTTTTTATGCTTGAAGGTTGCCATTGTAACTGCTGTGGGATGAAATCTCACTATACTTTTTATTTGCATTTCCCTAATCATGAGAGTTGTTGAAAGTATTTTAATATATTTGTTATCCATTTGTAGTTCTTCTTTTGAGAAATGTCCATTTAGTTCATTTGCCCATTTACTATTGAATTATTTGTATTTTTTGTTGTTAAATTTTTTGAATCATTGGTATGTTCTGGATATCAATCCTCTGTCAGAAGAGTAGCTAACAAAGATTTTCTCCCATTCTGTAGGTACTTTCTTCACATTCTTAATTGTTTCCTTTGCTATGCAGAAGCTTTTTAATTCAATGCTAGTCCATTTATTAATTTTCATATTGTTTTTGAGTTATGGAAGTTCTATTGAAATTGTTGTCTGCACCTATAAACTGGAATGTTGAACCTGTTTTCTACATGGAGTTGCTAGTTTCTGGTCTAATTTCTAGGCTTTGATTAATTTTGAGTTGACTCATTTTTCAGAGTGAGAGATAAGGATCTAATTTCATTCTTCTAAATACAGATAAACAGTTTTTCTAACACCATTTGTTAAAGAGGCTATCTTTTCTCCAATATATGTTTTCCGCACCTTTGTCAAGGACCAGCTGACTGTAGATGTGAGAATTTGTGTCTGTATCTTCTATTCTGTCCCACTGATTGATGTATGTGTGTTTATGCCAGTACCATGCAGTTTTTGCTACTGTAGCTGGGTAGTGTAATTTGAAGAGAAGTATTGTGATGCCTCAGTCATTGCTTTTTTGGTTTAGAATTGTTTTGGCTTTTCTGGGTCTTTTGTTTTTCCAAATGAATTCAAGACTGCTTTTTTCTATTTCTATGAATAATGTTATTGGTATTTTGACAGGGTTCAAATTTATTTGTATATTGCTTTAGGTATGGCCTTTTAACAATACTTCTAATTTTAGTTATTAAAGGAAACTGCATACTGTTTTTCATAATGGGTGTACTACTAATTTGCATTTTTGCCAAAAGTGTGCAAGGATTCCTTTTTCTTCCACATCTTCACCAGCACTTGTTATATTCTGTCTTTTGATAATAACCATTTTTATTGGGGTGAGTTAATATCTCATTGTGATTCTGATTTGCATTTCTAGTGATATTGAGTACCTTTTCACTTACCTGTTGATCACTTGTATGTTTTCTTAGAGAAATGTATATTTAGGTCTATTGCCCAATTTTAATCAGTTATTTATTTATTTATTGTTTTGAAATTTTTAGTGTTTTTATCTATTCTGTTATATATATATAATATATATATATTCTGCAAATATTTTTTATTATTGTGTAGGTTGTCTCTTTACAGTATTGATTGTTTCTTTTACTGTGTAGAAACATTTTGGTTTAATACAATCCCATTTGTCTATTTTTGCTTTTGCCTGCTGTGATTTTGGGATTTTTCTAAAAATTTCCTTGTTTATTCCAGTGTCTTGAAACATTTCCCCTTTTTTTCTAGTAGTTATATAGTTTCAAGAGTTGTGTTTAAAATTTTAATCTGATTTGTGGTGATTTTTGTAATCAGTGTGAGATAGAAATTGGTTCATTCTTCTGCATATGGATCTCAATTTTCCTAGCATCTTTTATTTAAAAGACCTTTTTCCAATGCATCAACTGATTGTTGAAAATCATTTAGTGGTAGATGGTTTTTGTCTTTTGCCTAATTTCTCTGGTTAGGACTTTCAGTTTTATGTTGAATACAAGTGTTGAAAGTGAGCATGTTTATCTTTTTCCAGGTCTTAGAAAATGTTTAGGGTCATTCTATAGACATTAGTGCTATATGTAGGTTTATTTTGGCCTTTATTTTGTTGAGGTAAATTCTTTCTATACTTAATTTGCTAGTATTTTTATCAATAAGCTACGTTGAATTTTATTAAATGCCTTTTCTGCAACTATTAAGATGATTATAGATATTTTTTTTGTCCTTCATTCTATTTATGTTTGCATGGCATTTATTGATTTGAATAAGTTTAAGTGTCATCCAATCCCTGGGATGAATTCCACTTGATCATGGTTAGTAGCCTTTTTAAATATGTTGTCGCATTTTGTCTGCTAGTATTTTGTTGAGGATTTTTGTACTTACGTTCATCAAATTCATTGGACTGTTGCTTTCTTTTTGTATTGTGTGCTTGTCTGCTTTTGTTTCTTTTTAATAAGGATAATGCTGTCCTTATAGAATATGGTTGAAAAAATTCTCTTTTTTTCTTTTTCTTTTTTTGAATAATTTAAAAATAACTAATATTAGTTATTCTTTAAGTGCATGGTACATCTCAGCAGTGAAGACTTCTTATCCTTAGTTTTTCTTTGATAGACAACTTTTTAAATTACTGATTCAATCTTTTTTTTTTTTGGTACTGGGGATTGAACTCAGGGGCACTTGACCACTGAGCCACACCCCCAGCCCCATTTTGTGTTTTATGTAGAGACAGTGTCTCACTGAGTTGCTTACCACCTCGCCATTGCTGAGGCTGGCTTTGAACTCGCGATTCTCCTGTCTCAGCCTCCCTAAGTGCTGGGATTACAGGCTTGAGCCACCGCGCCCGGCTTACTGATTCAATCTTGTCACTCATTATTTGTCTGTTTGTATTTTCTCTTTTAATGTCATGGTTTAATCTTGGTAACAAGTATGTGTCCAAGAACTTGTCCATTTCTTTTAGGTTGTCATATTTATTGCTGAATAATTGTTCAGAATGATCTCTGATTTATTTTGATTTCTGTGTTGTCAGCATAATGTCTCTATTTTCATCTCTGATTTTGTTTATGATTATTTTCCTTTTTTTCTTAGTCTGTCGGTTTTATCTTTTCAAAGAATAATCTCTTCATTTTTAAATGATTTTCTTGTATTGCTTTTCTAGTTTCTATTTCATTGATTTCTGCTCTTATATTTATTATTTCCTTCTTTCTGTTATTTTTGGGCTGGGTTCACTCTAATTTTGCTAGTTCTTTGAGATGCAGTGATACTTTATTTGAGCTCTTTCTGCTTTTTTGACCATCAATGATTACTATAAACTTTCCTTTTAGTACTATTTTGCCATATCCCATAGATTTATTATGTTTTATTTCCATTGTCATTTATTTTTAGAACTTTATTTTAAATTCCCTTCTTGATTTCTTCCTTAACTCAATGGCTGTTTGAGAGTAAACTGTTTAATTTCCATGTATTTATACAATTCCCTGTTTTTCTTTTATTTTCTTATTTATTTCTAGTTGAATTGTATTGTCAGAAAAGTAACTCAATATAATTTCAATTTTTATAAATATATTAAGGCTTGTTTTGTGGTCTATCAAATAATCTGGAGGATGTTTCATATGATGATGAGAAGAATGCAGATTCTGCAGCTGTTGGGTGGAATGCTTTTTTAAATTGAATTTAAATTAAAGTATATTTTATGTGAGATATGTATGGCTACCCCTGCCATTTGCATAGATCATCTTATTCTACCGCTTCATTTCCAATCTGTGCATATCCTTCAAGGTAAAACAAATATAGTTCAGACTTGCTTTTTATATATTCATTCCCTTTATGTCTTTTAATTGGAAAACTAAATTCATTTACATTCAAGGTAATTATCAATAGGTAAAGTCTTACTATAGCTATTTTGTAACTTGGTCTAGTTTATTATAGTCCTTTTTTTGTTCCTTTCTCATTACCTTATAGTCCTACTTTGTGGTTAAGTGATTTACTCTGGTCATGCATTTTTATTCATTGCTTATTATTTTTGATTTGTCTGTTTTAGATTTTTGCTTGGTGATTACTATAAGGGTAACAAAAACATCTTTTGATTTTAATAAGCTATTTTGAAGTGATAGCAATATAACAAGGCCATAAAGATAAGAAAAAAAAGAAATCATACTAATAAAAACTCTATAGTTACACTGTATTCCTCCCTACATTTCGATTTTTTTTGATGTTGCATTTTATATATCTTTATATTGCCTATCTCCTACTATATAAACATAGTCATTATTTTTAGTTGTTTGGTGTTTTTAGTCTTCTTCTAAACATATGAATGGTTTACATATCATATTTACATATGAGAGCTTCTGAGCTGGATGGATATAACCTTCCAATCCTTTCTTACTCAGTGATATCTCTTTCTTCTTAGTTTGAAGAAGTCCTTTTTATATTTGTGTGTGTGTGTGTGTGTGCGTGTATGGACAGGTCTGGTGGAGACACATTCGGTTCTTGTTTGTCTGAGTGTCATTTTTACTCCTTCATTTCTAAAGGATAGCTTTTCTCAGTATAGTACTATTAGTTGGCCAGGATTTTTCTCTTTCAATGTTTGAAAATCTTATGCCAATCTCTTCTGGCTTATAAGTTTTTGTTGAGAAGTATACTGTCAGGAAAATTGGGAAACCCTTATGTTTATTTATTCTTTTTATCTTGTAGCCATTTCTACTAGTTAGTTTTTCATTGCTGTAATCAAAGTATCTGAGAAAAACAAACTGGAAAAGATTTATTATGATTCACAGTTTTAGAGATTTTCTGTCCATGTTCAGTTGACGCCGTTGCTTTGGGCCTTGGGCTTGACAGAACATCATGGTGGAAGTATGTAGTGGTGTAGTATGTAGTATGTATGTAAAGTTGCTCACCTCATGGTGGCTAGGAATCAGAGAGAGCAAGGCCCAGAAGAAAATGTATCTTTCCAAGGCAGGCTCCCAGTGATCCACTCTCTTTAACTTGTCCCCATTTCCTATCGTTTCCACCATCTCTCAGTAATGTCATTACATTATGAATCTAGTAATGTATTAACCTACTGATGAGGTTAAAGTCCTCATGATCCTATCATTTCACAAAGTCTGAACATTACTGCACTGGGGGCCAAGCGTTCAACACACAAGTCTTGGGATCACATTACAGATCCAAATCATGACACCTTGAGAATCTTCTCTTTCACATGTACAATCTTGATTATAAGTTCTCTTAAGTGGTATATATGGTTGAGGTAAATCACCCTGCTAACTTTTTATCTTCATATACCTGGATATTTGTATTGTTCTCTAGGTTTTAGGGAGTTTTCTGTTATTATCACTTTGTAGAAGCTGTATATCCCTTTGGAATGCTCCAGTCTCTTTTGAATCCCAATAATCTTAATATTTGATTTTTAAATGCTGTTCCAAAGTTCCCATAAACTTTCTTCATTCTTGTTCATTTCTCTATTTTTTTTCCCTGACTGCATATTTTCACTAGCCTGTCTTCAGGCTTACTAGTTCTCTCTTCTGTTTAGTCTATTCTTTTATCTTGTTTTGTCTATTCTGCTATTGTGTTTTTAATTTTGGTAAGGGCATTTTTCTTTTACTTTCAGGATTTCTGTATTTTAAGAATGCTTTAATCTTTTTATTATGTTTCCCCATTTGAGTATAAAATCATTTCTCTGTATTATCTTTAAGCTCATTCAGTTTCCTTTAAAAAAATGTACTATCCGATTTCACCCATGTTGGTTATTATTATATAGCTGATTTTGGTGGCTTATTTGTCTATTAGATGAGATGATTGTTACCCCAAAGTTCTTGATACTTATTGGTGTTTTACTTCATCTGAACACTAAGGGATTGGGTATTAAGTTCAGTCTTTGTAACCTCAGTTTGTTTATACCTGTCTTTTCACAGATTCTAAGCAGGATGCTGTTTCTCCCTGATCCTATAGTCACTTCCACTATTTAAGCACTAGATGGTGGCCTAAGTCTGCACTTTCTGAGTCTGCTGTTACTGTATTTTTCTTATTTTAGCACTAGATGGCAATCCAAGCCCAGGTTTGTCCCTAATCTTTATTTGCTCAATTGTTGAACACAAACTAGATAAATACCTAAAAGTGTAGTCTGTCCTAATAAGCCTCTCTCTGAAACTGAGTATGCCTTATCCATAGTCACCAGCCTGTGATATGATGCAAGAATTCTGTCCAGCCATGGGCAAAATCAATTTGGAATAACCACCCCAAGCTCCTATGCCACTCCTTGGACTCAAATTGCCACAATGTCATGTCAAATCCTGAGTTCACCTCTTCAATGAAGCACTGGCCTAGCACTAAATTCACACTGCTATCAGCTACCCACTACTGAATTTAACTTGTTGCCAAAGACTGATATAACCAGCTACAGGTGATGCTGTCTGTCTGAATCTGACAGTTCCATAGGCTTCATTCATGGGAACTGGCTGGGGATAGGGAGTTATTTGATCTTTCCAATACTAGGTTTCATCATTATAACACTGAGTGTCAAGTCAAAGTAATGTGCCTACTGCTTTGTCTTACCATCAGAAAATGGTGTTTTGTTCTGTGCTATGCTGCCAATTTTGGGGAAGTATTGGTGAAGACAGTCCTTTCACCACCAACAGTGATGGTCTAGTTGGATTGTACCTGAGTCTCAAGAACTACATGGCTAACAAGGTGCAACCAGAAAAACATTGCAGCTCTCTGTGTTGCAGGCTGAAATCCAGATCCATCTCACCAGCATGCAGGTGTCTGCCTAATGCCAGAGCCTGTCTAGAGGTTCCATGGCCAAGCATTGGCCTAGGTATAGGGACTTTTCAGATTCACTGTAGTGAATCTGACATTGAGTTCCCTTGTGGCACTGTATTAGCATCCCTGCTGTGGTCTCCAGTGGGTGGAATCTTGTTTCTTCCTTTGCTGCCCAAGATTGAAAGTGATAAATGTAGTCTTTTCTATGTCTAGCTCAAGCAGTTCTAGCAGCTCAGTCTGTGAGTAGTGGCCTCAGGACAGGAATTTTGGGGCTCTGCCTAGGTCTAGTTTTCACCTTGTCAGACCTAGTGCTGAATTTCAATTCTGACGCCTGAACTTGCTCCCCTCACTGTCCTTGGAGTGAGGGACATCTCTTTCCACAATGCCTGGAGTAAGAGGATTGATAGAGATAATTTTTTCCTTCTTGTCTTCTTCAATGTATCTTTTCTTCTTATTTTAGTAAAACCAGGCACTATGGTATCTTACCTGCTTTTCTTAACTCAAATAAATGTAGTTTCATATATGAGTAAATGTTTAAATTGGTGTCTCTGTGGGGAAACATTTACTGAATGATCTTCTTCAACCAATCATGTTTTTGCTCCACCTCCTATTCTGTTTCTATATGTCTTATATGCAGCATGTTTGGGGATTTCTAATACAAGATATTATTTTAAATGCAAATTCTTTTTAATTTCTTCATTAAAATATTTTTTACTTTTGCATTTGCAAATTCTTATCACTGATGCAATAAATTGAAGTCAAAGAAAGCTGGAATATTTGTTTTGGGTTCATGTTTTTAGTGGTTTTTTATTATTCATAATAGATATATATAATATTGGAGTTCATTTTGACATAATTATACAAGCATGGAATACAGTTTCAATGTAGTCCCTTGTACATCCCCTCTTTTCTCTCCCTGTTCCCTTTTCTCTACTGATCTTTCTTCTATTTATTTATGTTTTGCTTTTAAATTAGCTTGGCTCATTTAAAAAATATAACATGGTTCTTCTTTTTAATGTAGGAAGAATATTTTGGACAACATGTTATACTATATGGCTAAAATTGTAGAAAATATCAAGAAAAATTCAAATTTTTTCAGTGACATTGATGATCATTTTATTGAGAAAATTTATGTGACTGAGAACAAACTAGAATTCCAGAATAAACTGGGAGAAATTTAAAGTGACATTCCAGTCAATTATTCATTATGACTAGAGGCTTATGGAAACTTCTAGATTACATGACAGAAAACTCTATGTATCAGACATCACAAGATAATGTGATCATTCAAATTATATATTGATAAGAAAATGAATCATTTCTCTTACTGTGTATTTACAACAAATAAACAGTATAGTTTATTAAATGTTCTAGTTTCCACACTAGCAACAATTGCATCCCCTTAATTCTGGAAAGTAAGTAAATTTAGCTTTCCTTAGATCTTTTTATAGCTTTTGAAATATACTCATTTTTATACTTGTAGTGAACCAACAATTTCAGATATTGACCCCTTGTAGTTCTCATTTAAAATTTTCACTCCACAAAAAGACATTAAAATGCAAGAAATAAGTTACACCTCTAATTAAAGTATGGTTTTAACTTAAAAGCATGGTTGGTACTAGCATGGTGTTAACCTATGAACTTTAAAATAACTGAAAAAATAATGAAACTATAAATTCCTGAGAAAATTCCAAAGTGCAGAGTGCAATTTTATAATCTAACTATTCTGTAATATACTCTATTAGTAAATCACTGAGCATACACATTATTTATTTTTTTATATCAATGAACATAATTTCTAAAAAGAAAATGCTTTGCTCTTTCATAAGATTATTTTTCCTTCAAATATAATGCAGAATAATGCTTATAACTATAAATCATGAATCATATGCATCTTGCTATTTATCTCCATATATCACCATATAAGTTTAGATATGTTTAATTTAGGAAATAAACAGATACTTCAAGGACAAATTTCATTAGTCAAACATTATTATTTCAATTTGGGTTTTAAAATTAATTGCAAAATCTTGCCAAAATAATTTAGAATTAAACTTTATAAGGTTTTTAATAAATTTATATTATTCATTTTCTCTACGTATAGTTTCCCCAGATAGTTTAATTGATATGGTTCATTTTTTCCCCCAGGAAAGGAATATTTAGCAACAGAATTCTTTTATAGTTGATTTTGGCATCATATTTAAAAATTATTTGCCTAAACCAAGGTCATAAAGATTTTCTTCTATATTACATGTTGGTTTTGCCTGGATTGATTTTGAAATATTAAACTAGCCTTGAATTCCTAAAAGAATCCTCACTGCTCCATTCTACATGTTGGCATTTTGCTGAAGATTTTTGTGTCTATGTTCATGAGGAATATTAGTTTATTGGTTTTGGTTTTTTTCTCTCTGTCTCTATCTCCGGTATTGGTGAATATTGGCTTAAAAATGGTTTCTGAAATATTTCCCTTTTTTTCCTGTTTCAAAGAAGAGTTGGAGTAGAATTCATCTTATTTCTTATTTAAATGGATAATGGAACTTTCCATTGAAATCATCTGGGCCAAGAATTATTTTTCTAGGAAGTATTAAAATAGTAGTTTATTCTTTTAGTAATTATAAATATTCTTCACTTTAGCTCTACTACCTTGGGGGAAATTTGGGAGTTTGTTGATTTTGATAAATTAGTTCATTTCATATACTCTGTCAAATATATGTATGTAAAGTTTTTTTGTTTTTTGTTTTTGGTACTGGAGATTGAACTCAGGGGTACTCGATCACTGAGCCACATCCCCAGCCCTATTTTGTGTTTTATGTAGAGACAGGGTCTCACTGAGTTGCTTAGCACCTCGCCATTGCTGAGGCTGGCTTTGAACTCGCGATTCTCCTGTCTCAGCCTCCCTAAGTGCTGGGATTACAGGCTTGAGCCACCGTGCCTGGCTTCCATTGTATTTTTTTGACTATATTTGTACAGTTGTTTTTCCTTCTGGTTGCTCTGGGAATTACAGCATATGTAATCAACTCCCCCCTATCTACTTAAAACAACAGCTGGTCCATAAAATGTAGAAAACTTATCACAACCTAGAATCATTTATTTTTTCCATTATGAACTATAGCCTTCTTATAAATTACCTCTCCATATAAAAAAACTGTAAAACAAATAAATATATATAATATATACATAGTTGAAACTATATTTTAAAAAATATAAATTTTAGAAAGAGATCAAGCTGTTAAATTTACTAGAAATTTACCATTTGATTGCTCTTATTTATGAATCTGTTCTCATTTTCCCTCTGTTTGAAGTACTTGTTTCTGAAAATATTTTAGAGAAGATCTACAGGCTATGAATTCTCTTAAATTTCTCTTACTGAAAATGTCCTTATTTCACCTTAATTCCAAAAGGACATCGCTCTTTTTGTGGATATTATCTCCTAATAACCATATTTTAAATACTTGGTTGCTGGAGTGGCACTACTGGAAGTTGTGCAGACTTTGAGAGGTGGGGTCTGATGGGAGGTCCTTAGGTTGTGTTAGAGTTTGAATGTAAGATGTTCCCTAAGAGCTCATGTGTGAGACAATGCAAGAACATTCAAAGGTGAAATAATTGGGTTATTAGAACCTTAACCCAATTTGTGAATTAATCCCTTAGTGGGGATTAACTGAGTGCTACCTGAAGGCAGGTAGGGTGGAATTGAGAGTGTGCCTTTAAGGTATGTATTTTGTATCTGGCAAGTAGAGTCTCTCTTTCTGCTCTCTGATTATCATGTGAGCTGCTTCTCTCTACCACACTCTTTTACCATAATGTTCTGCCTCATCTCAAGCCCTGAGGAATCTCAAGCCCTCAGTTTATGGACTGAGACATCTGAAACCGTGAGCCTTCAAATAAACTTTTTCTCTTTTAAAATGGTTCTTGTCAAGTTTTTCAGTCACAGCAGCAGAAATGCTAACTAAAACAAGTAGTTCTGGTGTGCATTGAAGGAGACTGTGGAACTGTGGCCACTTCCTCTTGCTCTTGCCTCTTTGGCTCAAAATATGAGTGGTTTTTCTTTGTCATGCATTCTTGCCATGATGTACTTACTATTCCCACATTTGTCCAAAGCAAGTGATAGTGGACTGAAACTTCCAAACAATAAGCCAAAATAAGTCTTTTCTCTTTATAAGGTAATTATCTCAAGAATTATATTAAATGGAAAGCTGACAAGAGTTATTTTTAATTATTATAATAATACTTGTCATTATATTTCTTTGAACACTAGAAAAAATGTTATACAATTTTCTTTTCATTTCCATGATTTATTTTGACAAATATGCAGTGATTTGAATTACTGAAAGTAAGGCACTTTTTGTTTAGTCAATATGAAGACGTTTTTCCTGTGTCTGTAGTTTTTAGTAGTTTAATTTGATGTGACTTGGAATGAAGTTATTTGGATTTTTCATCTTTGAGGCTCACCAAATTCCTTAAATTTTTTTTTTTTTGCCAGAATATACCAGTGTCTATTATTTTTCAGGCTGTACTGAAATCAGGGCACAGAACACAGAAGAAAGAAAAAAAATATCATATTTCAAACATTTGTTTCTTTTTTCTGATATATTTATATTGAAAGGATATATTTAGAATTGGAAGGTTCTCTGCCACTATTTCTTCAAATACTTTCTCTACTTCACATTCCTTCTTCCCTTTTAGAATTTCAGTGTTTCTTTGTTATTTATTGCACAAATCTCTGAAGCTCATCTGTTAATCATTTCTTAAATAATTTTTGTATCCCTTTTGCCTGGTTTAGATAACTTTTTGGATTTATCTTTGAATTCCCTCATTTACTTCTCTGCCACTTCTAATGTGATATTGATTTCATCTAGTGAGTTTCTAAATTTTACCTGCATTTTTGAGTTCTAATTTTTCCCTTGGTTGTTTGTATCAAGTAGTTCTTTGCTATTTGCCTTAAGAGTGTGATTGCTTGGGGCTGGGATTGTAGCTCAGCAGTAGAGCGCTTGCCTCACATGCGTGAAGCCCTGGGTTCGATCCTCAGCACCACATACAAAGCAATAAAATAAAGACATTGTGTCCATCTACAACTAGAAAACATTTAAAAAGAACAAATAATTACTTTAAAAAAGTGTGATTGCTTACAGGGATATTTTTTAATAGAACCTTTAAGGTCTTTGTCAAATAATTTCAATATCTATGCCATCTCAACATTTACATCTATTGATTATCCTTTCTCATGTAAACAGAATTTTCTCATTCTTTCAGTTTTGTTCATATATTTTCAATATTACATTATGAGATTCTGGGTCATTGGTTAAGTTTATAAAGTGTGACAATTTTCTTTTAGGAAACACTTAACCACTTCTCATTCTTTGTTATTTGGATTACTATTAGGCTTATGCATGCTAATCACAGGGATGAATCCAGGAGTTCGTAAGTAACTTCACAAAATAGTTTAATGGATTCTTTCCTTTCCACAGACTCCTTAGAACTTTATAGTCTCCAGGACTCTCCATTTGGTCTCCTGTTCAGAAGTAGAGGGCTTTTACAACCCCACTCCACTGTACATTTCTGCAAATTTTCTGTAAACAAAAACAGGCAGCAAGAGGTCAGAAAGCAAAACAATAATAGAGAATCACTCCATCTGCTTAGTCCCACAACTTCACCAATCAGAGGGAATAAGTGTCTTCCCTGGTGTTTTGGCTCCTGTAGGGGCCTAGTGCAGTCTTGCTACCACAAGATTGCCTGGGAACCTAGGGTGAGGGTGTGGAGGAAGATAATGCCATACAAAAAGAATTCCTGCACTCTCTCTACTACTAGGTATTCCTATTGTGCTTCACAAACCAGAGTTAGAAGACTCTTCTCTGTGTTTATACAAGTGTCTTTTTATTTTTCAGGCTGTACTGAAATCAAGGCACAGAATACAGAAGAAAGAAACAAAAAATCATATTTTAAACACTGGTTTCTTTATCCTGATAAATTTATATTGTTTTCTTTCAATGTCATCAAATTTCTATTCCTTACATTTATCAAGGATTTATGTCTTCATTCAGAAAGAAAGAATACTTGGTGTTGCAATTTTGCTCCTATTAGTCTACTTCTGACTTCAGTAACTTGTCCTTTTTCTGTGAAAAATTCATGTCCTATACTCCTCTTTTGCTTCCTTCTTTCCTGTGGGAAAACAAAAGGAAACACTTAACAATTACTCTATTCTTATTCTGAAATATTTTCTCAAGATTTGTGCTTTGGTAAAACTTTTGAAGATTAAAATGTGCCATGTTATCATAGTTAAGTATTTGTTGGCCTTTGAGAAAGGTAACACACAGCAATTGAAATCACCCTGGGCTTTTCATTTGCATTTTATTTCTCCTTTTCTGCTGTGATTAGACTGGGTGATTTTACTAGTTTTCTTTTTTCATTTTTTTTTGTACATACTCTCTGGATTCAAGGTGTCAATTACTGAGCTTGTTTCTATACTCCAAATCCATATTAATAACTGTTTACTTGCAATCTCTACTTGACTATTTAATAGTCAACAATTGAACATACTTAAAGGATCATCTCTTCAGTCCCCCAATTTGCCTTATCCTGAAACTGCTTTACCAAATTTTCCCATTTTAGCAATAGATACCATGCTTCACTTACTTGCTCAGGCCTCAAAGTGATAAATAAACTTTGATTTAATACATCAGTAATATGGTTTGAACCCATTCACCATGTATCTATCTGTGCCGCTATCACCATTTTCACTAAGACAATCATTAACCAAAATTATCTCCGTACTCAAAAGTTCAGGATATTGATAAAAATAATGATGGATATTCTAGCTCTTTCTGGAGAAGGCAAAATCCTGCTAATTAAAGTCCCAAGTGATAGAGACAACTTGTGGTAATGAGTGTAGTGTTTAAAACAAGTTCTAGATTATGTCAGGATATATCTTTGTATGAATGCCTATATTGGTCAGTTGTGACAAAATACCCAAGATAAAGAAATAATTAAGGGAGAAAAGGTTTATTTTGAGTCACAATTTCTGAGGTCTTAGACTATTAACGGTAATTTGGCCATGTCAATTTTGGGCCTGAGGCAGCAAAGTATATCAGGATGAGAGAACATATAGGAGGCTACTTGTCTCATGGCAGGCAGAAATAAAAAGAAACAAGAAGGGACTGGCATTCCAAGATCCCTTTTAAGGGAAAGCAGACATGACTCAAATTCCTGTCAGTAGACCCCACGTTTTAAAGATTTCACCACCTCCTAATAATGCCACAGCCCCAGCTTCAAAGCTCCAAGCCTTTAATATATGAACCTTTGGGTAGATACTTCTGATTCAAACTATAACACTCTACCCTTGGTCCCCAAAGACTTACATCTATCTCACAATTCAAAATCCATTTAGTGTGTACAATGAGTTGAAATGCATTCTGCTGTTATGTATAACTATTTAGAACAAATACATTTAAAAAAATCCAAGTAGTCTACAGCCAAGAGTACCTAAAGTCTTAACAGTCCCAACATTGTTCCAAAGTACAAGTCAAAAGACTTCTCTGAGACTCAAGGCACATTCAGCCCATGAGTCCCTATAAAAGTTGAAGAATAAGTTATATATTTGCAAAATACAATGGTACAGTGTACACATTCCCATTACAAAATAGAAGAATAGAAAAATAATTAGGAGAAATCAGACCACAGCAAAACCAATATTCAACAGGGCAACCATTCAATCTTATGGGTCCTTGTCTGGCATATGGGACACATAATGGCATGACATGAGCTCCAAAGGTTTTGGGCAGCCTTACCCATATGGCTTGTGGTGTCAGTCCATATGACCTATCTCTCAAACTAGCTCTGCTCAGTATCTGTGACTTCCCTTGGCAGGTATTCCATATTCCTGACATCTCCAACTTCCTGGAGCATCTATTATAGCTCTGATTTCACTCACACAGCTCACACATCATCCTGTAAGTTACTGTTTGCAAGAACTTCAAACCTGCTACATATTGTGTGGACTCCTAAGATTTCCTCTGAAATCTTGGTGGAAGCATTCATGATCCATAAATATTACACTTTCCATATCTGAAAAATGAGCACCATGTAGACAATTTCAAGGCCTGCCTCAAGCGGCATCTGAGCCCACTTGAGGTTGTACCAGCCTCTGAATGCCTCTATGGGCTGAAAATGGGGGTAAATCACAAGGAAACAACTTTTTATGTGGCCTTAAGAGTATCTTAGGAGCTCTCTTCTCAAATTAAAGTCTTTGAAATGAGTTTGTAACTTGGAACTGTTGATCCTACAATAGGCGGAGTCATGCTGATTTCTGATGTGCCTGATTGTCCTGATGGGAAGTATTTGTATTCTTTTTAATGGCACTGATGCCTTTAGTGTGGTCTTCTTTCTTGCCAAACTGTGACTTTTTCCAATAATTCTGCTCTGATTGTTTTCGATTCTTCACTTTAAATATGACTAAAAGCAACTGGTAATACCCATGCCACTATCTAAATGCTTTGGTGCCTTGAAATTTTCTTATTTAGATTAGTCCATCACCTTTAAACTCAGTATCCCACAAGGTCTTAGGGCATGGACAAAATGTAGACAAGTTATTTGCCATAACATAACATAAGCAGCCTGTGTTAGTCAGATTTCCATCACTGCGACTAAAATACCTGGCACAAACAACTAAATTAGGAAAGTTTTATTTTCGTTCATGGTTGCGGAAATAATGTCAGCTAGCTCCATCACTTTGGGCCATAGGTGAGATAGAACATCATGTTAGAGAAATAAGACCAAGAAAACCTGTTCATCTCAAGGTAGGACACAGGGAGAGAGGAAGAAGCTAGGGACAAGATATAGTATCCAAAGGCATGCCCTCAAGTTATCTACTCTCTTCTAGGTTCTACCTCCAACATTTTTGATCCCTTCCCAGTCCATTTGAATGGACTCATTCAAATTATGAATGCTTCAATGGATTAACCCTCTGATGAGATCATAGCCATCCTGATCAAATCACTTCCCAGAAGCCCCACCTCTGAACATTGCAGCATTGAGGAGGAGGACTCCCACAGGGGAGGCTTTGAAATACGTTCCAGATGAAAATCACAACAAGCCCTTAGTCCAATTCCCAATAGTCTTCCCTATTCATCAGGACAGCCTTTTCTCTCCACATGTCAGCATTCTGATCTTCTAAGCCCTTACCAGATGGCACATTAAGCTTCACTTAAAGAATTCAGGCTTTTTTCTAGCATGTTTCACCAAACTTTTCCAAATTCCTTCTGTGAAACAATTCCAGAAGCTTCTGAGCCACATAGGTGTAGTCACATCAATGATCCTACTTGTTACAAATTTTCTATGTTAATCAGCTTTATATGACTGCGATAAAATATGTAAAATAAATAACTTTAAGGAGAAAAGGTTTATATTATTTCATGATTTCATAGGTTTCAGCCCAGGTTCCATGGGTATGTTGCTTTTGAGCTTATGTCAAATAGTATGCCATGGTGGGAACACATTGCACAGGATGCTGCTAAACTCATAGTGGCCATGAAGCAAAAAGAGACAGGAAAAAACAGCATTCCAATAACACTTCAAGGGGGATTATATGACTTTCTTCAAGAGGCACTACTTCTTAAAGGTTCAGTTACCTCACAATAGTGCCATAGGGTGGGAACTAAAGATTCAATATATGTACCTCTAGTGAATATTTCAAATCATAATGATGACAATGGTCAAATCTATTTGCTGAAAATTTCTAGGGTCTTCACTTGCAGAGGCTGGTTATACGTCTATCACTTAAGCTTATCTATATGAAATTAGTCTCAATATTTGGTGAAAATTCCTGAGAATATCCATAATTGGTTATATATATATATATATCATGTATATTTGTCTGTCTATCTATCTATCTATCTATCTATCTATCTATCTATCTATCTATCTATCTATTCAGAACTTCCTCCTCTGAGGAACATATTACATATTTTAAATCTGGTTCCTATCACACTGCTTTCCTAACATGCATAATTGTTCTAAGGAAGATAATTTTTCAAATAAATTAAACATTTTATGGCCTGAGCCTTAAAACTGTTCTGATTTCTAGGCCTTGGAGACTCTTACTAGGCACTTGCACCTCTAAAGATGTTAATCACAATGCCTTGTTAATGGCTTGCTTTTCAACTGAAGCTCAGTATTCTTTTTTTCTACAGTCTCTGGTATAATTTTATTAGAGTAAGAATGAATTAGCTTGCATAATGATACAAAGGATAATTGATTGAAATTCCATTTCTCTATAGTTTCCAACTGTGTTCAGTAGAGCTAGGTAGAATTCATAGACAAATCTAGGCAGAATTCTACTTTATCTACTCATCCTCCCCCAGAAGAAGAAGAGGATGCTTATGAAATCCAATGAGCTCAGAAGTGAGGGTGAAATCTAATCTTCAATTCATAATTCACAGCTTTAGCACAAGATATTCAAATTTCCCAATTTAAAGAACTTGTAGAATGCCATATAAGTCTGTGTTACCGAGTCTTGAAGAAATGATTCTCTTTTAAAATTATTATTACTATTATGATGTTATTCCCAAGGTATAATTTGACTCTCTCAAGTATGTTTAGAACCATAACCACATTACATCATCAATATAAAGTTTGTGTAGTTGTTATGAAAATGAAATTTTGTTGCAGAGTAATACATTTAAGAGGAAGTCTAACTAGGGAATGTCCCATTGGTAAAGATGTATTAAAATGACTCTAATGTATAATCAGAATATAAGCTTAACCTAGGCTTGATGTTATAATCAAAGAAATACACACAACAAAATAATACATTTAAAGTAATTTCACACTTAACTTACATTGCGTGAAGAATGTTAAATAGATTAAAATAAGAAAAATTTTCTTACAGCATTTTTTCTCCCCAGCATTTTTGAAAAATATAAACTACCATGTTACACAATATTTAATGTATGTTAGCTCCTTGAACCTCTTTCCTAGGACTTTGTCTTTTAATTATATGTCCTACAGCTTCACTGAGAAATATTACTGGGCTCACTGGAAAATTCGAGAGGAACTTAAAATGGGACAAAATTCCTTGTCATTCCTTTGGATTTCATTGTTTAGGTGGATGTGAAATTATAATAGAAATTTATATGACTGAAAAGTATTCCTTTAGTTCTTTTGATAACTTATTTTACAAAGGGTTGAAATATCTATTAAAAATCTTTTCTACTTATCAGTGAAATTACATTTGGAAATATTATTCCTTTCTCATTTGATGGCAATGATAGAAAATCTATTTAATTAATCCTTTTGAGATTTTATAGGGAATGAAAATTTCTGCTAACCAGCTAGTAGACTTCTAATAAATAATGAACATTTTGCAACGCATTATGTTTTCATTTATGCTTGCAACTCTAGGAAATGCAGAATTAAATTTTGTGTTTAATTGCAGTGATTATGCTTAACTTACATTTTCTTATAATACTATTGTCCTTTTAAAAGGACTTGCTTTATAAAATGTGAC
The DNA here is from genome assembly GCA_028644305.1 of Xerus rutilus. Taxonomy (NCBI): domain Eukaryota; kingdom Metazoa; phylum Chordata; class Mammalia; order Rodentia; family Sciuridae; genus Xerus; species Xerus rutilus. The sequence goes on along the minus strand of CM053400.1, from coordinate 82,441,744 downwards.
ACTTATTACAGTATGATTTAATTAATGGGATTAGCATAATATGAATATAAGTGTGTGTTTTAAAAGTAAGTGAAAACAAATAACTAATTTGTTTGTTAAATTTTTATATGAAGTAGATATTAAAAAATCTGTGCAAGTCTTTGTCCATGATCTACATGGTAATTTTTTTTTTGTTCACATATTTTTTTCTTGGCTTTCTTCTTCTAAACTCCTTAGATCTGGAAAAGAATGACATTTAATGAGAATGTTAAATTATCATTTTTAGGACATATTTTGTACATCTCATTTAATGACTAAATCCGAGTACATTAAATAGTTAAAGGATGCAAGTGGCTTTGAAGCACATCAGGAAATATTTATTGAGATAGGTAATTGCAAAAATATTAAGGAGAAGAAAACATATCAAACAAAATCTTCCAGACTGATGGTGGATTAGGAGTTTGAGATATGACAACAAAATTGTGATTCATCTTTTTAAAAAGTATAAATTAGACTTAATCAAAATTAAAAACTTTTGTGCTATGGAAACCCCTACCAAGGGAATAGAAAGGCAAGCTATATACTTAAATATAATATTTGCAAAGCGCATCCAAAAAGGTATTATCTATAGACTATATAAAAATTCAATGGTGAAAAAAACACCATTATAAAATGGAAAAAAATATGGAGAGATAATTCATCATAAAATAGATATTAAAAGGGAGTAAGCATATGAAAATGTTTAGTGTCATCAGCTATTAAATAATGTAAGTTAAAATCATAATAATTCACCACTAAATACCCTTTAGAACAATAAAAAGAAAAGAAAAATTAATTTATTAAGTGAAATTTAAATTAAGAAATAGCAATAATACCAAATGGTGGCAAGGATGAACAGAACCCACATCTTGTGTACATTGCTGGTATAAATGTAAAATGGTGTACTCATTATGGAAAGTAATTTAACAGCTTTTTATAAAACTATGCACTTGCCATATGACTCAACAATCATACTCTTGGGTACTTTAGCTCAGATAAATGAACTTATGTCCACACAAACACCTGTACACAAATATTCATAGTAGTTTATTTATATTAACTTAGATCTAGAAACAACCCAAATGTCCTTTACTAGGTCAATTGTTAAACTAGCCTAGTAAGGTCAAACACCACAGAGTAGAATACTACTGAGTATTAAAATGTAGTGAATTATTGATGTGTCCATCAATCTGAATGATCTCAAGAGCATTGCTCAAAAAGTTATAAATGGAATGATCCCTTTATAAAAAATAGATTTTCAAAATGATAAAACTATAGAAATGATGAACAGATTAATTCTCACAAGGGGCTAGAATGGGAGCTGCATAATGAGTGGTTATGAATATAGGCATCACACAAGATTATGTCTTTGTGGTTGTGATGGATAATTTTATGTACCAACTTGACTGTCTGCCAGTTTGCCCAGATATTTGGTCAAGCATTGTGATCAAATTATTATTTGGTCAAAAATTATTATTTTTGTGAGGTTTCTTAGGTGAGATGAACATTTAAATTGGTAGAATGAGTAAAATGCATTTCCTTCCCTAATGTGTGTGGACCTCATAAAATTAGCTTAGGGCCTGAATAGAAAAAAGGTGACAGTGCCAAGTGAGAGAGAATTTTTAATTTCCTGACTGCCTTTGCCCTGGAACATCAATTTATTTTCCTAACTTGGAACTGAAACATCTGTAATCCCCAGATCTTGAGCATGAGCAACATTTACAGAGAGCAACATTTTCATCTATCTTGGTCCTCAGGCTTCAGACTGAAACTAAACCATAAGCTATACTGGGTCTCCCGCTAGTTAACTCATACTATAGATATTGAAAATTTTTCACTTCAATAATCATATGAGCAATTGTTTATAATATAGCTATTTTAAACATATATATGTGTGTGTGCGTATATATATATATATATATATATATATATTCTCTTCTCCTCTGGAGTACCTTTACTAATACAGTGGTAGAACTACACACATGCATATATACTTTCACATACATATGAAAAATGGAAAAATGGTGAAAACTGAATAAGATCTATAATTTACCTAATAATATGCATTAATGTCATTTTCCTGGTTTTCATATCTTGCTATGGTAATAAAAGATAAACTTTTATATATGATATATGACAGTTTTGTAGTTTTCCATCATAAAATGAAAAGTTTAAGAAAAGACAAAAGTTTTCCAAGATATTCTGGTTTTCCCACTATTTCAGGCTCATTACAGTTCTTATACTTGGATATTGCATTTTTATATGGGCATGTTAGTATAGTTCACTAAACTAAAATGATATTATAGAGAATACCTTTGCAGATCCTGAATATGGGACTATTTGATACTTATGATAATAATAAATATTTGTGTATGTCTGCATAATATAGCCACGGATTAATCATTGTATATTATTTGTCAGTGCTCAGATGTATTAATCTCATGATCTGATTTCTTCCTCCTGGGTAGTAATAAAGATAGTATTAGCATGTTGATGTTAAAGATGAGAAAATTGAGGCTTACAGGCATTGAGTGATGTGACTGAGTCACTCATCTAAGCATGGGATTCAAACTAGCTATTAAAATTGGCCATTATTGATTTTAGCAACATTTCTCTAAAATTGTCCAAAGTCATATGCAACAGTAAGCAGTATTTTTACTTTGTTCATTACAACAAATGTACTACTCCCGATATATTTTCTTTTGATGATACTAAAAACTACAAGACTAAGAGATACTAAATAACTGGAAAAATGTATCAAATGTGAGAATTTGGTTCTTTTTTGAGATTTCCATTTTTGTTTTAGTTCCTTTAGATGGATAACATAATGATTCAGAGTGGGGAAAGATGATGATATATATTTTTTGGCACTGTTTGAATATATTATTAAGTCTTAATTAACTACTGCCTATTTTCTATTGCCCACATCCCAGTTCTCTCAGCCACAAACAAAGGAGAACAAATTAACAAAATCATCTATTTCCTAATCTCCACATGCAGATGCAGATCACACTCAATAATGTTTCACAAAGACTTATTTCAGTTCTATTCTTCTATTAGGCACAGTTACACTTTGGATCTTAAAAGTCTTGCAAAAACTCATGTGTTGAAGGATTAGTCCCTGAAACAGCAGTGTTCAGTAGTAGCACCTTTGAGAAGTGACTAGAACATGAAGACTTTGACCTCATGAATGCATTAATCCATGTATGGATTCATAGTTAATGGATTTGGGAGGAGAGCTTTATTATAAAAGCTTTCTCTCTGTGTCTTTGTTCTTGTCCACCATGAGATGAGCAGCTTTGGTCTGCCAAAGTGACCTATGGGCTCAGAGTGACAGGGCCAACCAGACATGAACTGAAATCTCTAAACTTATGTCAAAATACATCTTTCTTCCTTTTAAGCTTATTTTATCAAGTATTTTGTCACAGCTACAGATAGTAACATAGATACAACTGAATTTGTATAAACATGGTTCTTAAATTTAACTTGCTTAGTTAGTCATATATAAAATGTTCATTTTTATGAATCATCACCCACTGTCTCTTAGAATAGTTTTTTTGTCTTCTTGTCAGAAAAGTTAGAGATTTCATGTTTTAATAATGATTCTTTATGTGTAATCCAGTTTATTTTTTTAAAGTCTCTAAGATATATTCAAAAGTATGTACTTTCTAAGTACATTCATGTTGCTATTTTCTTGTAGAGAAATCTTTTTTTAAATAAATTCTGTATACTGGCTTCAATGATTATATATGAATAAAATAGAAAATTTTCAAATATATAAATTCGCGAGAGGGTTTTATTGTTAGAATGTATTGCAAATATGTATGGCCAATACAAATATAAATTAATCATGAACTTCAGTAGGACTAGGAAGCAAAAAATATCTGAGCCATCTAAATCAGTTATTGGTGAAAACACCCTTAACAACAGAAGTTGTTAACACATGCTGGTTCAGGTCCCAAGCCTTGTAATCTAAGGAGAACAACCCAGGGAATTTATTTTGACAAATACTCATTTTCTTCTGAAGGAAAATTTTCATATTTTGGTTTTATTTGAATTTAGGGTCAATTAAAGCTACATGTATATTTGAAACAAATAAATCTGTGTGTATTTTAAAAATAGCAACAGCAATTTCTTTTAATTTGACAAAAATGTTAAATTTGATGATTTATTACTCTGCCATAGTATATTCAAAATAAAGTGATTCATGACTGGATTCACTTAAACAGCTTTGCAACATACATTGGCACCATTAGTTTGTGTTTTTGTTTTTCCAGGTACATGAACAGATGCACTGGAACATCCTTGAGTGAAGATCTAATGAAAAGATATTACTGAGATAAGCACTTGATGGACAAGAGATCCCTAATGTTAGTTTTTCTTCAGGGATTGTGATAATCCTACATTTACCTGATTTCCCAGAGTTTCAGGATGTCATGAACCTTCATCTTAAGGTTCTCACATTTGTGGAGCTTAGAGAGTCACTGTGTGTGAATGGAACAACTTATGAGGACTGCTATTTGAAGTTCCATGACAAACAGTTTTGTTTCTAAGCCTAGGAAAAAATCAGACAAAAAATATACTTTCACATTTTACAAAATTTGGGCCATGTGTGTACGTTAAACGTTGACTGGAATGTGTTGGATCTATTACAATTTAGTCACTGTGTTAGAAATTAATGATACCAACATCATTACAGCAATGATCTTCCTTTGTAGGTGTTTGATGGCTAAAAACAGATCCATAGAAGTAGATTATTATTACTCATAAGTGATAAGTAAGTTATTACTGTACTCAATAATTATGAGAAATATTTAGAAGACTACCTTTAGGGTAATGGGAGGAGCAGGGGAAAGATGACAACACCAAGTAAAAATCTTGCCTTTTGGTTTTTTTTTTTTTTTTTTACAATTTTTGTATGCATTATCCTTACTACCTACAACAACATAAGAGAACAAGAGAGATATTCTGTAAATACCTTTAACATACCAGCAAGTACATCTTCTATTTTCAGTTACCTTATGTGACTGTCAACACATTGAAATACCATTACCTAAAACCAATTTAAAAGTCTTTATACCTGTAACTTCAATGACTCATTACTTTCCTGTTTATTCTTTTAAAATATTCTTTATAGTATTGTTTCATTTTTCTCTTCTTAACTATTAAATGTTAAGGGTTGGTACCCTCAAAGGTAAAGTTCAAATGATTTTCTTATTCAAATATTTCTTCACTAGTTATCCCTTTGATCTTTACACATTCACATAGAGCCTCACATAGAAGGCAACCCAGGCAAATCTTGGGTAAGAAAATCAGGATATAAAATCATATGAGTACTTTACTCTCTTGATGTTAAGGATAAATTGTTTGAACAATTCATTGTTAAAGAGTAAAACTGATCCCTTCTTGGGGTTTTATAACTTTTGTATCTATAGCTCTTCTTCTGATAAATTTTTCTGACATTTGATCCTTACCCCAGCTACTCTATAATTTTTCTATGTAATTGTACTTTGGCATTCCTCCATTAGGCCACCCTAAATCACAGTGTCCCTCATGATGAATTGCTCTGTGGAGCTTAATCTACTGCAATGGCTATGAAAGTGGGAGCCAGAAGTCACGTTTTTTTTTTTTTTACTGATAAAAACATTGTATTTACTTAGAAGCATTCAGAATGTCAACAAAGCAACTGTAACTTTTTTTTAAATTACAGAGTAGTATTCAGTTAACAGAACAACAATTATTTTGTATAAGCCACATCAGAGATAACTGAATATGAAAAACTACTGTCCCTATATATAAGTAATTTGTGCTGTTCCCCATTTTTTTAAAGTCAAAATTTTATTTTGAAATGTCAGAGAAGGAGTTCTGAATGCACATAATAAAAATGATCTGTGAAGCACAGAATAATATGAGAGCAATTACAGGCAACAATTGATCAATCCAACAAAGAGATTAGAGAGTAAATATAGGCAACATTGATCACACCAACAAAGATATAAGGGAGTAAATACAGGGAGCAAAAGATTATTTCAAAAAAGAGATAGAGACTCTGAAAAAATAACAAGCAGAAATCCTTGAAATGAAGAAAACAATAAATCAAATAAAAAATTCAATAGATAGTATCACCAATAGACTAGACAACTTGGAAGACAGAACCTCAGACAATGAAGACAAAATATATAATCTTAAAAATGAAGATGTACACCATGAAGATGGTAAGAAACCATGAACAGAACATCCAAGAATTATGGAATAACACCAAAGGACCAAATTTAAGAATTACCAGGATAGAGGAAGGCACAGAGATACAAACCAAAGGAATGTACAATCTCTTCAATGAAATAATATCAGAAAATTTCTCAAACATGAAGAATGCATTGGAAAATCAAATAAAAGAGGCTTACAGGACACCAAATGTACAAAACTACAACAGATCCACACTGTGGCACATTATAATGAAAATGCCTAACATACATAATAAGAATTGAAATTTAAAAGCTGTAAGAGAGAAGGTTCAGATTACATACAGGGGAAACCAATTCAAATTTCAGCAGTTTTCTCAACCCAGACCCCCAAAGACAGGAGATCCTGGAACAAGAAATACTACTCTCTGAAAGAAAATGGATGACAACCTTCCATGATAAACAAAAGTAAAAGAATTTACAATGAGAAAGCCTGTAATGGAGAACATTCTCAGCGAAATATTCCATGAGGAGGAAATGAAAAATAATAATGAAAATCAACCAAGGGAGGAACTACACTAAAGGAAGAACCAATCAAAGGAGAAATCAAGTCAAGTTAAAAACCAAAAATTAACCAAAATGAATGGGAATACAAACCATATTTCAATAATAACCCTGAGCATTAACAGCCTAAATTCATCAATTAAAAGACATAGACTGTTAAATTGAATTTTAAAAAAAGGCTCAATAATATGCTGCCTTCAAGAGACCCATCTCATAGGAAAAGATATCCACAGACTGAAGGTGAAAGGATGGAAAATAACACGTCAATAAAATGGACCATGTAAACAAGTAGGGATTTCCATCCTCATATCAGATAAAGTGGACTCCAAGCCAAAGATAGTCAGAAGGGATAAAGAAGGTCATTTCATACTGCTTAAGGGAACCATACTTCAGCAAGATATACCAATCATAAATATCTATGCCCGGAACAATGGAGCATCTGTGTATATCAAATAAACTTATCAACTTCAAGAATCAGATAGATCACAACACAATAATATTGGGTGACTTTAACACATTTCTCACCATTGGACAGATCTTCCAGACAAAAACTAAACAAAGAAACCATAGAACTCAATAATATAATCAATAATTTAGAATTAACAGAATATTTCCTCCATCAAACAGTGAATACATTTATTTCTCAGCAGCACATAGATCCTTCTCTAAAATAGCACATACATTATGCTACAAATCAACTCTTAGCAATTACAAAAAAATAGAGATACTACTAGGCATTCTATCAGTCCAGAATTTAAACTATCATTATTTGCCAATGACATGATTCTTTCCTAAGAGAATCCAAAAAAATTCCACCAGAAAACTTCTATAATTAATAAAAAAAATTAGCAAAGTAGCAGGATATAAAATCAATAGCCACAAATCAAATACATTTCTATACATCAGTGATGAATTCTCTGAAAGACAAATTAGAAAACTACTCTATTCACAATAGCCTCAAAAAAAATAACATTTTAGGAATCAATTTAACTAAAAAGGTGAGAGACCTCTACAGTGAAAACTACAGAACACTAAAGAAAGCAATTGAAGAAGACCTTAGAAGATGTAAAGATGTCCCATGCTCTTGAATATGCAGAATCAACATCATCAAAATGGTCATATTACCCAAAGCGCTATACAGATTCAATGAGATTCCAATTAAAATTCCAACATCATTCCTTGTAGAAATAGAAAAAACAATTATGAAATTCATTCAAAAGAATAAGAGACCCAGAATAGCCAAAGCAATTCTTAGCAGAAAGAGTGAAGCAGGAGGCATCATAATATCAGACCTTAAACTATCTTACAAAGCCATAATAACAAAAACAGTGTGATATTGGCACCAAAATAGACTTGTAGGTCAATGGTATAGAATAGAAGACATAGAGACAAACCCACACAGTTATGTCATACTAGACAAAGGCACCAAAATCATACACTGGAGAAATGATAGCCTCTTCAACAAATTGTGCTGGAAAAACTGGAAATCCATATGCAGCAAAATGATGCTAAACCCATATCTCTCACCATGCACAAAACTCAACTCAAATTGGATCAAGGACCTAGGAATTAGACCAGAGAGAGACCCTGCGCCTAATTGAGAAGAAAGTAGGTCCAAGTCTTCATCATGTCAAATTAGGCTTCAACTTCCTTAACAAGACTCCTAAAGCACAAGAAATAAAAGCAAGAATAAATAAATGGGATGGATTCAAACTAAAACGCTTCTTCTCAGCAAAAGAAACAATCAGTGAGATGAACAGAGAGCCTATATTCTCAGAGCAAATTTTTGCCACACGCACATCAGAGAGCACTGAAATCCAGGATATATAAAGAACTCAAAAAACTTAACACCATAAAAAAAAAATCTATCAATAAATGGGCTAAGAAACTGAACAGACACTTCTCAGAAGATATACAATCAATCAACAAATATAAGAAAAAATGTTCAATATCTCTAGCTATTAGAGAAATGCAAATCAAAACTATTCTAATATTTCATCTCACTCCAGTCAGAATGGCAGTTATCAAGAATACAAGCAAGTGTTGGCAAGGATGTGGAGAAAAAGGCACACGCATACCTTACGGGTGGGACTGCAAATTGGTGCAACCAATCTGGTCAGCAGTAAGGAGATTCCTTAGAAAACTTGGAATGGAACCACCATTTCACTCAGCTTTCCCACTCCTCAGTCTATACCCAAAGGACTTAAAAAATAGCATACTGTAGTGACTCAGCCACTTCAATGTTTATAGCAGCTCAAGTCACAATAGCTAAACTGTGGAACCAACCTAGATGCCTTTCAATAGATGAATGGATAACGACACTGTGGCATATATACACAATGGAATATTACTCAACATTAAAAAAGAATAAAATTATGGCATTTGCAGGTAAATGGATGGAATTGGAGAACATCATGCTAAGCAAAGTAAGCCAATCCCCAAAAAACAAAGGCTGAATGTTCTTGCTAAGTGGATGCTGATCCATAATGAAGTGAGGAGAGTGGAGGAACTTTGGTCAAAGGGTAGGGAAATAAGGAGAGGGGATATGTGGGCAGGAAAGATGGTGGAATGAATGGACAATAATGCCCTAGTTACATGTATGACTGCACATATGGTGTAACTCTATATTGTGTACAGCCAGAGAAATGAAAAGTTGTGCTCCATTTATGTACAATGAATCAAAATGCATTCTGCTGTCATGTATACCCAATTAGAATAAATAAATTAAAATGTACATATATAACCACAAATACCAGTATCACATTAATACCACCAAATATTCAGTCAATCTTAAAATTTCTATTTCTTCCATAAACATTATGAATGGTTGGTTTCAGACAGGAAGCAAGTAAGTTTCAGCCCCCCCCCCTAAAATGGTTTTCTCTTTCTAATTTTACTATTTTTATTGTTTTCATTTTCTTCTCTTGTTCACACAAAGTGACAATATGGACTCAGCTTTTATTCAGTTCTCTTATTTATCTTTTTAGCTAATTTTTACATACCAACTCTTGTGGGTATTTTTTTCTTTCCCAGTATACATCAAAACCATATTATTCCTTTTCATTCCTGGCAGTTAGGTTATAATTCTTTTCTATTGCCCCAGTGTTCTTTATTTGTTTCCCCTTTCTTATTCTCTTTCCCTATCCTTTTCTTGGATATTCTTGCTGGATATCTTTTCCTTAACTACAACATTCATTTACTCTGACAGTCTAAAACAATGACTAACCAGTAGAGTTGCTTCATGAGTGTGTGACCTGTGCATTACATAGAGCCTCCCACTTAGAGGGGACCCACACTTGGTTTACTACCTTGCTGTAGCTATCTTGGAATTCTCTTAATTTTTGAAAAAGGAGCTCTGCATTCTTGTTTTGCATTGGGCCCTGAGAATTCTGTAGCCCATCTTGCTTACAGTGGCAGTGAATAAATTAATACTAACTTCATGCCTACCACTCAAAACTTTTGTACCACACGTATCCTGCTCTAATTACTGTTCCTCTCTTACTCTTCCATGAAACTCTACTGCTTGCTGCATTTCAGAAATCCACTTACTCCCTGCCTTTGCGCTTCTGTTACCTATTGATGTACACTCAATTTAGTCCATCAGAATTTTACTCAAATTCTCTTCTTCGTGTCTTATTTTCATTCTGTGAGTCACCATGCAGTTTAGTATATTCTTAAAAACCTATACTGTTGTGTTTATTTCTTCTAAGACCAACTATTTATCACTTTTCCTTTAATTATTTTTGGGGGGTAAATATCTTGGTGTCCCTGTTAGTTAGTAAATTCCAAAAAAATAATAGTAACATCTTTTATTTGGAATCATGTAGTATTTAATATATCACATACATGTAAAATAAATGATCCTTTCATACATTTCTTGGAGAAAATTTTATTTATGAATTATTTTTTAAAAATATTTTTTAGTTGTCAATGAACCCTTATTTTATTTATTTATTTTTATATGCAGTGCTGAGGATCACACCCAGTGCCTCACACATGCAAAGTAAGTGCTCTACCACTGATCCACCACCATCCCAGGCCCCCTGATGGATTCTTTTAAATTATTTTATAGTGAAGAGATAGTTTGGAAGATAAGACTCAATGACACATTATGAATAAAAATGTGTGTGTGTATGTGTATTTGCCTTTTCTGATTGCCCAACTGTATAGTTCTTGCTTCTGAATGGAATAAGGAACAAAAATCAGACCACAATATATTCATTGATACGAAAACCTGAAATATACAGGAGAACAAGTGGGTAAAGACAAGAAGAAAGGAAAACAAATGAGAACATAGACACAAACGTATCAATTCCATTGATTAACATGTTCAGTAGCAGAAATCACTATGCTGACATTCTAGAACGTAATACATCTTTTGATGTGTTTGGTCTAGAACAGTGGAGGAAAATCTAGGAAACAAAGCTAAAAATAATTTACTAGCTTCCAGCACTGTGTTTATGAGGGCATCCATTCGCGTCTGCTTAGGCTTGCTGAAAAACATCAATTCCATCCTTGAGGCATAGATCAAGCAATGAGGTTTTGTTACATTAGTCCTTTCAGGTTTTCCACTGAATTTAGAATATTTGGGAATCTGTTAATACAAGGAAATTATATTTGTTAAAATTTTGTTGGATAAATCAATGAGTTATTGTTTTGACTCCATTTATTTTCTTTTCTTTTTTTTTTTTTTTTTGGTACTGGGGATTGAACTCAGGGGCACTCGACCACTGAGCCACATTCCCAGCCCTTTTTTGTGTTTTATGTAGAGACAGGGTCTCACTGAGTTGCTTAGCGCCTCGCCATTGCTGAGGCTGGCTTTGAACTCGCGATTCTCCCGTCTCAGCCTCCCTAAGTGCTGGGATTACAGGCTGAGCCACCGCGCCCGGCTTGACTCCATTTATTTTCAAAAATTGTGAGAAGATACATGATGGGAAAAAAGAGTGAATAAATAGGCGAAGAATAAATACAATAAATTAAGAAAATATATTTTCTATTTGGAATGAAATTCACATAGTATCTCAACCTATTTCACCATTTAATTTTGCAATTGTCTTCATTCATTGTCCTCTGCTTTTCACAGTATAAGTGTATTAACAAATGAATATTTAATTATTATAGAGGTAATATGAAAGCTAAGCTTAAATTTTATTATAATTTTGTGACCTTCTTCTACCAGTAGAAAAGAGTATTGGTATGTTCATAGAACACAGTATCAAAAGTAAACAGTTAAGGAGATTATTCGTGAAGAGGGTTAATGTATGTATGTATGTATGTATAAAGAGCCTAAATAATCTGAAGTATTTTTGATTCTTTCAGTCAATAGATATTCCCTTGGTGATGCAGAGTGGGAAGCAAAAATCAATGTTTTTCAGGAATATTTAGAGTGGCCCTCATGGACATCATACAGAAGAGATATTGAGGCATTCGAAGGTTAATTGAATGAGACCATGCAAATCACTTAATTAATCCTCCCAAATTACCAATAATATTAAAATTAAATAAATGCTTAAAGTAGTTTTATCTTCTTCTTTCTGATATATATATTCTATTTTTTTCTAATTGTCTCAGCTAGGATACTTAAAACAAAGTTAAATAATAATGGTAGTTATATAAATCAATATACTTTCCATAAATGAATACCCATATATCTATATTAAATATCCATTTTTAAATTTATTAGTTATTCTATTGAATACTACTATAATATCTACTGAGATATTTTTATCTTTTGGTCTGTTAACAAAACATTAATTGTACAAAGTTGATTTAGCATGTTTTTCATATTTCTAAGTCTGCCTTATACTTATTTGTCTTTTCTTATGTAACTAACATAGTCAATAGCCTAAGTCACTTTCAGCCCATAGTCACCGTTCCTGAATTGTTGTGATTATTTCCGATTGTCAAAGCCTAGGAGGATACGCTAACCAACTGTGGTGGTCCCTGTCACCTAAATTTCAATGACGTTTTCATTTATTAATTCTTAGTCATAACCTACAAATTAATCATCACCAAAAGCAAGATCTTTAACTAATTTATCCTTTTCCCAGTCTTGAACATCCCATGTTCCCAGATTTTTTTTTCATGACCCAGCTTACATTCCATGATTCATTTTTTGTAATAAGAATTTTAGAAATATCATTAACTCCTTTATCTTTATATATTTTTGCCCAAGAAAGTAATAGTTCTTAAAAAAAACAAACAAACCCCAAAACCAAAAAACCCAACTAGCCAATTAGACCTTTGCAAAAGCAGTTGAACATGTTAGAGGACAAGGTGATTCACTTCACTTCAAGTGTAGGACCACATATTTGTGATGAGCATTATTATTATTATATTTATCTTTAGCTTCACCTTCCTTAACTTTTTTATTCATTTATTATTGTACAAATTTTTTAGAAAGATTTGTCTGAGTTGATTGTTTCTAATTCCTCAGATTCTTTTTTCATGGTGACTCATTTGCTATTTTATCAATTTTTTGAAATTATTCAGGTTAATCTCACCAATATCTTCCCTCTTCCCAAGTCCACTGATCTTAATGTAACTCCACCTCTCTATGAAGCATTTGGCACTTTGGATCAATCCTTCTTGTTGATAGACTTTATTCATTTGATTTTACAACAGTGTCTCCTGATTTTTTCTTCTTCTTAGTCTTTTGTTATCATCCTCATTAACCATTTATCCTTTTCTTAATCTCTGAAAGTAGTGCTGCTCAGATCTTGTTTTCAGTTTTTTTCTCCTTCCTGTTCACACATCTCTTTAGGGAGTCTACTTTAGTCTATGAGTATTGAATTCTAGGCATATGGGATGACAGCAAAATATAAACATTTAGATTCCTTTTCTTTCCCTGAGTTTCAACTTCATTAATTCAGCTTACAACTTGTTAGCTTAAGATGAAAAGTTCAACCAAAAATATTTGTTCTCTAGTTCAGAAACCTACTCCTATTAAAGTTTTCTTAGACTCAACATTTGTTTTCATTGGAGTTCACTTCAGTTCTCTTTTTAATAATCAGTAAAAGATACTAGAAACTTAAAATATTCAGTATACTGAATGATTCTTCCTCTAGACTGAATTCTAACTTTGTTAAACATAATCAAGATGTATTGCTGAATAGTATTTAGTTCTCATAACAGTCACATAATCAATGAGGTCTTTGATTTAATTTTAACTGAACTATTCTTATATTTACTCCACAAAACCTGATAGCATTGTAAACAGTAACAAATGTAAAATGAATAAAATTTCATAGGTTTTTTCCTACCACAAAATTCATCAAGGCTGTAGTCAAGATAGTGCATTAGGAATATCCCATTTAAGGCAGAATAAATAGGAAATGGTGTGATGTACAACTTAATTAAGATAGAAAATACTGGAGATAGACATATACTTATAAAGTTATTAAGTTCACCAGTGAGATCTTTCTAAGGGCATGTCAATTACTTATCCCTTCACTTCCTTAATAAATGTTTACTGAATTTCTACTATTTGCATCAGAATGTGCTACTAAAGTTGTTCAACCAAGGACTGGATTAATGTTTGGCAAATTCACATATAAATTTCAAAGAAAGTAGTTGACTAAAATATGTTAAATGAATCCTTTTATAGTTAAAGCTACTAGAGGACATCTAGTTGGGGGTGGAGGGGTGTTCATTGTTCAGGAAGTCTTATTTTCCCCCAGTTTCCTAAATAGAGTTGTGCTGGAGTTGGTGGTGATGAAATTCTTCCTCCCAGGGTAAGATCTTGCCAGGCTGTAGGAAGGAGAGAATGGGGGCTTAGCAATTAGCAAGAAGCTTCTTTTATCCCAGCTGTATCACATTAACACTCTGGCAAAATCACATTATTTACATTTTTTTTTTTTTACAAAAATTGCCCTTTTTAAGGTAGATTACTGGATCTAATTTTTGAATCCTAAATACAATTTATTATGCTATCAGCATTATCATGTTACATTGCTTAGTAGTTACATAATAATGACTAAGTATCTCATACACAAAGTTGCATCAGGAATCTGTAAAGATGATCAGTCTGTAGGCTTGCATAAGCAGTTATTTACAACATAGAGAATCAACTGATTGTGGCAGGCCTTGACAGGGATTCCCATAGCTAAGATTTTTAGTAATACAAAAATAAGCAATTAGAATACAAGTACTAAATTAATGTTCAGTAAAGATTGAAAAAGATTTATAGGAAACAAACCTTTGTGGTGAAGCAGATATATTCAAAGCATGTTTATTCTTTTAATGTGACATTATGGTGTTTAGAAACACAGGTTGTGTTTTATAGTAAAAGGGCAAAAGATCTCTTAAAAGATAGAAAGTAGAAACACAAGTTTTGAGGCTAGAGCTGTTTGTTTAAATTTAAACATATTTCATGTCCTGAGTATCTACCAGTCTGAATTAGAAACTCTCACTGAACCTTGATTGCATGACTATAAAACTTATTTATGAATAGACATAAGAATCAATAACTCCTTTTTACATAAGAATAAATACATGTGAATAGCTGAGTGCTATACTTTATGTTTGGCAGTCTATCTCTTTGCAAACAGTCATACATCTAAACAGTACTGCTAATTCAGTACTGCAAATTCAATGGAATTTGCCATTCAGATATGGAGTTAGTTGATGTTATGGAAGATCTAAGATGAAAGTGAATTCTCACTTAAATAAT
Source organism: Xerus rutilus (assembly GCA_028644305.1). Classification (NCBI taxonomy): domain Eukaryota; kingdom Metazoa; phylum Chordata; class Mammalia; order Rodentia; family Sciuridae; genus Xerus; species Xerus rutilus. The sequence continues at coordinate 82,426,309 of CM053400.1, read as the reverse complement.
CTAAATATTCTTCTGTATCTTTATACAATGAAACAGCTGAAGTAGCAAACATTTGAAAAATACCTTTTTGCAATTTAAATGGCAACAAAGATAACAAAAGAAATTGCAACAATATCATCGGTGCCATCAACATCAAATATTTCCATTTTAATTGTTAAAGAAAATTTCAGGAAAATTTTTATCTACACACACACACACACACACACACACACAAATATCTGTTTCCATTTCTCTCTCTGTCTCATAATGTAGTAGGAGATGAGAAACTCTGGCATTCACATCCTGGCCGACAGAGACAAGGGCTGATACACTATGGATCCAAAGTTATCTGTTAAGATTTTCTGTCTTGATAAACGTGGCATTCAAGGGCATTAGTTGTTTTTTATGGATTCTTAGAACTATAACAAATAAATTCAAGAGCTGAGGTTGCTTCAAAAGTTTAAAAACTTTAGAACATAAACATACCTGTTATCTAGCCCATGTTGCAGAAGACAATATCAGAGGGCATGTAGAAATCAGAATTCAGAAAGAATCTCAGACTCTGAAAGATTGCCATATTGTTCAGGTCAATTTGGGACTCTATATTTAAGAAAAAAATAAATGCTTTCTTTCTAAGCTACTTTGCTTTGAGGCTCTCTTTTAAAATAGAAACCTATATAAGAACCTTCATCCTAAGTAGGCTAAGCATGTGAAAAAGTAAGGATTGTTAGGTAGAGAGTAGAAAATGGAACAGATTGAGGGAGATGCAGAAGCTAGACATTATCTGCAGACTAAGAGATAGTCCAGCTCTGCACATAAAGTCTAAGAATTGAATTTTAAGCCATTATAAATTAAGAGGTTAAAAAAGATGAGGCAAGAACAAACAAAAGTGGTTGAGAAGGAGTAACTAATGAAGGAGACAGAAAAGCGACAACTCTTGCAAAGTAAACTTCAAGTAAAGTACATAACTGAAATTCATGGTCACCCAAATAAAAGGTTGGCCAGAATTAACCATCAGTTCTAATAATAATTAACTTTTTTCTTCTTGCTATATATTTACTTGTTGATTACTTCTTGTCTCAGGGCTTTTAATATTACCTATGTGATTTTTTCAAAATGTATATTTTAATTTCAAATTTCTTCCTGAATTTCATCCATGTATTGGGCTAATGGGAATCTCACATTTAATATATGTCAAATGTCTGATGCTTCCACAGTCCTTACCACCTCAATAGTAGAAATCATTATTTTAGCTGTTTATACTACAAATCATGGTATCATTTTTAACTTTACTCTTTGTATCAAAGACCCCCAAACTGTGCAGAAATTTACCTGACTGTACCTTCTAAATAGACCCTAATTCTGGCTGCTTGTCCTCACTCACTTCTAGAGCTACCATCTTGTTCTATGTCAACATCATTTTTCAACTGGTTATCTGCAATAGTTTCTTGACTGGTATCCTTGTTTCCTTTCTTATATTTCCCACATTAAGTCTCTGTACAAACAGAAGTCTGAATGAGTTTTTAAAACTTAATTCATTATGTCCTACTTCGGCTTACATCTTCTTATAGTTTCCTTTTCCAGAATAAAATGTAAAATTCTCTTCAGCTATTCAAGTCATTAAGTGGCCTATATATTCCCACGTGGTCTCATCTCCTATTACCTCTGACTTTATTTCATATTACTCTCTCTTAAATCACTCAGGTCCAGCTATACTGGAGTTTTAGCTGTTTTCTGCACATAGTAAACGTATTCCATGGTTAGTCTTTGCCTGGACCATTTCCTTTCCCTGGAATATTTCTCCTATAGATAAACTCAAATTACTTCATCACCTACTTAAACATTATGTTTAAACATTGTCCTTTCATTGAAACTTATCCTGATCACCCAATACATCACTACATTCAAATACCATAATTTATGAAAATCCCAATTGCCTTATACTATTGTCCATTGTTAAGTTCAAAATTGTTATCTATTTTATGTATTTGTTTTATGTATTATTTATTATCAGTTCCCATTCATAAGACTACAACCTTCAAAACAGGAATATCCATATGCTTTACTGTCATATCCCCAATGTCTATAATAGTGCTTGCCAATTGTTGATGATAATACACATCTGAAACATAAATTAAACCTAGGATAATTTTCCTTAAAAATCATCTACACAGGAACATTTCTGTATCACTTAGTTTATAGCAAGAAAAAGAAAAATCCCATCCTAGATGTTTCAAAAAATGAATTTTAATGCAAGAAATTAGTTTAAAGATGACAAAAGAACTTAGAGGAGAGGATGATATTGCACCTTAGAAGTTAGAAACAGCCAGAAGCTCAAGAGGCAATAAAAAATAGATTAGGGCTCTATTGCCTAACATGCACAAGGACCTGGGTTCAATCCCCAGGACCACAAGCACACAAACAAAATGAAAGAAGAAGAAGAAGAAAAGCATGGATAGCTTATAAAATTCCAGCTAGTTTCTCTCAAGTGAGCTGGAACCCCAGTAACAGCAAAAGCCAACAAGAATTGGATTTAAAGGAAAACCAGTAGTTTTTAAAAAGTTGCGGCCCTGGAGAAGGTACAGCCCATGCTGGAAACTCCTTCTAAGTCACTGCAAAAGAGAGAAAAGGAAAGATGCCACCATCTCTCGCTACCTCCTACCTCCAAGTCTTCTGTTAGCACCTGTTTTCGGCTGAAACCACCAAAAGGAATTTGACAAGAAGTCTGGGAAATAAGTTCTCAAAGCACAAACAATGCATCTCAGACCAAAGAGGACAGGAAAGTACATTTTTTAGGTCTCTGAGTAGAGAAAGAGAAACTGGTGGAAGATTTTAGCTTCTGTGCTCACTATGTTCACACAGAGACCATACTTCATGTGAGCTGCTCCCAACAAATGACAGCAAGCAGCATGCATGGAATTGTAGGCCCATTACTAGGGGATGAATAACTCCTCGGATTGGCAGCTTTGGCTTGCATGTTTCTCATAGGTGTTGACAAAACTTTCTTAGAACTGTATTATAGTCAAAGACCGTAGACTTTGCAGATTAAGTATAAAAATCATGACAAGAAAAGATTTTTCTAGATTACATGAGTTGTTCCATTGTATCACCTGGGTTCTAAAAATCACAGAAACTTACCATTGCAGAGATCAGATAGATGGGAGCATTATTAGAATTCTGCTCACTGCTAGTGGATTTAAAGAAGGAAGAAGGATCCATGAGCCAAGGAATGTGCACAGCCTCTAAAATCTAGAAAAGGTGATGAAACAGATTATCCTCCAGAACCTCCACAAAGGAACTCAACCCTGAAAACACTTATTTTATAACAAATGAGACCAGTGTCAGTCATCTCACCTACACATCTGTAAGACAATATAGTCCTTTTGGTTAAGCCACCAAGTTTGTGGTACTGTTACAGTAACAATAAAAAGAAAATCAATGAAACAGTCCCACAATTTGTTATACATTATATTAAAACTGTAGAAATAATTTTGGTAGCAGCTGGATTTCATTTATTGTATATTTTATACACCTTTCATGTTCCCCCATATCTCGTTTAGAAAACCCGTGTCTACAGGAAGAACAAGGTTGTAGATGAATACAAACACAATATGGTGGAAAATATACTATTTAACTTGGATCTTGAAGTAGTTAAATAACTCACACATTTAAACTTCAAGTCTGGGAACATTTTATCAGGAGGGAGTCAAATGGGAAAATGCCCTAGATTTAAAAATGGAACACGGCCCAGATGGATTCATTGAAAGGTTGCAGTTCTCTTCTAAAAGTGCAGACACAGATTGTTAACTAGATATAAGGGAGCCATTCAATAGAAGCTCAAAAATGCAAAAAATAACAGTTTCAGCCCAATTCTCTTGTGAGCAGGAAATTGTTCTTTAAGTAACTGAAGTAATATGAGCTCAGGGAGAGAAAAATTAATTGTGCAGCTGCATTTACAATGAATATAATACTGAAAAGAACAGAAACAAATGAATGGAAGACAACTTGACAATACTTAGAGATCATAAGACTGAAGGAAATCAACGTAGGGCTGTATCTGTTAAAGTTTGTGTATATTAATTAGATGAAGTAAGTGAACAAGATTAGCAAAATATGAAAAATGAAGCTTTATTTTTATAGAGAAAGTGTTTAAGAGAATATTAGTTGTGATTATAATAATGATGGTAATAAAAGTCACTGTCTACATTGCTACATATATCATAATCCGTTTACACAAAATTCAAAAATCACATATCTTGTTACTGGAAAAAGAAGCATAATTAATTGGTTAAATAAATATTTAAAAATATGCATAATACAAGTATTTGTTTTCTTTGAACTTTGCTTAAAAACTAGCTTTATGTCCTTTAAATATATGAAATACTTTTCCTCTATTATTGGTTACTACTTCAAGATATACTACTGTGTATGATAATAGTAATTATTATTTATTTTATATTTTCATTGGATATCATAGAGCTTTAGAGAAATATATCCTATTACTTACTAGCCTGCAGTCATACTCCTTGTCTTCAATGCACTGAATGGTAACTTCTAGCTTTCTTTAATGCTCTATTGTTTCCTCAGTTCTGTACACATAATCTCAACCACTTCCCTTATAATTATGCTCTTCTTCTTCGGAGCTTGATTGATGGCTTTTGTCTTCCTCCTCCCTCCCCTGCTTCTTTCTTCCCATCCTCTGCCTCTTCTGGATCTAAGCATCTATTATGTGTTAGATACTGTCTTCAGAGTAGACAAAAACCAACAATGTCAGTGAACTAACATCATCTACTTAACACAGGATAAGAAAACCAAAAGTTATACTGAAGGGTCAAAGTATTATAAGATAAAACAGTACAGAAACACAGAGGGGAGACAGAGTACTCATGGTGCCAGTAGATGTTTCTTGGAGCAGATTATGCTTGAACTGGATTTTTATAAGCAAGAAACGTTGCCAGGTTAATGAATGAAATAAGGCTCTACCTCTTCATGTTCTTTTTGCTTTGAGACGGAGGTGTTTTGTTGTTGTTTTGTTTTACTTTTGTTTAATCCCAGATTCCTGAAGAACATATCATATGCACACACAAAATTGGATCTGGATAACTATAAAAATCAAGACTTTGATATTCATTTAAATGTAATGGGGTAAGTAAAGGATTTTAAGAAAGTTTTAGGAAATCTTTTCTTTTAATTACTGTTTTTCTGATCTCTTTCTTCCAGTAGATCATGGACTCTGGATGCTGACTTCATGACTGGCAACTGGCATTGTCTCTATCTTAAAATTTTGAATCTAACTTAAGATAGTTTATTGTTACAAAATAAATAAGATAGTTTCAAATTAGATGATGCATGTAAAATACTCAGTATAGGGCTTCACAAATGTTAGCTCTTAATTCACAATATAATTTATTTTAGGTGCAGAAATTTTAAAGCAGGGAATACAAAGGAATTGATGGTTTAAACCTTTTGTTTTTAAATACTTCACCATTTAGCTAGTTTTATAACAACAAGAACTTCTATATTTTTACAACATACATGTTTGTCATTGTGGTATAAAAGCATAAAGTCTTATTCTAAAGACATTAGTTCCAGAAGAAAGAAAGGAGATAGGGGGCTGGGATTAGGGCGCAGTGGTAGCGTGCTCGCCTAGCACGCGTGAGGCACTGGGTTCAATCCTCAGCACCACATAAAAATAAAATGAAGATATTCTGTCCACCTATAATATATAAATATATTTATAATATATAATATATAAATATAAATATATTTAAAAAATAAATATTAAAAAAAAGAAAGGAGATAAGATGTACCTAAGAACTAAGTTGGTCAAGTGAAGATGAACTGTTAGGAGAAAATAGACTGCTGATTAAAAAAAACACAAACATTAAATAAAGAGTATTTGTAGAACAAAGGGAGAAAAAAATCAAGTCTGTAAGAGTTTTAGTAAATTGAAACCAAAAATATAATCAATCATTCAGGAAACCAAGAGGAGACATTAGGTGGTGTGGTTCAGGATGCAAATCTATGAAAAGGCTGGTGTTATTTCATAGATGAAAGAAAATCTACTTACCTCATCACATAGGGGATTCACCCTGGAAGGCTCACTGCACTTCTATGGTGGGGAAGACATCTAATTTATCTGGGACTGAGATTCTATGCTGTTAGTTTCACTTAACACAGTATTATTCTGAAGACATATGTCTCCAAATAAAACATTAAGCTGTTTCACGGTCAGCTGTGAGTGATTATGAACTTACATCACTTTTCTAGATGGTGGCATTTCTATTTTCCATGAAGCTATATTTATCACATTTCCTTTGAGATTAAGAATGGAATTATCATTCACTTATTTTGACAATTACTAATCTCCTTGATGTTGTACCTCTAAGTATGGCTTTTTGAATTATTTCCAAAATATTTCCAATTCACATGAAGAATTATCTAGAACGTAAGTGGGATTTTAATCAAAATTATACAGGTGAGAATACCTGTCCCTGCTTTATTCTTCACTACTACTTCTGAGCTATTTCTCTCCCGCTAACAAGTTGTATCTAATTGGGGGAAGCTTGTAGGCAACAGTTAATTTGATCATTATTGCATTTTAGGCTTCCTGCCTCCCACCTGAGGCCTGTATTGTGTATTATTCTCTCTGAAATCACCTGTTTCTAAACTGTTAAAGTTAAAAATGTATACAAGTTATTTTATTTATCAACCATCTGTGTATTCTTTTTTAATTGTATACATTAATAAGGTAAAGTGTTATAATTTAATACATGTATACAGTGTATAAGGATTGTATCTGGATAGTTAACATTTCTCTCTTCTTAAACATTTTAATTAGTTTTTATGAATACATAATGATGTCATTTATTTATTTGGTACAGTGTGATATTTCAATTCACGTATATAATATGTCCTGATTGAATCAGTCTAATTAACATTTCCATCTCCTTACCATTACTTTGTGTTTGAATTCTTCAACCTCTTCCAATGATTTATAAAATATAAAATAGGCTGTTGTGAACTATAGTTACACCACTAGGTATTATAAGGATATCAAAAAGAAGATATTTTGCTTACTATTCACAATAATTAAGATAGTAAAACCACCTAGATGATCATGTCTGTGCATTCATTTGTAATTTGATTACTTGTTAATCATGAAATTATGGAAAAAACAAAAGATTTATATTGAGTTCTGAGATTATATTAATATTTATAATAAATTCTAAGGAATATGGATCCTGAGAAATTTTTACATAACATGTAAAACATATCTATCCTGATGGAATCAGTCTCTGAAGAAGTTGCTCATGGTCACATCCTGACACAGATACTATTTGTATATTTTAAAGCATTTCTAAAGTATTTGAGTTAGGTACAAACACATTAAAATACAAAGATTATGTACATGTTTAAATCAAATTTAGCTTATCTTTCCAAAATATAAGCTCTAAGAACAGTATCCATGCTTCTGCAAGACTGACTGAACTGTCATTGGAACATGAACTCTACAGTTTTCCTCAGTCAATCTTGGCCTTCCTTGATCATGACACAAGAGGAAATAGAAGAGGAAGGTGAAAAATAGATGCAGTAGGAACTCACAGGACCTATGGTAACCTGTTCTTTTATGCTATTGCTATTACTGATAGGCATCTACCAAATGATTTTTGGCAAGAAAATGTAATGAATATTTTCAATAATTGCATGGCTGCTCAATAGAGAAAAGGTTTTGAATAATCAAGAGTAGAAGTAGAGAATTCATTCAAAAGTATATTGAAGATACAATGTGAATATCTGTGGAGGTGGAGGCAAAGAGGAATGGATAGATTTGGAATATGAAAACATTTAGATACGAGAGTTGCTCAATGAGGTAGGGAATTCTGCAGGAAGACTAGGTTTTGCAGAGTGAAGATCCTATGGGCAGATTTTGAAATGATGTATCTGAAGGTCTATTGAGATATCTTTGTGGTCATAAAAAGGCAGGACATTGGTGGCATAAAGGGGTTAGACTATAAAGGTCAGGCTATAAAGAGAAATGCTATCAGAATAAGAAAAGAATGGGAGAAACTTGCTACTTAGAGGTCTGAAAGAGAACAATATTCTAGGAACTAAAATGAGAAGGAGCAATCAGGAAAATAGTAAGAAATCAGGAAGAGAAAATGTGGAAATGAATATGAGAGCATAACAATCAAAAGGAGGTCCAGAGCAGCAAATACTTGCTAGATGCCATGGAGGATGTACACTGAAAAATATTTATTGTTTTTAGGTACTCAGTTAAAGTGACTTCTCAATGGATTGTTGAAAAATGCATATATATAATTTGTATATATATATATGTGTATATATACATATATATGCATATATATGTGTGTGTGTGTGTGTGTATATATATATATATATACCAAACATGGTGGCACATCCCTGTAGTTCCACCTGCTCGGAAGGTTGAGGTGGAAATATTGCTTGAGCCAATGAATTCAAGACAAGACACTTTTTGGAAACAATAACAACAAAAACAGATATTCAAACTCATATGCAATATATACATATATATGTGCAATTTATACTTAGTTTAACTGTATCATAAAACTAAATCTATAATTTATATTGTTTTTAATATTAATAGATTAAAAAATAGATTTTAAAATAGATTTTCATTAATAGATTTCATTAATAGATTTAAAAAATAAGTTAAGCTATTTTAACATTTTCACATTTTCAGTCTGATCTTATTTCATTCATCTTTTGTTTATATATTTGATGAGAAATTTATAAAATTAGATGTATCATAACCAGTGTGCTTATGTTTTTCCCCAAGCAGAGTCCATTTTGTATTATTTTTGGTTAATGTCATTCTTTTTAAAAATTTATTCTTTTTAGGTATACATGACAGTTGAGTGCATTTTGATACATTATACATACATAGAGTATAACTTATTCTGAATAGGATCTCATTCTTGCAGTTGTACATGATGTGGAATTTCACTGGTCATGTATTTGTACATGAACATAGGAAAGCTATGTCTAATTCATTCTACTGTCTCTCCTATTCCCAACTGACACCCCTTACCTTCTTTCCCTTTTGTCTAACTCAATGAACTTCTGTCCTTCCCTCCTCCTCCCTTTATGTGTTAGTATCCACCTATCTAAAGGAACATTCTGCTTTTGTTTATTTTTGGGGTTGGCTTATTTCACTTAGCATGATATTCTCCAGTTCCATCCATTTATCAGCAAATGCCATAATTTCATTCTTCTTTATGGCTGAGTGATATTCCATTGTGTGTATATACCACATTTTCTTTATGCATTAGTCTGTTGAAGTGCACCTAGGTTGGTCCATAGCTTTGTTTTTGTGAATTGAACTGCTAAAACCATTGATGTGGCTGTGTCACTGGAGTAGGTTGATTTTAAGTCCCTTTAGTATATACTAAAGAGTGAGATAACTAGGTCAAATGGTGGTTCTGTCCCAAGATTTCTGAGGAATTTCCATACTGCTTTACAGAGTGGTTGCACCCATTTGCAATACCAACAGCAATGTATGAATGTACCTTTTCTCCCACATCCTCACCAACATTTATTGGTATTTATATTTTTGATAATTGCCATTCTTACTGGAGTGAGACAGAATCTCACTGTAGTTTTAATTTGCCTTTCTCTAATTGCTAGAGATACTGAACATTTTTTCATATATTTGTTGACCAATCATATTTCTTCTTCTGTGAAGTGCCTGTTCAGTTCCTTTGCCCATTTATTGATTGGGTTATTTGGTTTTTTTGGTATTGATCTTTTTGAGTTCTTCATAAATCCTAGAGATTAATGCTCTATCTGAGATACAGGTGGCAGTTTTTCTCCCATTTTGTAGGCTCTCTGTTCATGTTCTTGATTGTTCCTTTTGCTGTGAAGTTTTTAGTTTGACACCATCCAATTTATTGATTCTTGATTTTACTTCTTGCACTTCAGGAGTCTTGCTGAGGAAGTTGGTTCTTAAGCCGACATGAGTTGAGTCTACTTTTTCTTCTAGTAAGTGAAAGGTCTCTGTTGTTTCTCCTATTTTATTTGTACTCACAACTAACAGCTATCCAATATGTGTTTTTAAATCATTTATATATCATTTTTAAAAATTTTGATGTTCATCATGATTTCATATTTATAAAATTACATCAATAGCATTGTAATTGTGTTTTAATTTTTCTTAATTATATCCATTTGTGTTTTCTGAACACTTAGACTGTTTCCTACTCTGCTATCACAAAATACACAGACTGAGAATAAATATCCTCATATATATCCTTCAGTAATTTCGCTTAAATTTTGGTGAAATATGTAAATACTGAGAAATGTATTTCCTGATCCATAGAATATTTATAATTTAACTTCACTAAATACGTACAAAATTCTCTTTGAATTGATTGTGACCATTTTTATGAGCTTTCCCATGCCAGAATTGGAAAATATTTCTCATAATCTGAAAAATACATTCAGGTTTTTATATCTAGATTTTGTAATGGTTTACTTTGTATTTTACATATTTAAATTTTTCTCAGTATCTGTTTTCATTGGTATGCCCTGAAAAAAATCAGAATTCATGTGCACAACTTTTTTTCAGTAAGATTTCTTTGAGCTCTTTCATTTTATGTATGTATTCATGAATATAAGTGTTTATATCAACTTATTTTAATTTTAAAATTTCTTATTCTTTTATCTAAGCATTTTGTATTCTAGTCAGGTACCATTTATACCATGTAGTAAGGAGCCTAGTATTTATGATGTTATGTTCTGGAAATGGATCAGGGAAAAAAAAAACAGAAAAAAGCAGAATATTTCTGAAATAGAGGGGAAAAGATTGGTGGATGCTTTACTTGAACTATTTCATTGATTTTAGTCTTAAGCTCTTAGAAGGAGGAAAAAGTAAAAAAACATACTATAGAGTTCTTGATTTTAGAATACTTTCTGTTTGCTGAAAAATTGTTCTCATACTAAGGAATACTCTAAGATTGTTTTCATTTTTAAAAGTTGTACATACCTACAGTTAAACAATAACAAAATATCCATAGGAAGGAATTTAAAAGTTGAATTGGTTTACACTGGTTTCATTAGCTTCTGAGAAATATTTGTTATATAGAAGTGTATCTTTTAATTTTTTTCTCAGGAGGAAGCCATTTTGAGCTATTTGCCAAAATCTAAACCCCATAAAATAATGCACAAATGACATAAAATTCAGGTACAAAAATGAAAGTTTGGGTCAAATTGTCCTTCCAAGCTCTTATTGTATGACTATTCATGTTATAATAAACTATTCATGTTATAATAAAAATTTCTAGAATTCTGCTGAAAGAGGATGTGATTCTTCTAAGACAGTAAAGTCTCACAGAAATTATTAGGAAACTTGTGGGGAGCTATGGAAATAAGGACGGGACTACTTGAATCTTACATGGAGTTTTTATTTGGATTTCATTTTTCCCCAATGTAATATAGTTTAAGAAAGCAGTGATAATGCTTTTATATCATAATTTGGTCCATGGCTAACATGAACGAGAAGGCAGTAGGGAGTGGAGCTATAACAGGTGAAGGTAGCAATGGAAAGGATGTGCAACAAAACTAGCAGGGTTGACTAGCATAAGGTGTGCCAACACAGAAGGATGGACATGATAAATTACCTTTGCCATAGCTTTACTGTCCCTGGAGAAGGAAAGACAGGGACATGGGGTCCTTGTGTTAGGTTAGTCCTCCACACTAACCTCAGGTAGTCTCCTCTTTGAACTGAGAATGCAATTTTATATCAACCACTTCTCTATCTTAACATTTCTGCTTTGAGTGGACTTAGGAGATATTTATCTAATAAAATGAATAGTCTTAGGCTCTGGCAGATGATTTAATGACAGAAACGAGAACTAGAGATAATGTTTAGCAAAGTCACACATGTGTTATGATATTAAGATATTTCTGTTTTTTATTTTTTCCTATACTCTGTCTTATATTGTTCTACTAATAGAAAGAAAATTTAAATCTTATAGAGTAAATTTAAGATTCCTTGATTTTTTGTAGATATATTAATTTGAGAACCATCCAAAATATAATTCAAGGAAAATGGGTTGGCACATTTTCCATCCATTTTTCCATCAAGAAAAACTTCAACTCCAATCTCCAAAATTTTTTGGAATTAATTGGATTCAAGCATTGCCTTTGAGAATTTTTAAAAATACATTTGCCTGTGCTGGGATTGGTATACCACAAGTTCACAGTGAGAAGATACATGTGGAATTATTTGGGGGCCCAGGAAAAAAGCATATCCATGTCTGCGAGTATCTGACATCACCTCATGAGCTGAATGTGTGTCATACCTCCTTGCTTATAGAGGCTGGCTTTCATTCCAGAGGCTAAAAATGCTGGGTACACACTTTGTCTTTTTTGTTGTTATTTGTGCATTGAGACTGAACCCTTCCCAATACAAACTTATTGTGGAACTTTTGGGATTTTTTGTTTAATACAGATTAAAGAGTTATACACCAAAGTACCCTTTTCTTCATTATAGGACATACAGGTTCCTCTGTGATACCTAGAATTGCAATACCCACTATATGCTCAAGAGGGCGATATCACTAGCACAAGCGAATGCTTGGTACATGATTATACTTCTATGCCTCTGGGACTTCTCTGCCTATGATCTTTTTATTAAGTGATATAACACAAAACTCTTTATGTGCTAGTTTTCTGGCCTTTGTTGGCCCCTGCCATGATGTTCATCCCAGAGGAGATAAAGAGTTGCTTCAGGTTTTAATGTCTTTCAAATGTATCTTTGATGCAATCTGAGTGTCCTGTTTATCAGTCACTGATTTTTTTTTCAGAAAAATGGATCTGAAATATATAGGTAATATTCTAATATTATGAAAGAAATATGAAAGTGTTTTTGAAAGGATGGAAGATTATTAACATATAAACATTTATCTCATAGTTCACATTTTGTTTAATTAAAATTTTAGTCAGATTCATATTTCTTAGCATTGGAAATCTGGGCACTTACCTTATGTGCAGTCAGGTGAAAATGAGGGTAGCTATTTCACTAGGTATTAAGAATGGCAAATGTCACTTTTTGATGAACTTGTATGTCAAGCATTCACTCTATTACTATGCCTGTAATGTTTATTCTACAACCGTCTAGAAGAGGGTGCAAAGAACCTGAAGAGCTTTTCCACTTGGTGAAAATTATTTCCATAATGACATCTTTCTATTATTACTATTACTGAACAAGGAAGAAAAGAAATGCCCCCCCATTTTTAGCTGAGGAAGAGATTCCACAATGAGAAAAACAAAAGGTTCTTGTCATTCAAGTGTAAGAAAAAGGAGACTTGGAAAAAAATCTTTCTATGAGAAAAAAGAATAAAGTTAGAAGATGTTTGTGTTTTCAAGATGATTCAATATAACTTGGATCCACTGTAATAAGAGATAAAATGTAGAATGATTGAACAAAAGATGATTGACAAAAATCATGGTTGAAAGTCAGATTGAAATAAAACAGAGATGGATGAGACTGGGAAGTATTGAAATCAAATGCAGCATCAGGGGGCATGGAATAATGGAATTTATATTATAGAAATTGATGTGAAATATAAAGAAGTACAGTAACAGGGTAATGGGGCAAAGGAACAAAAATAACTAACATAGAGGGGATATATGAAACTTCAAGAACAGAAGTAAGGCTAGAAACAATGTATATTCCCTGAAGAGATGTCAGAGCATGATAGGATGGAATCTATAGTAAAAAATGCAACATAAAAAAGTCAAATAATGTGACATGTTTGTAGATTGAAAGTGTTCACCAGGGTTCCAGGAAAGATTAATGGAAGCAGACCAATGTCTATATAAATTATGGTGGCCTTCTTTGAGTCTTAGGAAGAGAGAAATAATTCTATGAAAATCTAAGCATAAAGTTTTCAAAAAGGAAAATAGAAATAGCAAAAGACTAACAAAAGAATTTTAAAAATAGGGCATTTTTAATATTCTCACTTGTAATGTTGAATAAAGTAAGATGAGACAAGAATCCAACTACATTTTTTTAACATATGTAGTTTTGAGGAAAACAACTGTGACTCAAGAATTTCATTCTCTGATTCTTTTCAAGTGAATTTAAGAAATGAAAGCATATTAAACCTTATCATCCTTTTTTTTTATACTGGGGATTGAACTTAGGGGTACTTGACCACTGAGTCACATCCTCAGCCCTATTTTGTGTTTTGTGTAGACACAGGGTCTCACTGAGTTGCTTAGCACCTTGCTATTGCTGAGGCTGGCTTTGAACTTGCGATTCTCCTGTCTCAGCCTCCCAAAGTGCTGGGATTACAGGCATGCACCACTGCACTAGGCTCTTATCATCCTTTTATCCAATTAAAAAAATGATTTGACACAGCCTGAAAACTAATTTAAGAGATCAAAAAAGGAAAATTATAGTATAAAATAATTGTTTGAGGATAGATTAAAATCATTTAGAAACATTAGTAAAACAAAGCACTACAAATAATTTTTTAAACATTATTTCAAAACATAGGACAAACGCCCCTACACCCTGCAAGGCATTGCTCTTTTTTAACCCCTGCATCATGCCACAACTGAGCCTGATTTCCCCGGAAACACTATATCACTAGCTGATGTGTCTTCTAATGAAAACTTCTTTTTTCTCCAATAGAGAGAATATCCCATCATTATATAAAAGTTAGTGTATCTTTCTTATTTTACATGTCTTCTCTAGTCCATTACCTTGAACTTGCAAATAATCCTCCAAAATTGTATAGCAATATCAGAAACCAGATTTTCTCCTATAGGACTTTGACACTTGATTTATCATCTTTCTTCATCTAATTTTGGCTTTCATCTAAGTGGCTTTATAGGCCATATGAAAGACAAAGAAAATTTTCAGTTGTCTGAAATACTTATATTCTTCATTTTCCAGCAGTTTCACCAATATTTTCAAAAGAATCCTGTTTGCTCAAATTTTGAAAAAAAATCGTCTACTCCTAGGAAGCATTGAGATACTTTCATACCCTCCAGATTTTCAAAATTTTGGCAAAGATATACAGCTACAAAAAACTTTTATGAAGTTAGAGGAAAGGTAAAATGGTTCAATTATTTTATATTAGTTTGTGATTTGAACCTGGGGCATTCCTATACGAGGTACATATACTGGAGAAAATGTTACACATTTTACAACAGACTTAGCTGTTTTGTTTACTTTTCATTAAAATATACTCTGGAAACAATTTAAATATATATAAGAAAATGGCTAAATGAAATGTGCTATCATTCTGAGCAACAGTTTGCTTACTTATAACATAATTGTCTACAATTTCCCACCTCTTCTTTTTAACATATTATAAGTCATGTATCCTCTGGTTCCTTGGTATATTTAGCCAATAAGAAGGACTTTGGATGATTTAAGGCTATGATGGAGCCTCAGTGCTAAAATATTTCTTCTTCTCCATCTGCTTCCTCTGGTATCTAATTAAAGACTGCCTTTGAAGCTTAAGCTTTCTGTTCGGTCCCAGTTCTGCAAGATCGTCCTCACTCAGGTACTAGAATCCATCACGATATTACCTTTCCCATTACCTCCATAGCCCTGAATGTGATAGTAGTTTTTGATAAGCCCAAACACATATTGGGTGGATTTCAAAATTACTACCTGAGTTATAAAACTTCACAAAGTCTCTTATGTTAATAAGGAAATTACTTGAAATGGAGTAGGACCTTGAGACTTATAATGCAGATATTGGGTAGGAATTATGTGAATTGAGAGAAATTAGGTGTAGCTGAGACATGGGAATATCAATTACCACTTAGTTTTCTTCATAACACAAATAGCCCATTGGCCACTTTCTATAGATAGTTGCCTGAAAGAGTCTATAAGAACCTGATGAAAGGTAACTGGTTTAAAGAAGGCATTCTTTTCTATTCAATACTAACCTACACCAACACCTATTGGTTCTACATTAATTCTTATAATAAAAATTACTCACTGTCTAAGGAAAATATCACATATATTTCTTGGAACAATACTTTATAAAATAATTGTTTGAAATTATAATTTTTATTGTCAGCTATTTGAGAATGTATACTGTTTAGTTTTAGAAGCATGAGTTAGAACAATAAATCCAGCCAAAATTTTAAATGAGTACATTTGAATGAGAATGATTTTAATGTAGTACCCCCAAGGTTCCTGGAGTGATCTTGGTTGCTTGATTAATAACTAGATTCAATAGTGTCCTATATTTGATAATTTTGACATGCCAGAACATCTCTGGCATAATGTGGAGAAAAAATTAAAATATTCAGAAAATTGTTGCTGTTGTGGTGCGTTATGATGGGACCCTGATCATCACATCCTGAACTGTATCTTTGGGGAGGCTTAGAATGCAATTTATTCACAAAGATGTTTAGAAATATATATGCAAGACAAAGCCAACTTTCTCAGAAAGTTATTTGGTGGCTGTTTTGGCAGCTGTGTTCTAGCAACTTCAAAAATTCATTCATGTAAATATTAGGAAATTAGCTGTAAAGGAGTAGGACTCAATTTTGGAAGGAAATATGAGAGAACTTTGATGATTACTTTACTTCAAATAACAGATGTTTTATTGGACCTTCATAGACTCCAAATATGTGGCTAAGGGGTCAAAGTCATTAAGCAACTTAAACTTTCCATTTAAATTTAGTGCTATGTAACCTGCCAAGCCACAAAAGATATATATGGTAGTAATCTTTCATTAAAAGGAAGTAAAATACATTAGATAGTACTTCAGTAGGTCCTGGAGTCACAAATATACTTCATGAATAAGAAACTCAGGCTTTAAATGCCTGCTCTAACCTTTTTATGCCTCCATGGGAACTTCCTTACTATCAGTTGACGAAAGAAGAAAAAAGTAGGGGGTTTGGTTTATATATAGATACACTGACATCAGACAACAGTAGTCTAAAATTATACTACAGTTTGATTGGGGGTCATCTTGGATTGGATTGTCATGATTGGGGGTCATGACAGTGGTAAATAGAATTCCTTCCAGTGAGTAAAACTTCAACAAGTATATTTGATTGTCTGCTTGCTGGAAAAAGTGATAGTCAGAATAATGGGTTTCCATGGATTAATGGGTATTGGAAAATTTGCTGATTGATCAGGGACTTGAAAGAAACAAGGTTTGGTGATAAAATAAGTTTGGTGATACAAATCGCCATATGGATAGATTTCTCTGAATAAGCATAGTCTGTGAGTGTATTTTTCCCTTTTAATATTCACCAAAAATTTTACTGCAAATGAATCTCTCAACAATCAAGTGGAAAAAGTGACCCATCTTTGGATGTCAATCATTTTCATTTTGTATGCCTCTGCAAAGTGGTCATTCTCTAAGAATGCAGATGATGCAGGGGCTTAATTAGAGGATCCTTATTATTCATGATGACCTGACTGCTCATAACAAAGGGCCAAATTTGCTGAAATTGAAGACCAGTGTTGAGCCCCTGACACGGCACTTGCATAAGGAAACTGATCAGGCTGGAAGATTATGGAAAGGAGAGGAGAAAGGAATTTTATTTTCTTCTCTGTAAACCTTCTAATGGAACAGTGGAATGGCTTACTGAAGTTTCAAGGATGTCACCTGCTGATGAACAATCCAGTGAATTCAAGGTACTTCTCTACCCATTATAGTATATGATTTGAAGTATGTCAGTTATAATGTTATTTCCTCTACAGCCAGAATACAAAAGTCTGAGTTGCTCTTCTTACTATACCACTTAATTGTTGGCTCACAAAATTGTTGTTTCCATTTTCCACAGTATTATATCCTTTTTGTACTTAGTTCTTAATGGAAGAAAAAGAACTTTCAAAATGGCTATGATATTGGGTCTGCTATTTTAAGTTGAAACTGTCAACTGGCTCCTTATGCCTTTGAACCAAGAGATAGGGTAGAATGAACGATTCTAAATACCAGCAGGTAACAAAGCTGCTGGTGGTCAGTGGAGGCAGATAAAACTGAGGAATTTAAATGCTTTACTGGATTCCTCCTGGAAATTTCATGATAAACAGTAGATGCCACTGAAAAAATATAGCAATCAAATAATTGCAAGGTCATAACAGACTTAGATTCTTTAAAGAATGATGGAATTCAACTCATCATGTAAGCGTACTTAGAAGCTGAGGCATTATCTGAAGATGATGGAAGCATAGTGTATTAGCTTCACTTTACTGTAGTGAAATACCAAAGGGAATTAATGTATAAAGAGATAAATTTTGTTTTATCTCACAGTTCTGGAGGTTCCAATCTAAGGTCAGGTGGACCATTGCTTGGGGTTTTTGATAAGGACAGCATCAATGCGGGAGTGCAGGCTGGAGCAAACTCTTTATATCATGAGCCAAGAAACAGAACAAGACTGAAAGATTGCCATCTCACAATACAACCTTGAGGGCACATCCTCAGTAACCTGAGGGCCTCCCAAAATATCTATCAGTCTTCAAGTCACACATATTGTAGAGAAGCACATCAAACTTTTAAAGAGTATTTCTTTTTTTATTTTCTTTTTGGTACTGGGGATTGAACTCAGGGATACTCGACTACTGAACCACATCCCCAGCACTATTTTGTGTTTTATGTAGAGACAGGGTCTCACTGAGTTGCTTAGCTCCTCGCCATTGCTGAGGCTGGCTTTGAACTCGTGATTCTCCTGTCTCAGCCTCCCAAAGTGCTGGGATTACAGGCTTGAGCCACCGCGCCCGGCTTAAAGAGTGTTTCTTTCTTATTTTAAGAGTTAGAAGATAGTATTCTTTCCTCGTGTACATGTTCATGCACTTCCAAATTATTTACGATTTGTGTCTGTATTTCCCATTGGTTTTACAATATCTATCTATTGACACAAGTAAAAATAAGTTGAAACTATAAATAATGTATGATTTCTCCTCTTTACCTTCCAGTTGATTGTGAATTTTTCTACATTTCTTCCAGAACAAGTAAAAAACTTAGTGAAAATTATACTAATATTAGATCCAGTGAGATTCTGCTTGATATAATCCCTGATCCTTTGTACCAAGTAAATGTCAGCTAAATTCACTTTGCCAGATGTGAGGCATTATCCATGAATGTTTGTTCATTTGATAATATTAGCTTTGGCTTAAGTCAAATGTTACTTATAGAGGAAGCCTTCTCACCTATATATTCTATTAACACACACACACACACACACACATACACACATACACACACACACACACACACTCACCTTTCTCTGTGTAGATCATACTCAGCACTTTCCTACCTGCTTCCACTCTAGAACGAATTCTGAATCTTTGCCAATCATTCTATACCTACACTGTTATCTAGTCAGTAGTAGTAATGTGTCACCACAGTATGGTGGTATGAACAACTATCAGATTTTTAAAATGAAGTTGAATGATCACTACTAAGAGATTCTGGCATTAGCTTTGAACGTTTTCCCTCTCACGTCTCTGAACCACTCCAACCCTGCCCATCCAGAAAAGTTAAAATAAGTCCTTCATGGCCAATTGTAGCTTCCCTCATTCTTTTTCTATATTTTATTTTATATTTATTAACAGGTTTTTCAACTATTTCCATGTGCTTCAGCCATACCTTCTTTTCTAACATAGCCAGTCCAGTTACATGTGATATGTTTGGCTGTGCAGGCACTTTAGTCCTAGAGATAACATTCTAAATAGCAGAGAATCCAAACCCTTAATGAGTTTCCATTCAACTTTTCCTAAAGTAATATCACTGAAATATCTAGAACAATAGCTTTATATTCATGTATATAGTCACTATTTTGATGTAAAGCCTTGCATTATATATGGCTCATGAAAGAAAGTTATCTCTCTCTTCTTTCTTGGAAAACTTTAAAGAAAATTTAAGATTGCCAGTCAACTTTACTGTTATGATAAGAAAGAATATGTTTATTTGTGTTGTGTTTATTCTCTTCCAGGCTTGAATATACATGCTCAAAGCAATATTTTAAGATACAGTATAAGTCACATTTCCATTTGAGAAAGATATGTGTCCACATAGTCTCCAATTTTCCCATCATCACAGGGAGCATAAAGATATCTATCATGTTAACTTATGTTGCCAAATATAGCTTTCAGAAACTACAAAGACTGAAAATGACTTTAAAGGTAAAATAAATATTATTTGCAGCTAATAGTATTCTGTCCAGTTCAAAGTGCAATCAAATTTTCACTTTGAGTTTGGTCAAATCTGGGTTTGAATTTCTTCTCTGTCATTTAGCACTACATTAACCACTAATATATTCCTTTATTTAAATTAAATTGGGACAAAATTTACCTCATGGGATTTTGAGAAGTACTAAATGGTATACGCAAAGTGATTACCGTTTAAAAATGAAAGAACTCGATATGTGGTCGTTTCTCTAAGTAGCAAAGACCATTAAGAGGAGTTTAGTCTAGCATTCACGAATATGGACAATAATGCCCTTTCTGAGCTCAAATTCTAACTCTACCATTCTGAAACTTGTGTCATAATTAGTAATACATTACATTTTAGAGTCTGAAGAGATTGAGTGAGCCACACATAAAGAATATTGCTGTGGATGTGGCTTAGTGGTAGGTTGCTTACCTAGCATGTGTAAGGCCCTGGGTTTGTTTCTCAGAATCTCTCTCTCACACACACATAAAGAATACACACACACACACACACACACACACACACACACACAAAGAATATATTCCTGTAGTGTAGATAGTACCTACTATTATTCTTACATGTAATGAAAAAAGGTAATCTTTTCCACTCAAATGTAACTTCTTGAGACTGCTATGCAAATGAATCTGTTAACACTTGTGAAGTCAAATATTTTTCCCAAGTCATATGCCTAGTAGATTAAGTAATTATTATCAATGTGATTTAACATGGTCAATTCCCTTTATTCAACTCTGAAGCTTACTCTAACTTGGGGATATCATCAGAAAATCAAATATCTAGAAAACACACGGATTAATTTGCAAGACAAAAGACAGTATTACCCAAACCAGCAAAACACAGTCATTACTTCTTTAAGTCATCAAATCATTATGTCTTCCCACTCTGAAGTCTGTGTGTTTGTCCAAAACATTTCAATTTATTTTCCTTCAGTTTGTTACTAGCTCAGTTTTCCACTATCCTCACTTTCAATTCTCTCCACCGGTCTTATTCATTAATGGCTAACTTCTCAAAGGTAGCCTGAGCATTGCTTCTTCTCTGAGTTATACATTTCAGTCCTTCTATCGTGTCGTTAACTTTCCTCAACCAGGACTTGGGGTATGCAGTTTTGCCAGATATCTTCTGAATTATCTGACAAGTTCATAAGAAAATATGTTAATGTTATTATTTTTAATATTGGGAAAAAAAACTCTGTGAAATTGTCATTTCTAGCATCATTTTGAAAATAAGAGTTATAGAAAATACTGTGGAAATATAATGTGTGTATATTACACACACACACACACACACACACACACTTATAATCCTTAAAAATGCTTTCTGTTTTTTCTTCCCTTCAAAGGCTAGCTAGTACATTTTATAAATACCAGCACACTATTAGGAAAGGATTTGGGTGATGGAGTTTGCAATGTGTTCAATATGACAATCAGTTGTGGACACTCTTCAGTGTGTATTTGTGCACACAAACACAAATTCATTTATATTGTGCATTCTTCACTCCAACCCAATATCCATCCATGTCAGTCTCTGGATTGTATAAGGTAAAAGGGATGAAATTGCTGATTGAAGCCTGGGTAATAGACAGAACACATTACTCTAAGGGTTTCAGAAAAGCTTTTTACTCAACTCTCTTCCCACAGGAGTTTACATTTTCTGTTTTATCTCTAGGATTGAGCTTAGTGACAAGCACACATTGAAAGTCTGTGAGAAATGCCAGGGGAGCCTCTTAACAGCATTCAGATGCAGAGATGGCATTTGAGTCCCCAGCATCTTACCTGATTCCTTTGCATTAGAAATCTTAATCAGGTGAAACTATAGGGTAGTTGGAAAAGAGACCACCTATGTATCTGTTTTTACCACTAAAAGATGCTCTTATTTTTGAATTAAATGTTAAGGTTAGACACCTGAATAATTTTCATTTGATTGTCATGACTAAAGTAATAAAATAGAACTTATAATTTTCTACAATTGTTATAACAAACAGACCCATTTTACAAATTATATTTTGCTTTAGTCCTTTGCTCTGCGATTCTCATTGATTATCTCTACTGCAAGTAGCCAGCATGTTGCAAATGATACTATTGTAATATTTGTTTGGCTTTTTATGAGAGGGAAATTAAACAGTTGACTGTGATGTGTAATCCACAGCCAAGATTTATAATTAATACTGTGTGCTACAGATGAGTACACAGTTATTTGTAAATCATGAAATTTAACTGAAATGTTACAGCAATCTTTTCATCTTTAAATATGTCTAGAATTCCAATTCCAGCTTGGATTCATAATATGAAAATGAATGCATATATTTTTCTTTTGTTCAATTGTAACTACAATGCAATTCATTCAGTACAGTGAAATTAACAAGAAATGCATATAAAAGCAAATGACTGAATTGGAAAAGTGATAAAAATGTAATCACTGAAGCTGTGAGATAAGGCACGTTGTGATGTAAGTACTCAGGATTGTTATAATTTGAAATAATTCCATTTTGCATACTTTTAAATCCACATAGAACAATTGATTTAAATTTGAAATATCTGCAGTGGAAAAAAATTAACCTCACCTTCCAGATAAAATGTTTAAGGTTAAATATAATAGAAACATAAATCTTCTGTAAGTCTTATTAAATGAGAAATATCTGCAGTATCTGAGTTAGATTTCTTTCAACCAAAAACTCCCATTCTGAAATGCTAGCATTCTGACACAGTGACAAATTGCTGCAACAAATGCTAAATAGTTAAATGGACAGGTGATGGATGGCCTCATAAGCCTTGCAGGGAAGCCTGTGTAAGATACTAATTGGTTCTGTGGAACTGGTTTTAGTCAATAAATTCACTTGGGAGATTTTTTTTGTATTAGACATCTTTAAAGGATGCAGTGCTGTAGGTGACAAACCACTTGCAACATATTAGGCCACCAACATCTTTATTATACTCACTGTACAAGCTTTCTCTTTTCTCCATTGTAGCCTCCACTCAAACATTAGATATTCATTCATTTTCAGTGCACAATAATGAGATTCTTTGTAAGTTTTCAATTTTACCAATTAACTTTCAAAACTACCTATTTATTTTTCTTGTTCCAAAATGTTTCTTATTTTTTTCTTCTTCCAAAAAGCATGCCAACTTCAACCATTTTAAATAAAATTGAAGAGATAAGAATGTATCATTTTCTTTATAGGGTCAGAATACAAAGATTTTTTTTCTTCCAATATATGTGAAATATTAGCATATTAATATGTTTTCTAGGACAAGTTGCTGCTCTTTTCCTCTTTTAAAAAGTGGCAAAATCTTGTGTTATATTTGTTAAATTCATTTTGAAATTTACTGAGCCTTGTTTAGTAGAAGAAAAGATGGAAAAAGGAAAGGAAAAAAGAATTCAAAAAAATGAATAGAAAGAAACAGTGAGGAAGAAGAAGATGAGGGAGAAAGGAACTAAATTCCAGTTAACCGTGTTCTCCGGGAGTCACTAAGAAAATAAGAACATGCTTTCTCAGATTGAGATAAATACTTACAATCACTTTATTCATTCTTCACAACTGCCTGAGACCTTTGTGTACAGTAAGAAGTCAATGACCAATTCCAGTAGTCCATTGGAGAACACAAATTCTTTTGAATTTAAAATTGTTTTTTTTTTTTTTGGAGGAGGGATTCAAAATACTCCAAGTATTTCTACCTTCAAGACTGAAAGAGGATTATGAATAATTTTGCCGACAAACATACCATCTCTGCACAAAGAAGAAATAAGACAGTTTGTAGAAAACAAACTAACAGGCTCTTGGGATGGAATACCTGTTGAAATTAAACTCCAGGACTCTAAGAGTTGGCAAGTTACTTTATGTATCTGTGTTTTAGTTTCCTCATCTGTAAAATTGGGAAAATGTTAGTATTTGGTTTTTATGTTTGTGGATATATAACATTCACACACATATCTGAGTCACTAAAATGAATGAATATTTAGTGTGTGATTATAGGCTAGAAGGGAGAAAAAAGAAAGCATGTATGGTGGGTGTAATAAAGTGGTTGGTGGCCTAATATGTTGCTTCTCATTTGTCACCTATAGCAGACATACGACATGGTTAAACGCTCAATAAATTTTATGTATTATAATCATTATTATGTATATATATATGTTCAGCTTATAATCATTATAAGGTAAGAGGAAAATTAATTAAGTAAAAAGAATATGTATTGTCACATACATAATTTTAATTGCACACTTCTATAATACCTTTCTGTTCTAAGGATACTTCTCTTAGCATGCTCATATTTTTTCTCTATGTATATGAGAGCCAGTCAAATCTATACTAACTAGCTAAATAAAATAAAAGTTTACCTAATTAGCTTAGAAATGTCTGATAGCATGCTGAATGATGCTGGTAACACTAATTTTTCACTGACCTGAATTAACCTGTTTGCTCTTTTGACGTTACGAATTTGATTAAAAATAATAGCCTTTACTACTTCTCATGAGCTGCATGAATCTGACCATAACTGTCATGCATATAAAAGAAAATTTACTCATTGAAATAGCTAACCTATTACAAACCACAAAATAAACAAAAACTTGTACCAGTTAAAACACATTTAATATCTATAACAACAAGAAGATCAATGAGAATCAGTATTGACTTATAGTGAATTAAGCAAATAACAGTCAGTATTTTCATGTATGAAAACATAAGGAAGTAGGCAGCTTGTGTGTTTATTTCCAAAGCTGTACAATGTTGGCCCCAGTATCTGTGTGTCTTTTCCTTCTTAAAGGCATGATGTTCAAGCAGCTTTAGTTTTCATGAAAATGTTCAAAAGAGTATAGACGTGAATGACCCACCTCCATGTATTTGTTCTGTTTTAAGAAAAGTAAAACCTTTCCCAGAAGTTCTCAGAAACCTTTTGATTGTATCTCATCTATCAGGTCTGTGTCATAGATCATACCTCCCAACGACCGATGGGGAAAAATGAGTATATAACTTTTCAGTCTAGAGAATGAAAGTGGCCAGAGGAGTAGTGGATTTGTATCAGGCTGTACCATCAAAATAGTATTCTTCATTTTCATAGAAATCACAAAAATAACTATTGACAATTTTTTAAAAGCTTTTCCCATTTTGTCCAATTGGAATTTTTATAAAATGACTGCCACCCTTTCTTTTTCATGTTCATTAAAGTACTTCTGTATTTGATATAGTAAAAGCACTTTAAATATTAGATGAAAATGACAGTAGTGTGTTAAACTAAGAATTAAATGACCAACAGAGAATATATGAAAGCTTTAAGTCTTATACCAAAGTCAATCAGAATATTCACTAATTCATATTAGTGGGTTGAATGCAGAAATTATATGTATATCTTTCTAGAGAGAAAGTCTTGCTAAATTTATTTACCATAATTTGGTGTGTAAAATGGTGAATTAATCTCTTTGCTCTTCACATATTTCTCCAGAATGTCTTGTGTTTATATTATTCTTAGAAAAATTTCACACTTATTTCAACTAGGTTATACAAAACCATATAAGATTATAAAATTTTCTGGAAAGCAAAAGTTCAAATAAGTAAATCATAAAAATATGCCTAACAATTCAAACTAGAAACATTTCTTTAGTATATGAAATTAAAATGAATATGCATGTGGAAATCTGAATCAAAATGACTGAATCTTTATGACTCAATCATTAACAGAATAATTCATTTTTATTATTATATCAATATTTGATAGCAATGGAAAACTTTGCGTATTCTTTGAGGAAAGAATACTGCATGTTTTGAGAAATCATTTCATTTTTTGCAATTGCTTATTCACCAAGACAAAAATGAAGTTTATTTGTGACTATGTAAAATCTGTTTGACTATAGTCATAGCTCATTCAAGAGCTAAAAAAGAGAGGCTATAATTTGATTTTTATAAATTAAATACATTATATTTCTTGTTTTATCATTTGACTATATTTTACTTCATGCAATAATATGTATAATCAAATGAAGAAATGACATCTGCTATCATTTTGAAGTTGAATGTCTACCAAATGTTTATGTGTTAAAGATTTGGTTTGCAATTAGACCAGAGACCCTGAGCCTAATTGAGAAGAAAGAAGGTCCAAATCTTCATCATGTCCGATTAGTCCCTGACTTCCTTAACAAGACTCCTAAAGCACAAGAAATAAAAGTAAGAAATAATAAATGGGATGGATTCAAACTTAAACACTTCTTCTCAGCAAAAGAAATAATCAATGAGGTGAACAGAGAGCCTACATTCTGGGAGCAAATTTTTGCCACACGCACATCAGATAGAGCACTGATATCTAGGATATATAAAGAACTAAAAAAACTTAACAGCAAAAAACCAAACAACCCAGTCAATAAATGGGCTAAGGAACTGAACACACACTTCTCAGAAGAAGATATACAATCAATCAACAAATATATGAAAAAATGTTCAACATCTCTAGCAATTAGAGAAATGTACATTAAAACTACTCTAAGATTTCATCTCCCACCAGTCAGAATGGCAGTTATCAAGAATACAAACAACAACGAGTGTTGGCGAGGATGTGGAGGAAAAGGCACACTCATACATTGCTGGTGGACTGCAAATTGGTGCAACCAATCTGGAAAGCAGTATGGATTTTCCTTAGAAAACTTGGAATAGACTTAGAGTTTGATTCAGCCATCCAACTCCTTGGTCTATATCAAAAGGACTTAAAAATATCATGCTACAGTAATGCAGCCACTTCAATGTTTATAGCAGCACAATTCACAGTAGCTAAACTGTGGAACCAATGTAGATGCCCTTCAACAGATGAATGGATAAAGAAACTGTGGCATATATACACAATGGAATATTACTTAGCATTAAAAGAGAATAAAATTATGGCATTTGCAGATAAATGGATGGAATTGGACAACATCATGCTAAGTGAAGTAAGCCAGTCCAAAAAACCAAAGGCTGAATGTTCTCTCTGATAAGTGGATGCTGATCCATAATGGGGGAAGAGGCATGGGAAAAATGGAGGAATTTTGGTCAAAAGGGAAGGAAGAGAGGGGATGGGACATGGGGGCAGGAAAGATGGTGGAATGCGATGGACAGCAATGCCCTAGGTTCATGTATGACTGCACATATGGTGTAACTCTATATTGTGTACAATCAGAGAAGTGAAAATTGTGCTCCCTTTGTGTACAATGAATCAAAATGCATTCTGCTGTCATGTAAACCTAATTAGAAAAAATTAATAAAAGAATAAAAAAATTTAAAAAATGACTTAGTTTGCTGGGTGGCCTTGTTAGGAAGTGCTGTGGACCTTTAGGACATGGGTCTGGGTTTTAAAAATCCATAGGCACTGAAGGCATGACCATGGAGGTGACTGTACCCTCTTCCTCTTTTTATTTTTTCAATTGGGTTATTGTAATTATACATAATAGTGGGATTGATTATGCCATACTCATACATGCACATAGCATAATTTTATCAATCTCATTCCCTAGTACTTTCCTTTTCTTTGCCCTTATCTGCTTGCTCTACTTCACTATTTCAATTAGTGCATTATATTTTCATACATAATTTTATAGAGAGATGTACATGTAAATGGGATTCTGTGCAGTATATTTATACATGGACATAGCATAATTTGGCAGATTTCATTCCTTCAATTTTTCTTCATTCCTTGGCCTTCTCACTCCCTCTCCATTCATTTCCTTTACTCTGGATTGGTGGCTTTCCTTCTATTTTTGTATTGTCCCCTTCTTCTTTTTGCTTTCTAGTTTATTATTTGCGCTGTTTTTTCTACCACAAGCTCCCCACCATTGCCATCTGGCACTACCATTAGAGGTCTAAAACAATGATCCACATGGTCTTTGACTTTAAATTTCACAACTACAAGTAATTCTTTTTTCCTTATAAATTAATTATCTCAGGTATTTTGTTATGAAGACAGAAACTTATACATGAAATTGGTAACAAAGAATGGGGTCATTGACCTAAAACATCATCTGATAATGTGAAGGAGATTTTGGAAGGTTTATAGGTAGAAAATAGTTATTTTTTCATATTGAACGGTCTTTCAAAATTTTCAAAAATAATTTATCCATACAAACACAGGTCTATTTGTGTGTTCCTTATTCTTTCCCTTTTATCTTACCTATATTTAAAACAAAATACATCCTTTTGTGTATATTGTGTCTCAAAAATCAGGTATTCTTAGCTGTCCAATTTTGTTATTTATTTGAATTATGTGAAATATTCAAGATCCTTAAAATTTTATTATTAATTTTAAAATAAAAATGTCAATTTCTTGGAAAAATTCTGCTAAGATTTTGATTAGATTTGTATTGTATCTACAGATATATCTTGGGAAAAATCAGTATCTTATTACTCGGTACTTTGAACTAGGACCACGTTAAAATCTCACCATTTATTTAGGTCTTCTTTAAAATCAGCAATTTTTTATAGTTTTAAATATATACATCTTACACATATTTTGTTATATTTGTCCAAAAGCTATTCACATTTATATTGTATTAAAATAGTATTTTTAATTTAAATTTTTAATACTCATTGCTAAAATAAAGGTATAATAGAAAAGAGTTTTGTATAATAATGTTCTATTTTGCAGCTTTGCTAAACTCACTTATCTAGTAGCTTTTCGAAAAGGTTTGTAAGTCGAAACAGAGCATGGAATAGACAGCTACCACAGCAGTTTCCATATCATGAGGACAGATGAGAGAAGCAAAGGGAGTCCAGTATTTCTACATATGTCACAAATGTGATGAAACAGAACACTCATACTATGTAGGCAAAATAGACTTGTTTCTCATGGCAGCAAAGATCAACAGAAGCCTAGGATTCATGTCAACCTAGTACCCCCAAAGATCAGGAAAGCTAGCCAGAGTGGCTGAGTTCTGCTATGCTCATGCCCCATGTTGCCCCTCAACTGAGGGATCTCAGGATCACTCCACCTTGAGTTTATATAGTATGGGTATCACTTGCTTTGTAGAGCTCAAGAGTTATAGAACATTCTGTATTAAAAAAAATAGGGAGACAGCATGGATTTTTCAGAAACCTCCTTCTTATTGCATTCTTGATACATTCTGCCTGGGAATTGTAAGCATAAGGGGGAAGAACTGTGTTGATTGGCCAAGATTATCAGGGAGAAGAAATGAGTTGGCCAAGGTTATCAGGAGATCTATCCTAAGGTATTTGTGTACTTAGATAATAATGCTTTACATAAATAACATTTTATTTTTCATTTTTACATATTTATTTTTGTCTTAGTTTACTGGTTAGAAATTTCAGTACAAGGCTGAACAGGAATGTGAGAACAGGTATTCCTTGTTTCATGTGTAATATTCAGGGGAAAGCATTCAGTCTTTTAACCTTAAGTATCTTGTTAGCTTTAGGTTATTGGTAGTTGTCATTGTTAGGTGGCAATCAAGAGTTTTGTTTATTTTAATCAACAATGGATGTAACCTTCTGTGAAATGATTTTTCTGTGTCCATTAAGATGATGATAGGGTTCTATGTGAGTGCATGCATATGTGTTACTGAATGTTAAATCAACCTTCCATTCTTGAAGTAAGGGCCACTTGGTCATAATATTTTATATATGGCTTGTCAGATTTCACTAGAATTTTATTTATAATTTTTTGCATCTATGTTGATGAAAGTTATTGTAGTTTTCCTTTCCTATATTAATTTGTATGATTTTTTTGGGGGGGGTACCAGGGATTGAACTTGAGCCCTCAACCACTGAGCCACATCCTCAGCCTTATTTTGTATTTTAATTAGAGACAGAGTCTCACTGAGTTGCTTAGTGCCTTGCTTTTGCTGAGGCTGGCTTTGAACACATAATCCTCCTGTCTCAGCCTCCCAATTTGTATGATTTTTTGATATAAGGATGATGGTGACCTCAGAATTGGTTTTATACTGGACCATAAATTTTGTGAATGTATTTTTTTTTTTAGAATTGATACTATTTCCTTTAAATGTTTTCTAGCATAAATTAATAAAACCACATGTTCTTTCAATTTTCTTTATGAGAAATTTTCCAACTTAATTATTTAATGGATTTTGGAATATTCAGTTTATTTCTTACTGGCAAAGTTTTGACAATTTCTGTCTTTCGAGCAATATCTCTTTATCTGAATGATTGAATATATTGTTATACTTGATAATTTTTCTTTATTATCTTTTAGACATTCACAGAATCTGTTGTGATGAAACCACTGCCATTATTATTACCGAGATTGCTAATATTTGCCTTCTTTTTTCCATTATAAATTTGGCAAAGGTTTTTATCAATTTTATTCATCTTTTCTGAGTATTAGCTTATGGTTCTATTAATTTTAGTTGTTGTTTTCTAATTTTTACTTATTAGATTTCTGCTGTGTCTGACCTTTATAATTTCCTTTTTATTGCTCACTTTGGGATGCATTTTCTATTTTTCTATTTCCTTAAGGGAGAAGCTGAAGCCATTAATTTCTGACCTCCCTTCCTTGTTAAGCACTTAGTGTTGCAGTGCTCCATGCTATAAATTTACCTCTGAGTGATAAATTGTGTTTTCATTGTTATTTAGTAGAAAATATTTTCCATTTTTCCTTCAGTTCTTCTTTAACCCATGGGTTATTTAGAATTTGCTGTTGTTTTGTTTCTAAATATTTTAGAAAAAACTTAAGAATTTTTTAAATCAATTTCGAATTTTAGGAACAATTTATATGGATTACATGTTCTTACATGTATTGAAATTCTATTTATGGTTCAAATTTTGGTCTGTCCTGCAAAGTGTGCTTTTAAGTTGAATATGTATTCTCCTATTGTTGGTTGGAATGTTCTGTGAATATCAGATAGGTACAGTTGGTTAATAACATTGTCTAGGTACTCTTTATCTTTAGTAATTTCTTGTCCTTTGTTCTCTTAATTTTTGAGAAAAGAATATTAAAAGCTCCAAGTACATTTGAGGATTTATTTCTCCATTTATTTGATCAGTTTTTTCCATGTATTTTAAAACTGTTATTCAGTGTATTCATGTAAGATTATTAAGTCTTTTCAATAACTCAACCTCCATCTTTATGAACTGACATTTTTTCTCTGTCTCTGATAATATTCTTTGCTGTGAAATTGATGTTTTATTTTTTTTAGTTATTGCAGCTTACTTTTAATTAACATTTTCATGTTATGACTTTTTGTCATTGTTTAATGTTTGTATTTAAAATTTTTTTTGTGGACAGCATATAGATCATTCTCATTATTTTTAAAAGGCAATCTGACAGCCATTGTCTTTTACTTTATTTATTTATTTTTGTATGGTACTGAGGATCGAACCCAGTGCCTCATGCTTGTGAGGCAAGCGCTCTACCACTGAGCCATGGTCCCGGCCCAGTCATTGTCTTTTAATTGGGGTATATAGAATAAGGTTGGTAAATTATGCCTCATGGGCTAAACCTTACCTGGACCATTTTTATGAATATTGTTTTATTGGAACATAACCCTGTCCAATCATGGTCTATGGCTGTGTTCACACTGCAATGGTAGAATGAATAGTTGCAACAGAGTTCATATAGCTCACAGAGATGAAAATAGTTACTGTTGGTTCATTCAAGGAAAAAAAATCGTAAACATCTGGTTAGACCATGAGTTACCACTGATTAATTTCACTTTCAGTTTATAAGCATTCTGTTTGTTTTCTGGTTGTCTGTTATATTCACCTCTCACTTCTGCTAGCTTTTATTGTCTTATTTTAAATTTATTTTATGCCTATTTTTGATAATTCAATTTAGTCTGTTTTGGACCTATTAACTATATGTTTATTTTTGTTTTAGTGATAGCATTAAAATAGAGAGTACACATCTTTAAATTACCACATTTTATGTTCAGGTTTTTCTTTTATTTTGATTTCAGGATAAAAATTACAGTTGTAGAATTCCATTTATTCCCGGCTGATCTTAGTGTATATCTCACATACATATCCAGACTTGAAAGGAATATGTGATCTGTCCTTGTCTAAGAAATGGCATGATCCATTTTATGTGAAATTCTTTGGAATCTATTAGAAAACATTTCTTAACCTTGTAATTTAGTTAGTTAGCCTTCAAGACATACAATAATTGCCAAAAACCAATTGTATTTGTTTATTTGAGCATTATAGAATTGAAATGATAACCCTACAATGGAATATTTAAAAATAAAGTCATTTAAAACATGAAGGATCTATAGCTGAAAATAGTAAAACATTCCTGAGAATAAGAAAATATTTAAATAAATGGGAGACATATACATTCATGTTAAGTCTCAATATTTTTAAAATTCTAATAATTCTTCAGATTCAGTTTTATTAAAATAAAAATCTTATTACTTGTTTTTCAAAAAGCAACACTAGCTCTAAAATTAATATGAAAGATCATAGAAGTTATATTACACAATGCTCACGTGTATTGAAATATCACATGGTACCATACATGTTTTTGATGTATCAGTTAAAATTATTTTAAAGTATAACTAGGAAGTTATAATCAACAACATTAAACTATTAAGTGTACTTTTTGGTGAAAACATTTTATATTAAAATGTTATAGAACCTGCCAAAATCCCCAAACATTTGAAAAGGAAGAACAAGATTGAGAACATTTACTATTTTGATAAAGTATCAGCAAGGCAGTATGGTATATTTTTTTAAATGGAAAAATAGATTAATAAAATACAATACAGAATTTAAAACTGAACACACACATGTAAGGTCAATGGATTTTCAACAAACATGTTAAAGCATTCAGTTGAGGAACATAGTCTTTTCAATAAGTGGTGCTGGAAATATTTGAATATCCGAAACCAAACACAAAATTTTGATCCATTTCTTTTACCACAGGTAAAAGTGTTTTATAACAAACATTTTGTAAAACCTTGAGTTGAAAATATAGGTGGATATCTTGATGATCTTGGGTGAGATAAAGACATCTTCAACGCCAGATCAAAAATGTGATACTTAAAAAAAAATAATATAAAGTACTTCACAAATTCATGAACTTCTAGCCTTCAAAATACTGTTTCAAAAGAATGAAAAGACAAACCATAGGTTAAAAAGAAAATAATTTCAAATCACATATCTGATAAAGGTTCTTATACCTTGAGTTTATTAAAAACAAACTCTTAATACTCAAATATGTGAAATCAACGAACTCAATGAAGAGACAGATGGAAGAATTGAAAAGACACTTCATCTCATGTCTTAAAATGCATAGGTGACAAAAGATCACATCAACTGATTCTCAATATAACTATCCTTTGAGAAATGCAAACTAAAACATAGAGACTTTATAGTATGTTTATTAGAATGGATAGAATTAAAGGTACATATCAAACCAAGTTTGACAAACAGGTGAAACAACTAGAGCTCTCATTTGTTGTTGTGGGAACGTAAACTAATGCAATTTTGTTTTGGAATCCACCTTTACAGTTTTTTAAAGAGTTAGTCATAAAACAACCAAATGACCCAAACTTTCTACTCCTAGGCTTTTTAAAAAAAATATCGAATATATAGATTCATACCAAAACTTATACATAAATGTCCATAGTATATTTATTTATAGTAGCTCCTAAATTAAAGCAATTCAAATTTCTACTAATAGCTAAATGGATAAACAGTTTTGATATGTACTCATAATAGAATCTACTGTTATTCAGGATTCCCTGGAGAAAGAGTACCCATAGGAGATGTATCTGTAAACATGAAGAGACCTTTTATAAATTACTTTTGTCTGATGCAATTATGGATGCTTAGTTCCATAATTTGCCTTCATCAAACTGGAGACCCAGGAAAGCAGTTGATAAATATAGTTCAAAGGCCTGAATGTGGGAGAGCTGTTGATAGAAATTCTAGCTGTTGATAGAAATTTGAAGGACTGAGAACCAGGATCACCAAGGGCAGTGAGGATCAATGCTCCAACTCAACCAGTCAGGCAATTCATTCAATCTTCCTTCACCTTTTTCTTCCATTCAGGCCCTCACCAAATTGGATGATGCCCACCCACTTTGGGGGAAGCCATCTTCTTTCTTCTGTCCATCAATTTAATGGCTGATCTATTCTGGAAATACCTTGACAAAAACATCCAGAAATAATATTTAACCAGTTATCTGGGCATCTCATGACCTAGTCAAGTTGACATATAAAATTGACTCTTACAACCAGTAAGCAGCACAATAACCTATATAAAAAGAAAGTAGGTAAATCACAGAATAATTATGCTGAATGAAGGAACACAGAAAAATAACATTTTATGATAATTTATTTAGATTCTAGAAAATTTAAATTAATCTCTAGTTATAGAGAACCAGTAATTGAAGTGGGTGGAGAGGGACTTGAGAAAGGGTTTAACCAGGGACTGAGAGGTGATGCATATGTTTACTATGTTCGTTGTAATACTGGCTTCAAGAATGAGTAAGTGTATCCAGACTTATAGCAAAGTTGTACACTTTAAGAATATCATTTCGGGGCTGGGGTTGTGGTTCAGTGGTAGTGCGCTTGCCTAGCACGTGCAAGGCACTGGGTTCGATCCTCGGCACCACATAAAATAAATAAATAAAATAAAGGTATTGCATCCATCTACAACTACAAAAAATATTAAAAAAAGAATATCATTTCATTGTTTGTCAATTATATTAAAATGAAACTCTTTAAACAAAACTAAACAAAAATATTGTGTTTAAATTTTGTTCTTTCATACATTTTGACAACACTTGAACCAAGTTTTTAAGTTTTTAAGTATATATAATGGTATAGTTAGACTATTGTAGATGAATTGTACACATGAAGAATCAGGCATAAAAACCTCACTTTCAAATTTATTGAATTAATCATAAAAATATGCTCTTTTGTTATGAGCTATTCAACTATTATTCGACTTTATTATTTTGACAAGTAATTTAATATTAGTAGTATTTTCTCAATTATTTGTATTTCTTCATTTTGTAGGATGGTTTTTGGTTCCTTTTCCACATACTTGTTCTTCAGAGTCCTTCATAGATTTTTTATATATACACAAACTAAACAAACTAAGAGGAGAGAGATCTCCAATCTGAAATATAAAATCCCAGTATTTGTTTGTATTCAGGTTTTCTCCTAGGTATGACTGATTTTTTAATATAAAAGCCTGTGCCAAACACCCTGTCTTATAGGTGATAAGCACAGGGAAGGAGGCTTAAACAAACTTTCCTCCTAAGTCCTGCAAAGGATGCTGACAAGACCTGCCCATTTGAACAGATGTGACAAGATAATTTCATCACAGCTACAGGTGAAATGAGGAGACTTATTAAGCCAAATTCTACATTAATCAGGGGAAAGAGAACTGGGAGTTCCAAATTACTCCTCTAAACCTATACCATTTGTCCACTGGCAATTGTGGGGTGCCATTAATAAAGTGGTACTTTTTACTGTGCATACTCTTTGAATTGAGAATTCCAAAATGAGTTGAGAGAGTACAATTGACAAGAGTTAGGCATTCTGGAATCCTGAGCTACTAATTATCATAAGAGCATAAAAAATTACCCCTAAATTTTAACTCTGAGGTTAACTGAAATATAATTTTTTTCCTAATAAAATCTATGAACTTCCTTTAGTAGTGTTTAAATGAATGTAATTGATTTTTATATTTTCAGCAAATGGTTTATGAAAAATTTACCTTAAAAATGTAATGTTTTCTTTCCCATCTCTCTCTCCCTACCCCTGCTACTCTCCTCTATTTTGCTCCTTCTCTCCCTTTCTCCCTCTCTCTATAGTATTAGATACAAAAGTATTTTATAAGACTTATTGCATGATATTTATCTAGGCAATTATATTTCTGGTTCCATAGAGTAGACAGTAATCTACAGCTGTAAGCACATAATTATCCATCTTTTTAACTATTTTGGTTATTATGACCTGGTACATAGTAGACAAAAAGCCCTGAACATCAATCAGTACTATCATAATCTTTAGTGCTGAATGTTAATATTCTTTTCATTCCTCCATTTAATTACTATGACAGTAGTGATGTTTCTACATTGCTAATACCAAATTGTAGAGGGTAAATCATGGAACAAGCAGGATGTCAAGGTAAGTAAACAATGGTTGAGCTTTCATTCTCATCTGCCTTTTCATTGATGTTCAGGGCTTTTTGTGGAAACAACCACTATTGAGCACCTCCGTTGAATACATTGCAGGAGATATCCCATACATTGCTTTGGCAAGGTGTACTTTGTTTATATTTTAACACTGAGAACAATAAATCACAGAAAAGGTGGAATGAGTAGATGGGATCTGGATATTTTGAATATGTGTTCTTTGGAGTTACTTTGTCTTTAAATGAAAATACAAAATGACAAAGTTAATATAATGTGCATTTACTGAATGAACTGGTAAATTGGAGCTTGCAAAATTTTTCAATGCTGCACCTTTTGGACCAATTAACTTTATTTGTAATTATATCCTGCTTATATCCCCAATGATTTTGAGAACAAGATATTGCCCTTTCAGAAATTTTCTTTCTTTGTTGGTTTGATTTTTTTTCTATCACATATTTGTTCCCAATTGTTAGAATTTAAATTCCATACTCCAAAGGAAATTACTACAGGTATTATCTCATAGTTCATTCAAATAAGAAAGATGTTGTCATGTGTTCTGAGAAATATCTTTTATAAGCACTTCCCAAATATTTTAAGGTGGCTTGAGCCACCTTTCCTAACTCCCTGGCTGATGCATCATGCCATAATTCTATTAATCCTGACTGCTTTACATCTGACAGCTCCTCAGCTTTGACTAGTGCAGTTTGACATTCAGACCTTTGGCTTCTGGGAATCAACTGGTATGGTAATATTTTTTGCTATTAAATGGCTAAACACATGAGCATCATATTCTTCCTAAATCATCAATTAGGCTCAAAGGTAAGAGTATCATCTCTTTCATTAAAAGCATGCATAAAGTATAAATTTTTATAGAAATATATATTTTCAAGGGAAGAGTTTTATGTATGCTAAAGGTATATGGAAATGAAACTTCAGATGGTGAATTACATTAATGTGATGCAGAATAGTCACTAACAACTGTCAATAGAGAAATTCACTTTCATCAAAGTATCATGGATTTAAAATCTACTATAATAGAATTAATATTCAGTTAAATACCCATATAATTTGATTTGAAAACAAAATAAAAGCATGCTGCTGATGTATGTCTATGTGTTTTATATAAACTGAAGCTTTATCCTACAATATAGCAGCTAAAGACATACAGTAAATTGAATTGATTTGTAGTTGAGTTTTCAGATATGCTTTCTTGTTTCAGTCTTGTGATCAAATAGGGGACATATTACAGGCATTAAGAGCTAAGCTGTTAAAAGAAGACGAGCTGGATTTGTAGCTATCTGAGAGCCCATGGTAATGCTTTGTACTTTTCTGCATTTAAACAGACTTTGTGGCTCCACTATATAGGCCTTAGGTCTCTTAGGAACTGATCTGTAATAAATATTTTATTTTATTAATACTAAGAATTGTAGCCATACACTAAACTGAACAAACAACTGTTATGTGATTTCCAATACAGTGCTCTATATTTATGTGCCATAAAATCCAAGGAGAGGTAACCTTATCTAGAATATTGAATTGTAAAGCTTAACTACTGAATCAGACATAGCTCAGAGACCAGAAATTGTCTAAATAAGTAAAACAATTTTAGTTTTTGTTATTTGTATAAACTCTTTTCTTTGTTCAGCACTAAATTCCAAGTTTCACATAGTGTAACAGATATCACATTATATTCATGACCATTTGTAACTAATGGATGTTTCTATTACAGTTACACACTAAATTTTGTGATTTAAAAGTATCCACAAAATCAGAAGACCACATTCCAATAATGCTTCTGTTTTTTGAGAGACACATCCTAAAGTCCTTTATTCTTTTCACTAGAAATTCATAACCATTTCTCACACTCCCTTATTTAATAGTTGAGGTTGACTTAAAACTAAATTCAAATAAGTTAAATGATTATGAACAAATATCGTTTTAACATAAAAATATAGCCATCAAGTTGAACAATATTCACTGGCTAGACTTTAGGCACAGGAAACAATGTTGAGTTTCTCTTGAGATTGTTCTACATTGGATATTAATCGAATTCTCCAATTAACATTAGGCATTGCTGGAGGGGGAAATGAAAATCACCTATAATTCATAGTTATTTTCCCCAAAATGTCTGTGCCTTCTGAGCTATAGTTACTATTATTTAAGAAAAATCATGGTGCACTAAAATTAGCATTGGTGATTGTTTTAAGAATCCCAAATTAATAAATGAATTTGATGTTTTGAATTAATATGAAATTTTGTTTTTGAAACTGGAAAAATTTAAAAGTTAATAATGCCATTACATTTACAGAAATTTGTGTTTTCTGTCTTTCTGGGATATTCATGATCATGTTTAGAGAAAAGCTAAAATTTTGTGTTTTTTAATATTTCTGCTTTTCATTAAAAACCATGTATAATACAATCATAGTTTATAATGGTAATAATTCTCTATTAGGAAACCAAGGACAAATTGAATATATATAAACGATATAAAAATACCGACACACTGCCTCACTACTGAAAAGTGGAAAAGTCATGCCAAAATTCAGTAAATTGCTCATACATTCTTCATCAGTCTTCCACATAACATCTTTAGGGTGTTACCCAAGGAATTACTTGAAATGGAGAAAGTAATAGGGTATAAATGGTGATGATATGCTTTGGAAAAAAAAGGTGATCTAGAGATAATTTCTTTATACTGATCATTTGTAAGTCCTGTTCTTAATTCTCTATCAAATATACTAGTATCTGGCTGTATCATGCTACATCAGAAATCTTAAAGAAATCAAATTAATTGGTATTATGGTCATTTTTTTTTTTATTTCACTCTTTGAAACTGAAGTGTCTCCTGAGAATGCCAAGTTGAGTTTACTTGGGAGCAATTTATTGAGAGATGTTAGTTACTGAGTCAATACAGAGATTGGAACACTATGCCACCAGAATACATATCCCAAAGTTAGGAATAAGGAGACAAAGTAAGTTGAGATCTTTGAGTAGAAAAACCAGGTCCCAATCCCCTGCAGCCCACATCTTCTATCCCAGGATGCAGAATGTGCCAGGGCTAATGTTTGTTATACTGACTTTAGACTGTAGGATGGGAGATGAAGTAGTAAAGCACGGGACACTGGAGTAAGTGTGGTGGGTCACAGTTTAAACCCTCGAGGTAGAGTGAGTACAACCATGACGTGCAAAGCGACTGGTATTAGAGTAAAGTTAAATGCACTCCATCTCAACATGAAATCAAGAAGGCAGAATCTGTGAGCAGTGTTTTCTTCTTATGTTTCTGCCTTGGTTTGGGTTTATGAAGCACTTGTAGTTATCAGAGAAGCAAATGTGATCTAGGCACTACTGGAATGGCAGACAGACAGAAAGCAAGACAGGCAACTACTGATAGTGACAAGTGAAAATAGAGAAAGACAAGGATCTGGGGTCAGTCTGACAGACAAAAAAGAAGAAAATCTGAGAGAGAAACAGAGACAGAGAGACAATTTTGGGGACACTTACAGAGTATTGAGTATCCATTCTATCATTATTTTAGGGTTGGAAAGTCTGAGAATACTTTTAATAACTGTACTATTTGTATTTGCAAATAATAAAAGTTTCTAGAGTTATGTGTCTAATTATATGATATTTGTCAATATATGGAATCATATAACTACCACTACTACTTTTCTGGGAGGGTACCAGGGAATGAACTCAGGGGCATTCTACAACTCAGTCACATAGCCAGCCCTATTTTGCATTTTACTTAGTGACATGGTCTCACTGATTTGCTTAGTACCTCACTTTTGCTGAGGCTGGCTTTGAACTCATGATCCTCCTGCCTCAGCCTCCTGAGCTGCTAGGATTACAGACATGCGCCACCGTGCCTGGCTTAACTATCACCACTATTAAAACAGAATGTATCCACTAATCCAACACAAAGCTTTCTCTCTTGACTTTTTGCAATAAATATCCCTCTTTGACTTTCTTTTATTTAGTAACCCTTTATTATAAATATTCTCAGCATCCAAACATATATGAAAATGTGAAAACTTGCCTAATTATCATCTGCTTTATCAATTTTAGTAGTATATGCTATTTTTTATCTTTTTAAAAATTAAATGTTGTATATATAGTTAAACTTCATGCTCACTTATGAAAAATAACTCCCCAGAGAAAACCACTGTCCTTATTTAAACATTTATCATTCCTGTGCATATTTCTATTTGTTTGCTAAATACCTGTCCTTAAGTTATATACTATCATTTTTAATTTTTATTAAAATATGAACATATTATTCTGTGTCTTTTGCTTAATGTCATTTTGGGGGGTACACTAGTTGTAACTTTCTACAGTCATTCATTTTATTCACTTTATCACATTCCATTTCGCTTATTTATCTATTCTATATATGAATAATTTAAATTGTTTCTAACATTCTGCAATTACAATCTATAAAACAAACTCTTATATGTGTATTCTTGAACCCAAATACCACAGTTTCCCTAAGATGTGCATATGTTCTATAGGTCAGCAATGAACCACTATCTTCTATTCATATGAGGTGCATCCATTTTCTCCCTCCCCCCCCGCCCCCCCATTGAACCCAGGGCCTTGCGCATGCAAGGCAAGCACTCTATCAACTGAGCTATATCCCCAGCCCTATTTTCTTTTAATCTTTTTTTTTTTTTAAGTTCATCATTTTTAGACAGAGCATGAACAGGGTGGGGAGACTAAGCTGAGCCCAGGGGTTCTTGGTTCCTGGAGGCCCAGGTACAGCAAACACAAAGTGAACACAAGAGGCAGGCAATTATCAGATTTGGTCTTGAACTTGGGGGTGGGAAAGTGATGATTTTAGAAAGGGGGAACAATAGGAAGCAAGCCAGGTCTAAGGAAGGCTTGGGTGGCCCAAGGTTGGGGGACAGC
>CM053400.1:82357619-82384653 GCA_028644305.1 Xerus rutilus | reverse complement strand
CATTCCATAGTTTAGCTATTGTGAATTGAGCTGTTATAGACGTTGATGTTACTGCATCACTCTAGTATGCTGATTTTAATTCCTTTGGATATATATCTAGGTGTGGCATAACTTAGTCAAATGGTGGTTCTATTCCTAGTTTATTGAGGAATCTCCATCCTGCTTTACAAAGTGGAATTTTGAGAGGACACAATATTTAGACCATACTATGTATATATATAGTTTTTGTATTAAGGTTTTGTTACCCACATATATAAAAGGAATTTTGGAACTTTTATTTTCTTATGTATTTTTAGAAGACAAAGACTATATGCTTAATTAATACGTGTAGTATTTTTTTGACTGTCATACAGATAAAAGATGAAATAAATGCATGAGGCCTACAGCATAAATCCAGAAACTCTGCAGCTCTCATGTTTTAACCAGGCTCTTTTCTGATGGCATCAGCAGACCATAGTCTCCTTGTCAATCTCTCTTAGCTAGTTTCCTGGTGAGTTTTTATACTCTTGGCCTTTTCTGATTGTTTTGGAGTTACTTCCTTTACTCCTGGTTTAGGTAACAATCCACAACATTTTGTGATACTAAGACTAAGAATAATACATAATATGTCTACTTTATCTGGTTTACTTATTTCATGTATCAGGCATATAAGTATTTCATGTTATTTCATTTAATATAAAAGAATTTTATGAGGGTAAATAAAGAAATTCAGGCATAAAGAGGTAAAGTTACTTCCTCACAGTCACACAGTTAGTAAGTGGCAGAGACAATATCCCATCCTAGATATTACACATATAGTCACCTTCTCCTACCAATATGGGATGATGCTACCTTCATGTTCCAGGTACAGTATTTGGCTAGCAGATCTTTGTTTAGTACTTTTAAGTGTCAACATATGTGATTTCTAATTAATATCAGGTAAGAAGATGTTATGTTTTTCAAAGATTATGAGGAACAAAACATTGATGTTTATAGATATGTGGATTTAGATTGTGGTAAAATTAGAAATGGAAACTTTATTTTGTGCAAAATTAGAGCACTTGGTTGAATTCAGAAAGCTAATTGTGTTTAGAACATTCTGAACTGAGAGAGACTGTTATTCACACAGGAAAATATATTGAGGAAATTAGGAAATCAACTCCTTTATTTAGAATGTGTTGCACATGCTCATGCTTTTGTGAATTCTTATCACTTTAAATAGCAAGTACAGTATTGAGATCTCTGGAGTTGATTTTTATTAGTTTACATTTAAATAAACATTGGGATGAAGAAACTACGTAGTATGTCCCTAATTTAGTGTGGCCTAGTTCATCCTCAGAATCAACTGACTATATAAGAAATGGTTTAAAGAAGCAGTTTCCATAGCAGATCCTGATAGATATATACATCTATCTATCTTTGCACTGTCATCAAAGACAGGCTGTACTGCATGTGTCCTGCTTACCTCTGGGACTCTAGGATCAAATATGTTTTCTCATCTTGTCTGCAGGGCGGCCTGGAGGTGCTGAAGGTTTAACATTCACAGAAACAGTCCAAGTATGCATGGACATTGGAGCTCAGCTACCACAGCTTCTTTGCCCTTTCAGATAGGAATTGGTCACTCTGAGGCATGTTCTACTCCGTCTGTATACGTTCCCCAAGAAAACTAATTGTAACAATCCAAAGCACTGTTCTACTCAACATCACAGTTTTCTTTAGTTCTTGCCATTCCTTCTCACTTTCCAGTGCCCCTTCTTGTGTTCCTTAAATCACCTCCCAAATAAACTATTCCTCTTGGATTCTTGTCTGAGGGTCTTCTTCTGGGAAAACCCAAACTAAGACATACACAAACATACTCATCAAAATTTATTTGAAAGCTCTTTCCACAATTAAATTCTCCGTCATTACCAGTATTTACTTACATAATTGTTACTCTCTGGTTTCTTTTATCCCTAACATTCAAATTACCACTCTGAGCAACAAGAGTAGTGACATAATTTGTAGGGTCCAGTGCAAAATAAAAACGTAGAGTCCTTTATTCAAAAAGCTGAGGGGAAAAGTGTCTTGAAATGTACTAAAAGGTAAAACTTTTCCCTTTCTTCAACTATCTCTCCATGTCTCTCACAACTTGTCAAGGACCCTTTATTATTTGTCATTTAATATTGCAAAATACAGGCCCTCAACTGCCTCAACCGTACCCAGTGCCTCATGCCTCGTTTTACCTACAATAGCTCACAGCCCATTGGATTTTGGGTTCAATTCCTTATGGCCTCTATTGCACTGTGCCCAAGCCAGGAGAGGAGAAGCCATCTCTGTCTCCCATTTACTGCCCCAGTCCACAGTGGATAGTGATTCCCATTCTATAATAACCACTATACTAAGTCACACAGAATAGCTGGTTTAGGGTGAGCTAGCGGATCACCTCTACTAAGTTGCCCAACCATGTGATGGTGCTACAAGTTCCCAGTAGAGATGGATGCAAACATACCTGCCTCAAAGATGCCAGGGAGTGTTTGCTCCCAACTCTGATTCTCTCATACCTGTAGACAGTGCCTTACCAGGGTTAGAGGCAGTAGCCACAGAAGAATGACTATCAGAAGAGTGAGGATAGTAGGGCCTGGGACACCTGGAGAAAAATGTGGTAGGTGTCATGGACAAGGTATTGGGGAAAAGGAGGCCAAGAAGGTCATAGGTAGTAGGTTAGGTTGAGAAGATGACTGTGAAAGGTTCCTGGGGATGTGTGCTGGTGGCAGGAGGGAAGACGTCACATGTATGAGGCTTTAAGCCCTTGGTACATGCTATATTGCCCCATTAAACCTCACTTGCAAAATGCAAATTCAAAAATCAAATTATTCAAAATTTCAAAGAGATAACCAAAAAGCATTAAAAGCAAAGTGCAAGACCAGATCCTTCCATGCAAGAGGCCCTGTAGTGACTACCATGGTCCTACATTTATAAGCCAGCTCTTCTGAGGAAAAACCTCTGATCTTGTCCCTCTGAATTTTATTCCTGTCTTTCTCAATCCTATTGCATCGATCTCATACATTCTTTTGCAAATCTCTTCTGTTCAAGCTTTTACACTCTTACTTCCAAAGTTCTTTAAAAGCAAGTAAAGAAACAAACAAAAAAAACTCACATTTATATCACCTATTTCTGAATCACGACTTATATCAATTTTCCTATTTTCATGTACACAGCCTTCCATTGTAATAGTATGATATTATTCTACCTTTTATTGTCTATCAAATTAAAAATAATATTCTTCTGTTGCCTTAATGGAAGCGGGCATGTAATTTATCATTTTCTTCACTAAACATCTCCTGGTATTATTCTTTGTGCCTTCAGTATGT
The DNA here is from genome assembly GCA_028644305.1 of Xerus rutilus. Classification (NCBI taxonomy): domain Eukaryota; kingdom Metazoa; phylum Chordata; class Mammalia; order Rodentia; family Sciuridae; genus Xerus; species Xerus rutilus. The sequence goes on along the minus strand of CM053400.1, from coordinate 82,381,324 downwards.
TCAGAGACATCATTGAAATGTTTAATTTCTTTCTTTTTTTATTTTATTTTTTCCAGTATTGAAGATTGGACCCAGGCGCACTTAACCAATGAGCTACATCCTCAGCTCTTTTTATTTTCTTTTTAAACAGAGTTTCCCTAAATTGCCGAGGCTGTACTCCAACTTTGAATCTTCCTACCTCAGCCTCTCAAGTTGCTGGGATTACAGGTGTATGCCACCATGCCTGGCTGTTGAATTTCTTTGTAAACTACATTTCCAATGTACAGCTTTTTTATTTTCCAGAATGCTCTTGAGGTAATTCACTAGAAAAATGCTCTTATCATTATTCCTATTCTGCTTAAGATCCTGAGCCAGTCACTACCTTGTGGGGTACTCTCCAAAGAGTGGACAGCATGCAAGCACTCCATGGTTCCATGCATAGGATCAGGAAATCCGATTTATTTCTGAAAGGGAGTTCAGTGAGTCTGGAAATATAGGAAGGTGGAATCTGGCAATTCCTGACAAGATGAATCTTTAGAGAAATTGAAACTCCAAGAAAATTTCTGATGAGATGAATCTTTAGACAAATCTGAACTTCACAATTTGCAATTCCCATTTCCATACTATAAAAAAGATCGGAGAATGACCCAAAATTGTATAGACAGGCTGGCTTACCTACAAATTAAAACTCCCTATTCCCTTCTGCATTTTCATTTATACTTGACAATATTTCTGTTTATCCATCAGAGCTCCCTTATGATAATCCCAGATTGTTCCAGTTTTTCCCACTCTCATTTCAGACCTCTCATTTCTCACTTTGCTAGATAACTGCTTGTCATTCTTTAAGAATCAGCTCATCCATCAGCTTCACAGAAATCTCTCATGACATTCACATGCTAGTGATGTCAGACACAAGTCTGACTTTGCTGGTTTTTTTTTTTTTTTTGTGTGTGTGTGTGTGACCTCTAATCCCTAGCCCTCATGGTGTATGCCTTTATTGTAATGACAAATATGTGTTTATCAAATGCACATATTTAATGCAATGATCTTTATATTTTCTAATCGCAGAAAAGATAATTTTGCTTTCAACTTTTCTGAGAAAAAGGCCAGATGACTGAAGTTAGACTATTTTGTCCTGCAAATCAAAATCTTTCATTTTCTTTGCTGCCTGCTCTTCCTTCTAAGGTTAATTATTCTACAGTTTTCTATCATTTGTAATAAGCACTTAACCCCTTGCCTATCCCTGGAGAAAAAAATAAAATTAAAACTGGCTACCAGAGCTGTAATCTATGAGGAAGACAACTACCTATTGGAAGAAAATTAAATCTAAAATAATTTTCTATTATTTTTGAAATATTTAACAATATATTGTGTTGTATGAATTCAAGAACATGTGTGCATGTTTTATGGCCCAGTACCTAATCTTACTTGTTGATTTTTTATTCTAGTTTTTCTTACCAGGAATTCTTTTCTAATGCTTAAGTATATTCTGTGAATATAACTCACATTATAACTAATAAAATTCTTTTTGTAGGATTCTCTTTATACTTTTAATGAGATATAATCTAAAGCCTTTTCCTACTTACTTTTATTTATATGTCCTACTGTTGAAAAACATTGATAGGGAAGGAGTACATAACTATTTTGATTATCAAACTATAGTGTGAATATATGTTAAATTTTTTATTTTTTATCTTTCTGCATTCCCTGAAGTTAAATGCTAAAGGTGATAAAATGTGGTGAGAGAGAAAGGAACTTGGTAATAATAGGAACTCAGAAAACATAGCAAAGTTCACACTTTTTCACCTTCATATTCTAGCACTTTTAGTCTGGACTGCTAATTATTCTTAGAGCTTAACTCCTTAATGCCAGAAAAAAAGAAAGTAAGTAATACAAAACCATTAAAATTATCATTATATTTAAAAGTAAATAAATAGCTCTTTCAGTTTTTTTTTTTTTCAAATAAAGGCAAATATCCATCTATCTCCTTTGTCAGGCTAGTAACCTGGGTAATATTTAGAAGCAATTTAAAATATTTTTCCCTAAGAGGTAGCAGAGAAATATGTGTAATATACACATCTCTCTCCTCAAATTTGTTCAATTCAAACTAGATATAGAAAATTGTCTTTCCAGTATAGACTAATACATTTTGGAAATGAAGTTCACAAAGCTTAAGAATTTCTTTGAATATGAAAGTTTCTAAAAAACTAGCTTTGAATTTGCCAACAACTGACTAAAGTTTTTTAATCTCATTAATAGAGCCAAGCATATTCTTCTTCAAACTCCCTGCTTCACCTTGTATCTCTCCTCTCTAGAAGGTCACAGTTAAGACCACTGGAGTCCTGCTTTCCTTTATCAGGAAACCAGATTGGATTATTCACAATCACAGGCTCACTCAGTGCTAAAGTCAAAGTACCTTTGTGGCTGACAGAAGTGGTTTTAGGAGAGAGTAGGAAGAAAAATTAAGGGCAGTACTGCAAATTACATAATAGAGCCTAGAATCCAAGCATACGCAGCTTCATATTTAGCACCTCTCCAAAAGAGAATTTTTATAATAGAACTGCTTTATATTTAGATCTGTATCATCTTTGGTTGCCTTGTCTGCTTCCAATCCTCTGAGGAGTCTCTAAAAATAATAATGACACAAAAGCCTCAACATCTTTTACAGAGGTAAATGCCTTTGTGTACAAAGATGTTGCCGCAACTAGTCCTTCCTTTCTAGAAACTTCATTGTGACTATTTTTAATGCCTCTTTGATTTGTGGCTTTTAAAATAAGAAGTAGACAAGAATAAGGATAAACATGTTTTATAAACATAAAATCCACAATTCTTACTAATTAACCTTTGAATGGTTGGCACTTAATTGGTTCTCAATAAATATTTCTTAAATAAACTGAGCAGTTGTACAATGATCAGGGATGATTTTCTCAGCACAGTATTTTAAGTAATTAACATAAAAAGCCCAATTATTTCATATCCCTGTGTTGTTCTTTGATTATGTCATATTGTTATTGATATTCTTATTGTTCTAAAAAATAAAAATGCATATCTCTTTTTTTTGCTAGATATCCTCTCAGAGCCATTAATTTGTTCCATGTATCCCAGGTAGATATTAAGATTCTGTAAAATATCCATTTGACAGATGAAGAAAAAGCATTTGACAAAATTCAACATCTCTCATGTAAAAATGTCTAAAAATGAAATATGGAAGGAATGTGTATCAGCAGAATAAATGGTACATATGACAAGCCCACAGTTAATATCATATTAAATGGGGGAACATTGCAAGATATTCCTTCAAGATCTATCCAAAAAAAGGGTTTCTGTTCTCATCACTTCACTTCTGTTCAACATAATACTGAAAGTTCTAACCAGAGTAAATAGCCAAGAGAAAGAAAAGGCATCCAAACTATAAGAAAAAAAGATCATCCCTGTTTGCAGACAACATGATCCTATATAGGGGAAACTCCACTCCACAAAAAACAAAAACAAAAACAAAAACAAACCCCTATTATATCTAATAAATAACATTAGGCAGAATACAAAATCAACATGTAAAAATCAAGAGCACATATACACTAAAAGCTAACTGTATGAAAATAATTTTTCTTTTTTGGTACTGGAGATTGAACTCAGGGGCACTTGACCACTGAGCCACATCCCCAGCCCTATTTTGTGTTTTATGTAGAGACAGGGTCTCATTGAGTTGCTTAGTGTCTCGCTGTTGCTGAGGCTGGCTTTGAACTCACAATTTTCCTGTCTCAGCCTCCCTAAGTGCTGGGATTACAGGCTTGTGCCACCACACCCGGCTTGAAAATAATTTCTTTAAACATTAATAAAAAAATATAAAATGCCTAGAAATAAATTTTACCAGAAAGTGAAAATTTTCTACACTGAAAACTATAAACCATTGATAAAAAAATTGAAAAACACACAAATGGAAAGATATCCCATGTTTATGGCTTGAAATAATTGATACTCTTAAAGTTCATACTACCCAAAATAGTCTACAAATTCAATGCAATCCTCATGAAAACACTGATGACATTCTACACAGAATGTTTTTTTAATCTGAAAATTTATGCCAAACCATAAAAACCTTAAGTGTTCAAAGTGATGTTGAGAAAAAAGAACATAGTCAGTAGCACAATACTACCTGATTCAAAACATATTAAAAATCCAGAGTCACAGCACAGCACTGGCATGCATGAAAATATTCCAGTGAAACAGAACTGAGAGCCCAGAAATAAACCTGTACATTTGCAGCCAACTTATTTGAGAGAAAGGTGCCAAAAACACATAGAGGGGAAAGAAAAATCTCTTGAATAGATGGTATTGGGAAAAGTGTAGATCCATGTACAAGAGAATGAAATTAGATGCTCACACCTCAACCTGTATGAAAGTCAACTCAAAAATGAACATTAAATTATAAGACCAGGAACTATGAACCTAAGAGAAGAAAATGGGCAAAGTTCCAAAAAATTGGTCTGGAAATGCTGTTTTGGACCACAAAAACACAGCAAACAAAACACAAAACAGACAAATGAGATAACAGAAGACTGAAAAATTTTGCACAGCAATAAAAACAATCAACAAAGTGAAGAGACAACCTAGTCAATGGGAGAAAATATTTGCAAACTACACATCTCATAAGAAGTTCATTATATATATAAGAAAATGAAATTATTTATTTTTATTTGTTTAAGTTATATATGACAATAGAATGTGTTTTGACATATCTTATATAAATGGAGTATAACTTCTCAATCTTCTGGTTGTACATAATGTAGATTTACAACTGTCATGTAATTCATATATGAACATAGGGTAACAATGTCCGATTTATTCTATTATCCTTCCTATCCCCGTACTGCCTCCCCTCCCTTCACTACCTTCTGCCTAGTCAGTCAAAGTGCTTCTGTTCTTCCCTACCCCTCTCCCCTTATTGTGAATTAGCACCACATATCAGAGAAAACAATTGGCCTTTGGTTCTTTGGAATTGGCTAATTTCACTTACATGATATTTTGCAGCTCCATCTGTTTACCAGCAAATCCCATAATTTCATTCTTTTTTAAGGCTGAGTAATATTTGTTGTATATATATGCCTTTATCCATTCATCTGTTGAGGGTACCTAGGTTTTTATAGTTTAGCTATTGTGAATTGAGCTTCTATAAACATTGATGTGGCTATGTAACTGTAGTATGCTGGTTAGCTGGTTCAAATGGTGGTTCTGTTCCAAGTTTTTCTGAGGAATTTCCATACTGCTTTCCATAATGTTTTCACCATTTTGCAGTCCCAACAGCAATGTATGAGTGTACCTTTTCTCCACATCCTTGTCAACACTTATTATTGCTTGTATTTTTGATAATTGCAATTCTGATGAAATCTTAGAGTAGTTTTGGTTTGCTTTTCTCTAACTGAAAGTGTTGTTGAATATTTTTTCATATAGTTGTTGACCATTTGTATTTCTTCTTCTATGAAATGTCTGCTCAGTTCCTTAGCCCATTTATTGATGGGGTTTGTTGTTTTGGTGTTAAGTTTTTTGAGTTCTTTATGTATCCTGGAGCTTAATGCTCTATATGATGTGCATGTGGTAAGGATTTTCTCACATTCTGTAGGCTCTCTGTTCACATTATTGATTGTTGCCTTTGCTATAAGATATTTTTTAATTTGATTCCATCTCATTTATTGATTCTTTATTTTATTTCTTGCATTTTCAGAGTCTTTAAGGAAGTCAGTTCCAAAGCCAGCTTGGTGGAGATTTGGGCCTACTTTTTCTTCTGTGAGAAATGGGTCTCATTTCTCATACTTAAGTCTTGGAAACTAACTTTGAGTTGAGTTTCGTGCAGAGTGAGTGATAGGAGTTTAATTTCATTTTGCTACATATAGATTTCCAGCTCCATTGTTGGAGAGGCTATCTTTTTTTCCAATGTATGTTTTTGGCACATTTGTCTAATATGAGATAACTGTATTTGTGTGGGTTTATCTCTGTATCTTCTATTCTTCTACCATTGATCTACATGTCTGATTTGATGCCAATAATGTGCTGCTTTGGTTAGTATGGCTCTGTAGTATAGTTTAAGGTCTGGTATTGTGATGCCTCCTGTTTCACTTTTCTTGCTAAGGATTGCTTTGTCTATTCTAGGTCTCTTATATTTCCAAATGAATTTCATTGTTGCCTTTTCTAATTCTATGAAGAATATAATTGAGATTTTAATGAGAATTGCATTAAATCTATATAGTGCTTTTGGTAGTATGGCCATTTTGACAATTTTAATTCTGCCTATACAAGAACATGGGAGATCTTTTCATCTTCTAAGGTCTTCTTCAATTTCTTTATTTAGTGTTCTGTAATTTTTATTGTAGAAGTCTTTCATCTCTTTTGTTAGATTGATTCCCAAGTATTTTATTTTTTGAGGCCATTGTGAATGGGGTAGTTTTCCTAATTTACATTATAGTGGATTCATAACTGATGTACAGGAATATGTATGATTTGTGGGTATTGATTTTATATCCTGTTACTTTGCTGAATTCATTTATTAGTCCCAGAAGTTTTCTGGTGGGATTTTTGGGATCTTTTAAATATATAATCATGTCCTTGTCAAATAGTGATAGTTGAGGTCTTCTCTTCCTATTTGTAGCCCTTTAATTTCTTCTGTCTAATTGTTCTGGCTAGATTTTCTAGGAAAATGTTGAATAAAAGTGGTGAAAAGGTCATCCCTATTTCCAGATTTTAAGGGGAATGCTTTCATCATTTAGAATGATGTTGGCCTTGGGTTTAGTATATATAGCTTTTATAATGTTGAGATATATTCCTACTATCCCAGTTTTTCTAGTTTTTTGAACATGAAAGAGTGCTGTATTTTGCCAAATGCTTTTTCTGCATTTATTGAGATGATCATATGATTCTTGTCTGTAAGTCTATTGATGTGATGAATTATGTTTATTGATTTCTTTATATTGAACCAACCTGGCATCCCTAGGATGAACCCCACTTGATCATGGTGCACTATTGTTTTAATATGTTTTTGTATGTGACTTGTTGGAATTTTATTGAGAATTTTTGCATCTATAGTTAGCAAGGATATTGGTCTGAAGTTTTCTCTCCTTGATGTGTCTTTGTCTGGTTTTGATATCAGGGTGATACTAGTCTCATAGAATGAGTTTAGAAAGGTTCCCTCCTTTTCTATTTCATAAAATAATTTGAGGATGATTGGTGTTAGTTCTTCTTTGAAGGTCTGGTAAGACTTGCCTCAGAATCTGTCTCATCCTGGGCTTTTCTAGTTTGGTAGGTGTTGATGGTGTCTTCTATTTTATTGCTTGAAATTGATCTGTTTAAATTGTGTATTTCTTCTTGATTCAGTTTGAGTAGGTCATATGAAATATGTTGATGTCTTTGAGATTTTCTGTTTTATTAGAACATAAATTTTCAAAATAGTTTCTGATTATCTCCTGTATTTCAGTACTGTCTTGATTTTTTTCCTTTATCTTGCTTTCTCTTTGTTAGCATAGCTAAGGACTTATAAATTTTATTTACTTTTTCAAAGAACTAACTTTTTGGTTTTTCAATTTCTTGAATTATTTCTTTTGTTTCAATTTCATTGATTTCAGCTCTGATTTTAAGTTTTTATTGTCTTTAACTGCTTTTGGTGTTTATTTGTTCTTCTTTTTGTATGGTTTTGAGATGCAATGTTAGGTCATTTGTTTGTTGACTTTCAATTTTTTTTAATGAATGAGCTCAATGAAATGAATTTTCCTCTTAGCACTGCCTTCATAGTGTCCCAGAGATTTTGATATGTTGTATTGCTATTCTTATGCCTGTAAGTATTTTTTAACTCTGATTTCTTTGGCTATTTATTTTTCATTTGATAGCATATTATTTAGTCTCCAGTTGTTAAAGTAGTTTCTACTTTTTATTTTATTGTTGACTTCTAATTTCACTCCATTATGATCTGATTTAATTCAGGGTATCATATCTATCTTTTTTAATTTGCTAAGGGTTGCTTTGTGGCATAAGATATGGTCTATTTTAAAGTAGAATTTGTGTGCTACTGAGAAGAAAGTATATGCATTTATTGATGGATAAAATATTCTCTATATGTCAAGTCTAAATTATTGAGTTTATTAATTGTATAATTTCTTTGTTTAGTTTTCATTTGGAGGATCTATCTAGTAGTGAGAGGGACGTATTAAAGTCACCCAGTATTATTGTGTTGTGGTCTATTTGATTCTTGAAATTCAGAAAGGTTTGTGTGCTGTACACAGATGCTCCATTGTTTTGGGCATAAATATTTATGATAGTTATGTCTTGTTGATGTATAATTTCCTTAACCAGTATGAAATGTCCTTCCTTGTCCCTTATGATTAACTTTGGCTTGAAGTCTTCTTTATCTAATATGAGGATAGAAACCTCTGCTTGTTTATGTGATCCATGTGAATGATATATTTTTTCCCATCCTTTTACTTTCAGTCCATGGGTATCTTTTCCTATGTCTGTCTCTTGGAGACAGTATATTGTTAAGTCTTGTGTTTAATCCAATTTGCTGGTGTATGTGTGTTGACTGATGAGTTTAGGCCACTAACATTCAAGTTTACTGTTGAAATATGGTTTGTATTCCCAATCATTTTAGTTTATTTCTGGTTTTTAATTTGAATTAGTTTCTCCTTTGATTGACTATTCTTTTAGTGTAGTTTTCTCCCTTTGCCAGTTTTCACATTTTTTTTCTTTTCATCTTCATGAGATATTTTGTTGAGAACGTTCTGTAGTTTAGACTTTCTAGTTGTGAATTCTTTTAGTTTAATTATGAAAGGTTTTCATTTCATCTTCAAATCTGAAACTTAATTTTGCTGGATATAGAATACTTGAGTGGTATTTATTTTCTTTCAGAGCATGGTATATATTATTCCAGGACCTCCTAGCTTTGAGAATCTGGGTTGAGAAATAAGCTGAGATCCAACTTACTTTTCCCATATCCACAATTTGATATTTTTCTCTGGCAGTCTTTAAAATTCTATCCTTCTTTTGGATTTTAAGCATTTTGATAATAATATGCTTTGGTTTGGATCTGTTTAATTTCATATATTTGGGTTTCTGTTAGTCTCTTGTATTTGATTTTCCATTTTGTTCTTTTGTTTGGGAAATTTACTGATATTATTTCATTGAAAAAATGTGAATTCTGTTGGTTTGTATCTCTCCACATTCATATTCATCTATCCTGATAAATATTAAATTTTATTTTTTCATGTTATCCTATAATTCTTGGAAGTACTGTTCATGGTTTCTTAGCATCTTCTATTTGTGGTCAACTTTATTTTCAAGATTATACATTTTGTTTTCATTGCCTGAGGTTCTGTCTTCCAAGTGGTCTGGTCAGTTGATGATGCTTTCCATTGAATTTTTAATTTAGTTTATTAATTCCTTCTTTTCGAGGATTTCTGACTTATTTCTTTTTAGAATATCTATGTCTTTATTGAAATGATCTTTCACCTTCTGAAATTTATTTCTGATTTCACTCTCTACATTGTCCTTTTTGTTGCAGATCAGTTTAACTATGTACATTCCAAACTGCTTCTGTGCCATTTCTTCTACTGTGTTGTGAATGGATTCCATTAATGGAGCATCTTTGTTTGATTTGGGAGTTTTGTTCCTTGTTTTTGTGTCTTCCCTTATAGCAGTATGGATGTGAGGCAGTACAGTTTCTATTCTGTAAACTTATAATGTCCCTGATGGTTTCCAGTGCCTTGCCTTTAAGGGTGAGACCAATATTAACAGTTTTTTTTTTTCATCTTAAAATATGAAACTTAATTTTTCTGGATATAGAATACTTGGGTGGCATTAACCCAAGTATGTTTACACCCAGTGCAAATAATATGCAGCCTTAAACTACATAGATCCTACTAAGAAGTCTAAAGTTTTGTTGCCATAAATAGAAATGATACGTTCAATTATGTCTATAATATAAACAGTAAGTTTGTGAAAGGGTGTACAATTTCAAATGGTGGACAAAGAGAAAACAGAAGTGGTATAGAATGTAATGTTTATGAGGAAGGATAAGGAAAATTAGAAATAAAAATTTATAGGAAGAATGAAAGAGGAATTGATAGAAGTTGGCTGTTATCAGGAGGAAAGAAAGAACCCAGGGAAACAGATAAATGAGAGGAACAATATAAGTAAAGTAAAAATGAAAATAAAATAAAAAATAAAAAGTAAAAATAAAAGTATAAACAACAAAACTATAATATACTATTCAGAGATCTCAGTCCTCAATAAACTGATGCATAAAAATACTTGTTTTCAAAAATGATAGAGATGTTATTGAAAAAAAAAAGGATCTTGATGGAAAATTGACCAATTGTTTCCATTGGAGTTCAAAAGTTTCTCAGTTTCCCTTCTCAGCAGTTAGGTGGGGTTGTCTAGAGTTTGATCTAGCTCCACCCTCAGGTGGTTGGAGTTTCTAGGATTGGAAGTTTAGTCCTTGAGGTGGAACTCTTGGAGGTGGGATGAAGGCTGTGTATATTGTGGTCTCTTTGCTGTGTGCCATTTGGTCTGTAGATTTTATGTCAGTGCACCTTCAGGGCCCAGCTATTGATGGTCCATGTTGAATGACTACACCCCAGGAATCTCCTTTGTGTTCTACTCATTTGATGCAGGAGTCTGTTGTTAGCCCCTTATGTTACCTGAAGACCCCATGATTTCTGGTCTCTGATTTAGTCTCCAAACTTGACCTCTCCTGGATCTGTCCATTTGAATTCCTAGTCAAGCACTTCTCTCCCAGATGGTCCTTGGGACTGGGCACCAAGACATGTGTGCTGGCCTTGGAGCTGTGTGATGGACCTGGCAGTTCTGTTGGCTAATAGATGTGTAAGGCCCAGCCACACTGGAGAACAGCTTTTCTGTGTTGGGTGGATCAAGACCAGGCACTGAGACCTGCAGGCCAGCCATGAAGCTGCAAGCAATGGACCAAGTTGGGGGCTAGGGAGGAGTTGGGAGACTGGGTACTGGGGAGCCAGAGGGCCCTACTGGGCACCCAACTGATGCTAGACCTAGCTGGACCAGGGTACCAGCAGAGGCTAGACTTGGGAGAGAGGTAGGGACCCAGTGAGTACCAGCCTGAGCGAGTCTGGGAAGCTGGTGGGTACCAGAAAGGCTGGCTGGCAAGCTGATAGCAAGGTGCCCTCACACTCTCTTCCAACCTCCCAACTCACTACTGCCAGCCCTCTCAGTCCCTGTGAGCTTCAGGTCTTCTGGAGCTGGGGAGAGCCTAGCTCTCTCCAGCCTCTCTAACCTGTGTTCCCTTGGATGAGACGCTCCCAGTTTCTGACTTTCCACAGGACTGCTAGACCTAGATAGGCCCACATGGACTCTAGTCCCAAACTCACAGATCTGGGATTCAGGTTTTACAGGCTCCACCTCACGGCAATCCCAAGATGGCTCCTGAATATGGATGATTGATAAACTTCAGTGAAGAGGGTTTTTCTTGTTGTTGTTGTTTTTTCCCAATTAATAATTCAAGTAGTCTGTGTTTTTGCTATGGCAGACTGCTCCTCTAGTCCCAGGATTTTTCATACTAAGCCTTGGGGAGATATGGTATTCCTGCTGTTTGTGTTCTGGGTAGCTGAGCTAAGAGAAATGCTGCCTCACATTAATATGCCATCTTCAAGCCCCCAAAATCAGACAATTTTAATAGCAAGAAATCAAACATTCCAATTAAAAATGATCAAAAGACTTGAATAGACAATTATCAAAAGAAGACATATAAATCACCAAAAAATAAATGAAAAAATATTCAGCATCATTCATCATGAGAAAAATTCCTATCAAAACCATGATTGGATATCACCTTCTAATAGAAAGTCTTCTATCAAAAAGGAAAAGATAACTGTTGGTGAGAATATGGAAAACAAATGAGAGTTGCACACTGCTGGTGGGAATGTCATGAAAAAGTCATTATAAAAAGCACTATGGAAGTTCCTCGAAAGATGAAAAACGGAACTACTATGAGATCCAGTAGAATCATTAGTAGGTATATATCCAAAGACATTAAATTTACATATCAAAAATGTTTATTGCAGCACTTCTTACAATAACTGAACGGGTGAAGAAAATGTGTATATATACATAGTATAAAACTATTCAGCCATGTAACAAAAAGATAAAAGGAAAATATCATTTGTGAAAAAACAGGTGGACAAGTACCACATGATCTTATTTGTATATGGGATCTAAAAAAGTTGTCTTATAGAATTAGAGTAGAATAGTGGTCACCAGAGTTTAGGGTAGTTAGGGTAGATAAAACAGGGTTTGGGAAGGTGTTGGTCAGTACATAATTACAATTAGAAGGCATAAATTTGAGAGATATATGGACTACCAAGGTGACTACAGTTAATAATGATACATTGATTATTTATTTATTTATAATACTGAGGATTGAACTCAGGAGTGCTTCACCACTGAGCAATATCCCTGGCAATATCAATATTTATTTATTGATTGATTAACTTAGAAACAAAATCTCACTAAGTTTCTTAGGGTTACTGAGGCTGGTCTTGAACTTGTGATCCTCCTTTCTCAGCCTCCCAAGTCACTAGGATTGCAGGCCTGCACCACCATGCCTGGTGATACAATGTATTCCAGAAAAACAAAGAGTGGATTTTAAGGTTCTCACTATCAAAATGATAAGTATGTCATATAGTGCATTTGCTAATTAGCTAGGCTAACCAATATCACAATGAAAATATACTTCGAGATAATAAATTGTACATAATGAATATGCATTATTTTATGTCAATTTTAACAAAGTTTTAAGAATTTGTTAAATAAAATACATAAAGATCCTAGCCTACTCCTCAAAGATATTGTAGGCTAAAAAGTGCATGTTAAACCAGCATCTATTTGTTTTAGACATTTTTATGTCTTTTTAACAAATGTTATGAAGAACGTTTCAGGTACTATGATGGCATTAAATGGAAGAAAAGTGCTTGTACCTTATTAAGTGCTTATTGATTAGATGCCATTTCAGTGGATGAGGATTACCATTTGTCTCATTTTCTACATTTTTGAGTCTACCCTTCTAAGTTAACTCCTGGCTATGTTCACTTTCAAGCTGAAATTTTGCAAATGGAATGTTTTAATAATGGTTAACAGATTCCTTTTAAGTGATGGTATGTATGTGGAAGCAAAGTATAATTTATTTTTATAAATTATATAAAGAGCATAATTTATTTTTATTTTCTTTACATCTTAAGATTTATGCTTAATATCTATTTTTTAAGTTCTAAATAAAGATTTCAAAATAAAATATATATTTTGCATTTCCATGGGTACTTTAATTTTGTACAAGTTCTTCATTTAACAAAAATGACCTCTTGTCCATTCTGCTTTTTCTAACATAGTATCGAACACATAGTAGTCTCTTAATGAATGTTTCCTGAATATGCAGCAATTATAGATCTATTGGTTATCTTTTCAGACATTTTTAAAGTTACTGTTTTAGTAGTTCAGTAAAATAGTTGTAAATAATCATAATGCAATTTTTGAAATAAGTATAAAATAACATAAAATTGAAAGTATGCTTTAAGAAGTAAATTATAAATTATATTTATTTCTTCATATTTTGAAATCTCTTTCACCATAAAACCAGCCCATAACTAATGATAACCAAGCCTAAATTTTAAAAACCTATTAATTAATTATAAAATATATTTCTTATAATTTACAGTTTATTATACCTGAGATATTGTTAGGCAATTCTCAATAGTCACATTACTGAATGGCAAATGTTTATAGTTTGAATATTTTCACTAACTAAAATAATCATGTTGTATATACCTATTTGGAAACCAAAACTCATCTGATCATTGCAACACTGCTCAGAATTTTTATACACCTGACTTAAGACTGATTTGAGATATAATTTAGTTTTTCTCTGATTACCAACAAACTATAAAATTTTCCCTCCTGAGAAATCAAGTTCTTGATCATTCCTTGATGTGAGGTCGGGCATGGTTTCCCCAAATCTTTCTCTTTTCTTAAGGGTGAAAGCATGAAGTCTAAAAAATTTATAATCCTTGCTGTCTGCTGATGTGCAATTTCTGTGCAAGAAACCATTATGAACCATTATAAACCATTTCTTTATTTTCTTAACCTCTCATGTAGCTTTCAGGATATTTGGAATTGTGCACATTTAAACAATTGTCAAGTGCTTCTTTCCACAAAGAATACTTTTTCTTAATAGCTAAGGGAGAAAGTTTCCTCCCAGATATTCATTTACATTGTTTCTCTCATATCCTAAATTTCTCTTTGAACAGTTTTTACATCATTGCTTAAGAGCCTAATAGCTGAATGTAACCTTTCCTTCCAATTAGTAGAGGACAGCTTCCACTTCCATACAAATATTTTTCACTGTAATTCTGGAAGTGTAGTTAAAATGCTTTGTAATTTTTAATGATAAGATAATAGTTTCTCACCATTAAAAATTTTTACACAATTATGAAATTTTGATAATGTAAATATGCAAAATGGACCTTAAAATGCCCATCTCTATTCCTTTTACTTTTTTCCTCAGAGTGAACCATAGTTAAAATGTGATATATATCACTTGAGACTTCCAATCTTTTATTCATAAAGTAGATAGGTACATTCATAGCCACAGGATAAAAATATGCTACATAGATAAGAATTTTCCCACAAACTGTATCATATCAATGTTAATGAGTCTATTCTTTTATGTCACAATATACCTTAAATGTTATTATGTATTAGATTATACCACTCTTTCATCCATATAATATTCCATAACATTGACTTCTAGTAATACATAGATTATGCTAATAATGAGCAGTTGCACTCTTAGATCATTTGTTAATGATCATTTGTTCTTGAAACATTTGAACTGGACATTAATGATAACTGAACATAGAAATGTTCTCTAATATTTAAGGTACTGGTTAGTTAGGACTCTGACAAGTTTGCTATGAGAATTGTTCAATAGATAATATCTTAATGATGTGCCATAAAAAAATTTGCCACAAATAAGTTTTGCTGTCAACAGTCTATTTTTGCACTAGCTATCAGACCTTTGTAATTGTCATTTGCACATATTATGGAACATGGACAGTAACAAATTATATACACATCTCCAACTCAAATTAATTTTATTTTACTTCTTTGGAATAAGCTAGTTTACTTGAACAGTTTCTTTAGCTATAAATGCATTACCTGTTATTACTAAAATATAAAATTAACCCAAACTCATAGAAAATTGGAACTGAGAACAAGACCATAGTCAATTGAAGAACCAAGGATAAATGCTTTTTTATTTTTTTGGTACTGGAGATTGAACTCAGGGGCACTCAACCACTGAGCCTCATCCCCAGCCCTATTTTGTGTTTTATGTAGAGACAGTGTCTCTGAGTTGCTTAGCACATTGCCGTTGCTGAGACTGGCTTTGAACTTGTAATTCTTCTGTCTCAGCCTCCCTAAGGAGACTGTCTGGGATTACAGACTTGTGCCACTGCATCCGGCTAGTAAATGCTTTTGATGAAGAATATTGACAAAAGCTAATACCATATTTCAAAGTAAAGCATGGATTTCAGGATAAGTAATTAGGAGTATATTTAACTTTATCTTTTTTCTTATAGTACCATGCTGGTTGCTTCTGTGTCAGCTTGACTGGGCTAGGAGATACCTAGTTAGCTGGTAAAACATTTCTGAATGTGCCTGAGGTAGTTTTCAGAAGAGACTAGTATTTGAACTGGTAAACTGAATACAGAAGATGTATGCTTGTCAGTGGAGGTATGCATCATCCAGTTCATTGGCTTATTGCAGAGCAAAATGTGAAGAAATGATGAATCAATTTTCTGTTCTTTAGCTGGGACATCCATCTTTCCCTGCCCTCAGAGAGAAGAGGTTGTTCTTAGGATCTGAGACTACACCAGTTCTAAGGCTCTTGGAATCAGATTGTATTAACTCATTGGTTTTCCTGGTTCTCTTGCTTGCAGATGAAAGATCATGGGGTTTATTAATCTCCAAAATTAAATGATCCAATTATGTGTGTGATTCTGTTTCTCTAGAGAACTTTGGCTAATACAATTAATATGACTATCTGATTTTTTTTTAATAAAAGCACCTCTCAAATGTAATGTGGCCAGGTATCTAAATAGAAACATTCAATCAGACATTTGTTTGCATAAATTTCACTATTGAATTCAGCACAAGTAATCAGAATGTGTAGGAAATTTTAACTACTCTAATATAATCAATTGGTCATTTTCAATGTGATATTCAACTTTTGGGACATATGCCTTAGCCTTTTAATAACAAAGCATTACATATTATTATTTTTCTATTTAGTTGAAGTTTAATGCTATAGAGCAAAGTATGGCTAAATAAAAGGATAGATAGTAAAGAATTTTCTGCAAAGTGTTATGCAATACCTGCCATTACAGTGCAAAGGCATCCTTAGACAATACAAACTAATAGGCATAGTGTCCCCACTGAGCTCCATGCTTGAAAATAAGAGATGAGTTTGGATTCTGGTATGATTTGTTTATTCTTGACGTAGAAAGATCAGGGGTTTCTAAATGGGTGTGGTCAAGGAGAAAGGGATTCTCTTTTCAAAATTGAAGTAATATATACATTGTTGAGATCAAATATTTTTACACAGTTTTTTTTCTGTCCTGTTTGGAAATGGTAGTCTTAAAGCACTGATCTCGGAGAACAGCACTTGTTCTCAGTAGAAATTATGTATTCATGTTAATATTTCATGCTGGCCTTGGTAAAAATATCATTGGTAAAAAGTTTGTAATAAACTAGAATAAAGAATAAAATAATAGATAACTACAGAGGTTAAACACTCACTGGTTTCAGAGTACAGCATTGGAACTCATGAGATAATATACTTTCTATAGTAGCATTCGATGAGATTTGGGAAGATCCATTCTATTCTATTCCCCTAAATGGAATGGAAACATCCCATTTTCAATTTGTAATAGATTGCATGTACCAAACTCTGGGAGAATACCATGCTTCTATACCTCATTAACGTGAGGGTTGGACATGAGGCTTGCTTCAGTCAGTACCTGTGAACGCAAGTGCTATTTCTGAGCATAAAACTTAAGAGCTATTGGGTGATTCTGCCATTATTTTTTCCTCTCAGTATATGATCTGTTTCAGGTAGGCTCTGTTCCTCTGGCCTAGATTTCAGAAAGGAGACATCTGGAGCCCAGTCACAGCTAACCTGCGGGTTTGCATGTAATGAGAGCAAAAAATAGTAAATCTCAGCTGTTGAAAATCACCAAGATTTGCAGGATACTTGTAACATCATTTAAACTACTGAAAATATAGACAAAAAATTGCTTATAGAAGTTTATTGGTAGACAAATATAAATTTTAAAATTGTGATATTGACATTAGAGCAACAGTAAAAAACAAGTAAATTATCATGATAGACTAGAAATACAAGTTCCCGAGCTGGGGTTATGACGCAGTGGTAGCGTGCTTGCCTAGCACGCATGAGGCACTGGGTTCGATCCTCAGCACCACATAAAAATAAAAAATAAAGATATTCTGTCCATCTACAACTAAAAAAAAATAAATATTAAAAAAACAAGTTCCCTCAGTTATATATATTTGGGAATATTTGATAACATTCTTGCAGCTACCTGAAAGAAGGACAATGCACAGAATAAGTCAGTGGCTTCCGGCAAAATTGTGAAAGAGAATGGTGATAGATCTTTTGGTAACTATTGGCTGTACCTGAAAATATACAATGGAAAAAGAGATGACTGGAAAGAGGGTTAACTGGATTACAAACTGGGGAGTAGATTCTGGAAATTCTGAGATGTATAGAATTGAAGAGACAACTCTTTCTCATATCTAACCAGTAAAATATAAAGTTGAGAGTTAGTGTAAATGAAAAAAAAAGTTTCAAATGCCTTTTAAAATAGTTGTTTTGTTCTGTTGATGACACCTCTGAATTTTTACAGGCAGTGTCCAGGTAACCCCCTTAAGAGTACCAAAAATGACTCAAGAGGAAACCACCATCACAATGTAAGGGCAGGTATCACTGTCCTCTTGTGTCTGACAAACTCATGATATTGGTAAAATATCTATGGAGTGAAGTATGCCTGGAAAATAATTATGAATATGATTTTGGTAAATGCTTTTTATTTAAGAGATTAAATACTTATTTAAGAGATTAAAGTGACAATGGAAATGTAGGAATACATTAAGAGTGAACAAAGGGAGTTATGCCGAGCAATCTACTAAAGAGTTATCTCAAGAAACAGATCACTTGAGTAAAGGATTCATCTTCACTTGTAAAGGAATACTTTTGTCCTTAGGTTTCTAAAATTTTTGCCTAAGATTTTGGATTTACAGTGGGCAGTGACTGCCATATGAAGCATCTCTCATCTCTTCTCTTACAAACTAGTAATTCTGGCAGATTTCCTGTTGTTGATATACCATCGTGTGCTGAGTGTATGTCTGCAGATGATTAGTCTTTCTATTAGATGGTATTCAGATCAAGAAGAGGTATATCAAAGCCAATAAGTACACCACTGTGAAATCCCAGACTTTCAGCCTCTGTAATGATTGGATAAGATTTGGAGAACACTGAGTGGGTTTCGACTGAGGAATGGAAGAAAATATTGATTTGTGACTAGGAGGAGGAATTCCTTATGAACAAAATCATATAGCTGTGCCCAATTATTTGCTGTCCTCCTTGTAATAAGATTATTTGTCTCCCATTCATCATTACCATGCTTTGTTATGCCTTGATTTGGCCAACATAATACAAGTGCAAAAGAGAAGAACACTTCTGAGCAGGGACTCTCACATTGGCCCATCATTGCCCTTTTTCATCTACCATGAAACTGGCATTGTGCTCATTTGGACTTTGTCCAAGAAAAATAAATAGTCCCATGTTGCAATAACAGCAGAGTGAGAGCTATCATTTGGGCTGAAAGCAATATCTTACAAGCCATTTTTCTTCTACCATACCTGATAGTGTTGTAGTTATAAAAGAGACTTGTAAAATCTAACAAACTCTTTGAATATTAGTGATAATGGAAAGTTGAGTTGGTTTGTATTTTGTGCAAGTATAATATAAATTATTATTTACTCATCCAAGCCAGAGTCTTTATATTAACAGATATAATAAAACTTTGGTTACTAAAAGAATCACTGAATCAGACACATTATGATTCATTGCTTTTAAAGTCTTAAGACAAAAAAAATACTTGAAAGGGGTTTGGAAATTTTTTGTTTTTGCATGTTTGTTGATGATTATTCAGAAAATAAATATATATTTATATTCATTTTTTCCATTGAGATTGTCTGCATAGAAAGACACATTTTTTATTTATCAAATTGCTTAAGTTAAAGCTGTTTTATGAATCTGAGTTATTGAATAATTAAACCTATTTAGAGTTCTGAAGGAAGGTAATGCTGACTAGTTAATTGCTGTGTTCTCTTTCTATTTAAATCTTTGCCAGCTTTTCTCTTTAAATACCCACATAAAGATGACTGTAATGCTATAATAAACCTTGCTGTTGTTTTTAATAATTGAAGAAAAATGTTTTTAGACTTTATGAAGGATAATAAATCCCAACAAATATAATTTAGACAACTGCATAAATGAAATCATATGCAGTTTTCCTCTTGTTTTTTATGTAGTTTCAAGATGGAAGTTATATCACAGTTCTTAGTTATTTGAAAGCTAACAAAAAAGATCTCTTTTTATAACCTTAAGAACAAACTTGGATAGGGGCTCTATGATAGCTTCCCCCAATGTGTTCAGTAAGTCCATAAAGGAAGAGCAGTTAGCCTGAATTAGCAACCTATTTGTTTATAGCCTAACAAACTATATACTTTCCTGTGTTTAGAGATGCATTTCCATCTTTGCTGTTCACTTTTTATTATTTTCTGTTATTAGTCTCTTTTTCTCTGAAAGATAATATTTTCTCACTATAGCATAATTTTAGTAGTTAGGTTTAAAAGCTGATCAAATAGGAAGTTGAAACAACAACGCAGCTCTATAATAGAGATATAATTTTTCAAGGTTTATGCCAGGGAACACTTATAAATAGACTGCTCTAGAACTTCTGGGAGCTGAAACCAGTACTGTTTCAAATGAGTTTGTGGGTGTGGGTGTGTGTATGTGTGTGTGTGTGCTGAATCCAAACTTCTTCCAGAGCAAAAAGCAGCTATTGAGGACACATCTTTACATTGGTTTACTTTTATGGTAAATTCTTATATGTATTTGCCTACCTATTTATATTGTGCTACTGTTATTTTATTCTTCTTTAAAAAAATCATCTTAAGACTACTCTTACCACAAATGGCTAAGGTAACCCACATTTCCTTTTAATAGCTCACTGTGAGATGATGGGGCAAAATGAAAAAAATATTTATACATATATATAATTTACTTATGTATAAGTTTATTATAACTTATATAATTCATAATATATATATAATTTATATATATTATATACATACGTATATACACATATTTTCTGATCCAATAAATTTTTGATTTATTTGGAGAGAACATCATTAATTTAAAATTGAATATAAATTTCAGAAAACTATTTCAGATAGTCTTTTTGAGTAGGAAGTATAGGAGCACCCCCTTTCTGAGATTTTTGGTTACCATCATTTTTCCACATTTGGTTACCATCCTTCAGCAATGACATCGTGGTTAGGTGACCCATGATCACTGAAAGCAAACTATTTCCTTTCTAAATTATAGTCAGAAGGTTCACAGTAGCTAATGCTGTGTTACAACGCCCATATCATTCACCTTGCTTCATTTCATCACATAAATATTTTATCATTGAATACTATTCCAAGAAGAAGAGTGAGTACCAGATAATATATATATATATATATATGTATATATATATATATATATATAGAGAGAGAGAGAGAGAGAGAGAGAGAGATTTATGTAACTATTATAATTGTATATTGTTATAATCGTTCTTTTTATTATTACCATTGGTACTAAATTCTTAGGGTGTCTGATACATAATTTAAACTTTATCATAGGTATGCATTTATAGGAAATAACATAGTTTATACAGGATTTGTTATTTTCTGTAGTTTTAGGCCTCCCCTGGGAGGATGAATCCCTCCTGGATAAGGAAAGTCTACTGCAGGTTATAAAACAAACAAAGCTAAAAGGAAATATTTATTAAAACCATGTACCATGAAGTATCACAGCAAAAGTTTTTTAAGTGTTAAATGTTGTAGATCTTTATGTGATTTACCCTGAAATTATCTGGTGTATCAAAAATAAAAGGTAAAAAAAAAGAAAAGATTGAAAAGAAAAAGGTAGCATTGTATCTGTTGTACAAAGAAGAAGTTCAGCATAGTCAAGGTAAAACATCTGGTGGAAAAATGATTTTTTTCTAGCAATCACAATCTCTTAACATCATAACTTTATTTTTAGTGAATGTGTCAAGGTTAGTAAATCTTGGAATAGATTTTATTCTTCAAGATTGGAAAATATTTATTCCCTTCTTTCAGAAAAACCTATGAATCTTTATTTTTGAATAAAGGCAAGATCAAATTATTCAAGGAGAAGAATCAAAAAAGTTTAGAAAGGCATCAAGTAAGAGCCTTTTATAAGAACATGCCCTGAATGTGTGTTCACAGGGCTGAGAAACAAAATTCATTACCAGTGCTTAATCCAGTTATTGAAAATTAATGTAAAAAATTATTTGAAGTTATGAAAAGAAAGTAATGGTATCACTCTAAGTTTATGCCTTCTAAATTTGATAATAAACTATATTTTAAGTGATTATTATGACTCAAAATAAACTTAATCTACCATATTTTTTTGTTTTTACTTAGGATGCTTGAATCTTTAGCCAATATATTTAAAATTCATTTTCAATAATAAAATGTTGGTTTAATAACTGAGTAACAAAGCTTTTTTCCATGTCTCTATAATATCTATAAAATTAAGATACTTTCAGTCATATAAGGCCATTTATTTTCAGATATACATATACTCATATATGTATATATGTATATGTATAGTTAGGTCTGATTCTGGCATTTTTATAGATTGTAAAACCAATAAATCAGTAGAATTTTTCTGTGTATTTGCTTATATAGTTGTCCAGAGACTACCAGTCTATCATCAATTAATCTAAACAAATAACTGAAATTTTGGAAATGAAACTCTATGCTTTGTTGTTATATATAACATATATATGTTATATATACCCACATATATATAACCATGTACACATGTATTATATGTATATATTATACATATATTAATACACATATTCTTATTTTACAGAAAATGAATCCATGAAAACCTCTTAAAAAATAACCACCTTGTTGAGTATGGTGGGGCACACCTGTAATCCTAGCAGCTCCAGAGGCTGAAGCAGGAGGAAGGAAAGTTCAAGGCCAGCCTCAACAAATCAGCAAGACCTTTTCTCAAAATAAAGAACACTGAGGATGTGGTTCAGTGGTTAGGTATGTCTGGGATCAATCCCTCACACACACACACACACACACACACACACACACACACACACACACAAAGAGAGAGAGAAAAAAAGGAACAGAAAAGAAATAAAAAATCACCACCTCAACAAAAATTTAAAACCCGTGTACCTTATCTGCATAGAGTCCAAAAGATAAAATCAAACTTAGTGACAATTGTTGGGGTGGTTGATCAGAATGTGCTGCTTTCCTAGTAGAGATTGAGGAAAGCTTTGCTAAGTAGAGCCCACAGCCAAATAACTAAATAAAACATATGGTTCAGGAGCTCAATATATGCTGAAGCTTTAACTTTAGTATGTTGATTTTTAAGCATCCTCTTCTAAACTTTGGTATAATCTGAGGATTCAAATTCAGAGTTACTTCTAATTTAGTTCTTTCTGGAGAAGGAGTGAATTTGGTACTCTCACTTACATTTTTGTCATGCTGTTAGGGACCTTTTTTTGTGTCCTTCATGCTAAATACTAGTGCCTGAAGAAGGGGAGAAGGTCTCTAAATCATGAAACATATCTACCCTGATGTTACTTGTGATAGAATGATGAAAACACTAACAAGAGTGTGGACTCAGAGATGATGCCTCCTGCCTGTTTCCTTCTTTATCCCTTATTAGAGTAAGTTGAAGGATAATTTGAGCACACTGATTTCTGGCTGTGTTGATCTTACTAATACTCCAGTATTTACTGAAATACTAGTTTCTGGGGATATGAGTAGTTGTTTCAAACCTAACATAAAAGAAAATTTAAAATCTCTGGTGTTCAAATTGTTTTGGCAACTGTCATGTACTGATTTCTGTTGCTTCAGAATCACAGTGATGCTAATATTTAAAGGTTTTCAGAAGTCTTTATGTAAAGAAATCTGAGTCTTCTAAACAAGCACTAACTACAGAAACCATGAATAAGGAGTATACATTAAATGCTTGAAGTAACTGGTTTTCTCTACAGCACATTATGGGCAAAACTGCCATAGAATGATATAAACTAGGGGCCACATCAGTTGTCCAGAAACCTTTGAATAGAATCTGTTATACATTTTCTGTACAATACCATGCATTCAACTCCATTTCCTTATGAAAACTTTCAACACAAATATAAATATTTTAACCTTTCCAAAAACTATATCCCCAACCTTGGCCAGCTATCTTTTAAGTGTTTGCTTTGGTCAAGGTGGTGATAAGGATAAGATGTGAAGAGGAACAGTGC
>CM053400.1:82319572-82357119 GCA_028644305.1 Xerus rutilus | reverse complement strand
AAATCTAATATCACATTTATCAATCAAAAAAAGTTTTTAAGGTCCTTAATTCAAATGAATTTGAACTTTTCTCCTTTGTACTTTACATCTTAGTTTTGCCTCTTTTCTGTAACCTATCCACTATTCACTGAATTGTGTCTCCCCCTCTTTCACAATTTCAAATATTCTAACCTTCAGAACTTTGAGAAAACACATTGCTGTTTAAGCCATTCTGTGTATGCTACAGTCCTGTTTTGCATAATGACTGGGATACACTACGAGAAATGTACCATTAGGAGATTTCATCATTGTGCAAACACTGTAGAGAGTGATTACACAAACTAGAACGACTGTGATATCATTAGCTGATATAGACTTCTGGGACATCTATACAGTCTGTCATTGATGAAAATGTGGCTTTGTGGTGCTTAATTTTTTGTCATGGCAGTCTGAGAAGGTTTAGACACTTTCTTTTTAACTTATATCATTGTTTTTCTTTTCTTCTCTATCGGATTTTAAGATTTTAGGCCTATTATTTTATTCTTCCTTGTGATCCAAATTATTTGGTTCATTTTTAGCTGCTCAGTTAATAGGTTTGAACAATCCATGGATGACTAAAAGAAATCCTCACAATTGCATCTAGAGTATAGTGTAGTGAGTGTCACAGCACATCAAGCTGAAAGAGGTTGTGAATTTCCCAGAGCCAAGCATGATTTAGACACATAATAACTTCAATTGTGCACTGAAATGGCACCCATGGCACCCAAAGAACATGAGAGATAGACAACCCTTCTTTACATTTTATCCTTTTATAAACTTATTAAGCGTTTTTAAGTGAATATTTCTGGTAATACCTCCTCCTAATTCTGATTAATTATTCTGAGTTGAATTCCAGAGTCTGCATTTTTAAAAATAATTTAGGCAATACTGATGTAACTGGCCAGAGACTCTCTTTTGAAAGTGTTCCAGTTTTATCCTCCTAATGTAGTTGATTATTGCTCCTGAGCAATACCAAAGTGCTTTCATGACTCTTACAGAAAAAAAGAAAACAAAAATATCGAGGGAGAGAGATGTATCTGGTAAAACACAATTGCTATGGTAGTGGAATTACTTGACAAGAACTCTAATTGAAATTATAGTTTCTTATCATTCTAGCAGTAATGAACTCCATCTCTGAGTAAAGTAACATACATTATTGTAACATACACATACATTATTAACATTTTATGACTTACAGTATTTTGAGGAGGGAAGCATGATAAACTTAAATTTGCTATATGGGAGATTTAACAATGATCAATCACTGGAAGAATTTATTCACCTGGGTAAAGTGAATGTTTCCATGTTACACCAGCATGGAGTGATGAAGGAAAAAAATACATTGTACACCCGCGTTAATTCTCTGGAAGCCATGTCCATTAGGTACAGATCTTGAGGTGAAAGAGCACAAAAATGTGTGTTCTTCTAATTTTTATCAATACAACTAAAGAACTTTGCCTTCACTGGAACAAACATGTTTATTTTACTAAACATGTTTAATAAATTTGAACATATTTCTCTTAATAAATATAACCAAATTAAAAGATAACTGTATGGATATACAGACAATTGGAGAAACCATTATTAAAAGCATAGTTGAAAATGTGATTCACATCTGTTGAATGCTGTTTATGTGACATATATTATGACAGGTGTCCTAAATTTAAAAGAATTTTAAACTTTTCATTCTCATTTCTCAAATGAGAAAATTAAAACTCAAGGAAGGTAAATTAATTTCCCAAGACAAGTTATTGACAGAATTAGGAAATAAAATGAAAATTTCTGAACAGTGCATTTAGATATCCAGTCTTACCACTTATTCTGCAATATATTGTAATATCCACTTACAAATTTTTATAAACAAAGTGATGTCTCCTATCCATGTATTTAGATATCTTTATTTTATACTTACCATTTTTTTCTTTTGTTTTATTCTGAAGTGGTGATAGGTTTATAGTAGCAGAGTCATAGTCAGCCTTATAAAACAAACTATGCATTTTTTGAAATGTTTGGGTTGTTTGATGATGCTAGTATTCCAAGAGTAATGACATCTATGCACCCAAATTTACCCAATTGATTCAAGAAGTACAGTAACTATGTTCAATGAAGAAAACAGTAAATAGAAGTGGCCATAGGCTCTGTTCTGAGCATTGATGTTTTTCTCAAATGTAGACAATTTATTGCAACATTTACTTGAGCTATAAAAAGAATCCTGATCTCAGATGAGTGTTGTCACAAAATAGAAAGGCTCAATTATGTGAGTATATGAACTTTTAAAAAAGCACTCCAATCTCAGAAGAACTGTATTCCTGGGAAAAGCTTACCATTATCCTTGGCAAGGATGAAGAGCCATGTCCATTAGGTACAGATCTGGAGGTGAAAGAGTACAAAAATGTGTGCTCATCTAATTTTTATCAATACAACTAAAGAACTCTGCCACCTGCTGAAATCAAAGTAAATTTAGAGAAACAATGAGAACAAGACCAGGAATGAGAGAGAGAGAGCAAGAAAGAGAGGATGAATTAGGTTTTAGAAACATTACAATCCCCCAAAATTAAGATAGGTTTTTCCTTCCCTGTCCTCTTCCAATGATACCTAGGAGTTTGCTTATAAGAGGAGAAAAGAGATTTATTTGGTTTCACGATTCTGTTCTAAGGTCAAGGTGCCACATCTGGTGGTGATCTTCTTGCTGGCAGAGTTCTGAGGTAGTGCTAGGGATCACATGGTAAGAAATGCAGCTCACATACATGTCCTCTTCTCCCTTCCTTTCCATACAAAACCACCAGGATCCATTTGGGGCTCCACCGTGATAGCTCTACCTAATACTAATCCTAATTGCATCATAAAGGTCCTACCTCTAAACACCAGGGTCAGATCAATTTCCACCCACTTAATACTTCACAGTAGAGATTAAACATCAACATGAGTTTGAAAGAGGTCAAATCATATTCAATACATAAAACTAGCATAATTTTCTTTGGTGAGAGAGAAAAAAAATGAGTTAGAATGTCATTTCTTCATTTTAAGAAACATAAATTCTCTATAGGAATATTGCAAAGACTACAGTTCCCATTTGTTTTTGCTTCCATATTCAAATAGTCAGTGTTACAGAAAACACACATGCATGCACGCACACACACACACACACACACACACACACACACACATATATACATTCAAGAGAATTCTCTAAGAGCGGTTGGTATGAATGGACTTTTTTAGGTTAGTTCACCATAACAAAGTAAGAGGTTTGTGTGTTTGTTTTTAAGTTTAAACTTTCTATTTCTCTCTGACTTTAAATTATTTAGATATACCAAATAGCTATCATTTTAAAATTAGTTCTGATGGCATAGTAATGCATTCTGATTTAAAAAATAAATTATTTTCTCTAAACATTCAATTCTCTTCAAAGGGATTAAAATTCAAATAATGTTTCTTTTGTTGATGAGGATAAAACATCTATTTTTCTATCTTTATCTTATGCAATGTGATTTATCAGAAACAGATCATGTCCCTTGTGGAAACATAATCTAGTGTAAAATTTTCTCTTATTTAACAGTGATGCACTCATTTGTGATATGATATTAGAAATGTACTTAATGATAATAATTTTATGACACATATGTCCAGTTTAAAGTTTGACAGTGGTTATATTTTATAAATTGATTATTAAGTAGTAAATCCATGGATAATTCATTAAGGTAGTTACTTTTCTAGACCAAAAAACTTTTTTTGAACAAGGAAAGATCATTTAATCTGTGAATTACTTTAATATGGGTTTTCATAATGCAGTTTTTAAGTGTTCTCAAAATATTCTAAAGAGTTGAGAATTATGAAAAAAGTATGTGTGGAAGAATTTTCCACATGATAATCTAAATTTGGGATTAATCATGATTATAGTTAAAATTTATTGTCTCTTAATAAACAAGATTAGACTAAATGTTTTACATATATTTTTCCTTTAATACTTTTAAAGGTCTCATAAATGAGGTAATATTATTAACCCCTTGTTACTAATGAAGATGATGAGGTTGACACAATAATTTACTAAAGAACAGAGGTAAGATTTAAACCCACTCTGATTCCAAAGACTTCACTTTACTACATATGTAATGATAATGTGCATTTGCACATAGATTATTTCTGTGAAAAGAAAGGGATTTCCTGAGTCTGGTTTTGTAGTTTGAAGTACTATTATGTTGGGCATATTATGTCACCCTTATTCATATAAAAACAAGATTGAGAATTAAAAGCATTCTGAGAAGAATCATTTTTATGAAAAACAAGTCAGCTGGGCACGGTGGCTCAAGCCTATAATCCCAGCACTTAGGGAGGCTGAGACAGGAGAATCGTGAGTTCAAAGCCAGCCTCAGCAACGGCGAGGCATTAAGCAACTCAGTGAGAGCCTGTCTCTACATAAAACACAAAATAGGGCTGGGGATGTGGCTCAGTGGTCGAGTACCCCTGAGTTCAATCCCCAGTACCACAAAAAAAAAAAAAAAACAACAACAACAAATCACAAGGAAGCTCAGACTTTTGAATGACTCATTCACAGATATGAAAACAATGCAAGAAATACTTGCTCCAAAAAATTGGGAAATACTATTAACAATTAGCCATTACACAAAGAACAATAAATTTTCTTATTGAAGTATTATCTCTGCAAATATTGTTACAGTATCTTCAGATATCAATATTCCCAAAGCCAAAGGTAAAATTTATCATTGTTCAGAAATTTGTGATTTCTGGTTAAAAAAGTTAATTTTGAGGATGAGAACCAGACAAGGTGACCCAGAGATCTTTTGATTCTTATTTATTAATTTATGGTATTATAATTTCTCTTCAATTCACAGAGCAAAGTGCTTCTTTTTTTCCTCATATGCAGAATATTATGTTTCTATTTATAATGGGTCATGAAAAGGTGTCAGTTTAGCTTCCTCCCTGGTGAATTTAAATGTATAACATCATCAAACATAATGTCAAGAGAGAACCAAATAGAATGCTGCTTAGTTTAATGAATAATATGGTCACTGGCAAGCTCAGTTGAAAAATACTCTCACTAATTTAATTCTAGGAGCGGTATCCAAGAGATAATTTATAAAGCTTATGAATCCAAGGTAAATTCATGAAGTTCATGTATCTAAGGCAATGTCAAAAAAATGGGAATGTGGACCCATGAAATAAAGACAAGAACAATTACTAAGCCACAGGAACACAGATAATAGCTTTTAGGATGGCAATGTGAGGAAGTTGAAACTGATTTCTGAGGAAGAGGTGTCATTTGTAGTCTTGAAATTTGTGAGCCCTGTTCCTTTGGGCTATAGTGGTAAGACAGAGCCTTTCACATAAGAAGGCTGGTGATGGGCGATGAGACTTACTCTGATTGGAGTCCTAGGGAAAATCTTTATTTCTCCTATTTTGTCCTGAGACTGACTTTCTTCAGTCTATGACACCAGGATGACAATACCTCAAGACTGCAAAACCAACAAAATTATAAAAATCTAAATCATACCACAGTCACCATAGTGAAGCTTTTTGCCCAACACTAGCTGAAATCATGTCAGTTGAGAGTAGAACATTTCTCATGAATGCACGTGCCTTTCCAAATTCTAACTCACACACACAAAATCAATCACAAGTTAGGAAAATGCCATCAAGCTTAATACTCCAGGGAGAATGAAAGCTTAACAATTGACAGTTTATCAATTTGAAGAAATCCACTGAGGTACACTGAAAAAAGGAGCAGGAAAGGATGACTTGGGGAATCAAGTCACTGTTTTTGGAAACAGGAACAGGGCATGTTGAAGAAGCCATCAGGATCTAATCAGTCTTGGTGTTATCTGTTGCCAGTGAATGTGTGTATTGCTAGGCATAGTATACTTTATCTAAATCCTATGCATGGTATTCCAAGAAATAAAAAATTTTTAGAATAAGACAAGTTGTTAAGTTCTGCAAATTTGACCCATGATTCTCTGTGCTGTTATAAACCTTCTAGGAGATCTTGATTCTTATTCCGATATCCAGTGTCAGAGCAATTCAGTAGAGGTTATAGTTCTTTGTAAAAACTGTTAAAAATAGTAATTCTTCTTTATTAATTTTAATTATCTGTAAAAATCAGTAAAAACTACGGAGAATGGGGCTGGGATTGTGTCTCAGTGGTAGAGTGCTTGCCTCGCATGTATGAGACACTGGGTTCGATCCTCAGCACCACATAAAAAAATAAATAAATAAAATAAAGATATAAAAAAATTTTAAAAAACTATGGAGAATGATACAAATATTTTAAGGAAGATTAAAAAAAACAGTAGCTTGTCAGATATATACACTGCAATGTAAAGCAGATTCAATCCTTGCACTTCATAGCCATCTTGAACATACTGATAGACAAATAGAAAACAAAAGGCTGACTAATAATCCTTCTAGCCAAGACCAAATGCTCCTAAGAATTCATGCACAGTGTATAGGGATAGTATTTAGAAAAATAGTAAGAAACTTTCTTCAATACACAGACTATCTATCAACACCACTCAAAGAAAAGTATGTGTCTGAGAATTCCAAAGGATTCTGATTTCTTATTTTCAAGTCCTATAGATTAATATTTTTTGAAACTGTATAAACACTAGCTGAAATCAAGTAGCACTGCCAAGCTCAGGAACACCAAGATCCCTGACTTCTTAATTAGCAATTTGCTCACCACATAGGCTTGGTTCTTCTGCTATTTTTCCAATTTATTAAAACAAATATTTATTATTTTAAAAAAACAGATTTTTTACTAACATCTATATTTAATGCTATATATTTCCCTATAAATTCCAAATCAATTACATGTTATTTACTTTGTCATTCAGTTAAAAAATATTTCCTTACGCTCAGTGTGATTTCTTTCCAAACTTCTTAACCACCAATATTATTTTATAATTATGGCTTTTGTGGTTATTTTTAATTTATCTTCACTGTGGTCAGAGACTTTGCATAATTTTCATCCTTTGAAAATTTTTAAAGATTTAATTAATGACCCAATATACACTTAATTTTGAATATGTTCCAAATATACTGAAAAAGAAAATGAGTTCTTACTTCTGGGAAGAAGTGTTCTATATTACTGAATTAGATCTTTCTGTTAATTATTCTTTTCTAAACTTCTATATCCTTAGTGATTTTTGTGTAATTACTTTATGTAATTATTAGTGAGGTGTGTTAATTCTCCTTTGTAGATGTATCTATTTTTAATTTTATGTGGATCTATTTTTTGTTAGTTATATTTTGAGGCTATGCTACTAGTTGCAGGCAAATACGTAAATGTTGAATTTTCCTGATGATTTTTACCTTGTATTATTATAATATGTTCTTTTTATTTTTCACATTACTTTTTACTACAGAATCTAATTTTATGGAGTACACTGTGGCCTCTGAGAAAGGGAGTAGGCATTGACATTTGCTGAAGCATTAGCTCCAGATTTCTGGGGAATTAAAAATATGAAACCAAATTGCTTTTGTGCTATAGTATGACTATAGTAGTTATATTATGATTGTTCAGTGATACAATTATTTTTGCTACTTTTTTTTTGGATACTGAGAATTGAACTGAGGGACACTCAGCCACTGAGCCACATTCCCAGCCCTATTTTGTATTTTATTTATAAACAGGGTGTCACTGAGTTGTTTAGCACCTCACTTTTGCTGAGGCTGGCTTTGAACTCACGATCCTCCAGCGTCAGCCACTGGGATTACAGGCATGCACCAACACACCTGGCTACTATTTTTAAAAATTTTTATCATTTTCATATTTTATAAATGTAATATAAATGATATTTTAAGATATCAAAGGGATACATTTACATTTTGTCCATTTATACATAACGTATTTTACTACCTAGGATTCTCCTTCTATGCAGGGTAAACTTCATAGTATCCCCTATGTATCTTTCCCTCTCTTCTGTATTTTCCTTTCATCCTGTTTTGTTTTGTCTCTCTGATCTTCATTCTCAAAGTTTTTCTCGGGTATTTTAATACGCACTCGCATGCAATAATTACTCTTCAGTGTGTTTGTGTCTATTCTTTTGTTAAAACTATCAGCTGACTTCCGTCGTGCTTCATTACCATTGCTTTCTGTATCTCCAGGTGCTACATGTGCTGATTTAACCAACCACAAATCAAAAATATTGGAAGAAATATTCCTGGAATTTCCAAAAGACAAAACTTGAATTTCCCACTAAATGAACATTATACTTCCTCTGAATAAATGGAATGATGTGGGGGCATGCCCTCTAGTGGCCTGTGCCATTTCACATATCCTGTCTTTCCAGGGCTCATTGTCTGAACTTTGGTCACCTTGGGTCGTCTTTATGTACTGTATAGTTAGACCTATGATGGTTGGGTCTGTACAAAACAGGTACAGGCTTTTCTTCATCATTAGTCCTTGAATAATATACTATGACAAATATTTATTTACAGGGAATTTGCATTGTTTTAAGTATTATAAGCAATCTAAAGAATACAGGCAAATGTGTGTAGGTTACATGCAAACACTATGCCATCCTTATAAGGGATATGAGTATCCACCTACTCTGATTTTGCAGAGGTCCTAGAACCATCCTTATGGATACCAAGGGATGACTGTATCTCGATTTTCTTCCTATTTCACTAAATAATTCCCTCCACTCTCCTTTTGATGATTATTTTTTGCTTACTCAAGGTTTAATTGTTGCAGTTAGTCCATTCTTAGTCTTTCTGCCATCTTACTTTTTTCTATTCATTATGAGAGTCTCATAAATTTAAATGTTGGGGCTGAGGATTTGGCTCAATGGCAGAGCACTTGCCTAGTATGTGTGAGGCACTGGGTTCGATCCTCAGAACCACATAAAAATAAATAAATAAAATAAAGGCATTCTGTCCATCTACACCTACCAAAATTTTTTTTGTTTAAATATTATCTGCTTTTAAACTTCCTTATTTTCCCCTCTATATTCTTTTCTGACCAGAATGTTTATATCTCAAAATGTTCAAATTTTTCAAAAGTTTTGTTCCATAAATTTTATTTTCTTTCATTTTTGTTTATTTATGATTTCCATTTTGCTGACTCTTTCCCTTCAGCAGTTAAAATGTTACCTTAAGAAAGTCTTTGGCAACCTCATGCCCTATTCTAACTAGTGCTTTCTCCTATCTTATGTTAGGCTTGTGATGAAGTTATCTGTACTAATTTTCTGCAATTTTACATATATTTATTTTTTTTTCATTTCTTCTCAATCTACTGCCAACTGGCTCTGCCGCTGTCATGTCATACAAATGGTTTTAGTAATGTGGACAGTCCTCATTGTTTTGTCTAATGTGAAGACTTTAATTCATATAATACTTGCCCTAGCATAAGTAGTTTACACTTTGTCAGTTCTTCTCATTTAAACACTTTCTTCCTCTGGCTCCTCTGGCTTTCTTGACAGGTTGCATGTTTTGTTCCATCTTAATGGGCCATTACTTCTTAGCTTTCTTCATAGATCATTATTTTTTTTTGTCTATACTTAAATCAGGTGTTCCCAGAGTTCTGAATTAATCATGTTCAGAATAAATTAGTTTCCATTTGTGTGTTTATGTGTGAGATTTAATAATGTCTTTGGCATACTCTCACAATGGCTTTATCAAACTGCATTGAATTTACTTTGCCGTTTGTCAGTTTTCTCTATTGCAAGATGAAATTTTTGAGGAGTGGCATTATACTGTGTGGAATGTTTAATTAATTCAGTATGAGGAGCATGATACAATTTAATAAATGTTTATTTAATTAATAAATGAAGACCCTGATGCAATCAAATTTTGATGACCAGACCTTGTCTATGCTAAGCATGGCTACAACTTCTGCAACTATAACAAAATTTTACTCCTTTCCTCCTTTTGGCATCCTTTTAATATCTTCTAAATACCCAAACTCCTGCCACTATCTGATAAACGCATCTACTATCCAAATCAATTCAACAAATATGTTTGGAATGAGCATAGTATGTAAGCATAGTACTATGGAAAGATGATACCCTGAGCTTCTAATTTATTTGGGGACAATAGACTCAAAATGTCAGAAATTAGCTGAAATAGGTAAATTATATAATTGATTCAAAATAACAGAAGAGTTGGAAGAGAGACAGTGGTACTGTATATCAGTGTTTTCTAATAGAATTGTAATGTAAACTATATGCACAAAGTCATCTTTTCATTGCTTTAACCAAATATCTGACAAGAATAACTTAGAGGAAGAAAGATTTATTTTGTCTCATGGATTCAGAGGTTTGAATCCATGATCATCCTTTTCATGAGGTGAAGCAAAACATCTTGGTGTAAAGGCACGGTAGAAAAAAGATGTTCAGCTCTGGGCATCTGGGAAGCAGAGAGAGAAGGCGGGGGTGGGTGAGAGAAGATAAACCATTTTATACCTATGACATATTACAATTCAGATTCTAAATTTGTATTACAAACACATTCTAAATAGATAACATAAAATGTAGAGTTAAAATAGTAGTTGCATGTGAATTTAATTTTTGTTCAAATTTATGTCAATTTTCTAAATAGTGAGCCAAGCATGAAAAAATACTCTTCATTTCAATAGCTATATTCTATTGATAAATCTTGTTTCTTTTTTAGCAGAATTTATTTGACATCGAAATAGAAGTATATCCATTTGAAAATTACATATGCTCAAATCACACAACTTCTCTAATTCTTTTATTAGCTTAGTGTTATATACATTAACTTCAAAAGGATATATGCATAAAATTCAAAGAAACAAGCAACTATAACTTTATCAATATCAATATCTACAAAGTTCTCTTCAGATTTTGTTTCTTTTGCAGGCATAGTATGTGATTTTGTGGACTATAATAAAATTCTTTTAATATTGATTCACACTAGAAAAATGCATAGAATCATATCTGTACATGTATGTTATTGTTGGATCTGAAATGTCTCCAAAAAGCTCATATGTTGAAGGCCTGGTTTCCAATGTATCAATGTTCAGAGATGTGATTTTTGGGATGTGATTAGATCATAGGGCTCTGATCCCATGAATAGATTAATCCATTTATGGATTAATGGTTGAGCAAGATTTGGAAGAGATGTTTTGTTATAAAATTAATTTTTTT
The DNA here is from genome assembly GCA_028644305.1 of Xerus rutilus. Taxonomy (NCBI): domain Eukaryota; kingdom Metazoa; phylum Chordata; class Mammalia; order Rodentia; family Sciuridae; genus Xerus; species Xerus rutilus. Next base: position 82,345,978 of record CM053400.1, on the reverse strand, counting down.
CTCTCTATATTTTGGCCCCCATGAAGTGAGCAGCTTTTCTGCCCCACCTGCTCCTCATTGATGTTCTGCCTCAACACAGGCCTAAAAGTGATGGAACCATCTGGCCATGGAATGGAATCTCTGAAACCATGAGCCCAAAATAACCTTTTCCTCCTCTACATTGCACTTGTCAAGTATTGTGGTCACAGGCAGAAAAATGACTAGCACAACTCCACTATTTCCCATGAGTTGTGTCAATTCAACAAAGGTATAGCAAAGTTTTATTCCTTGAAGAGAGTTTCCTTGAGATGATTTTGTTTGGATATTAATGTATGAATTTTATAGCTTAACTTTTAGGAGATATATATATTTCCAACTTATATTCACATTTCCAACTTTTTAAGAGAAGCCTCAGTATAATTCTCCAAAGTATTGAAAAAAAGGCTAATAAAAAAATTAAAAAAAGAAGACATACACTGGAAATTTAACATTTTTCTGCAAGTGCTGAATCTACAAAATGAATATATGGGACTCAAGAAATACTTGAAGATATCTGGTGACCTAACCCATTGTCTTCACTTTTGTAATATATATTCTTTAAAATATGAAATATTTTCAGAGGGAGAGACATTTTGAAGAGTCATTCTCAGGGTTTTAGCTTCAGATATAAGAATGTGGACAAATGATTAGAAATTGTTTCTGTTTCCCAGAAGAGAATCTTCCATAAAGATTTGAAACAAAACAAACCATAACAGAATATGTTCTGAAGTGTGAATGCCTAATGAGCCTTATTTATGGTTAAAGAATACATTTAAATAAAATTAATCTTCAGAATGTATTCAGCATTTCAGATTTTCAGTCACTGAAGTTATTAACTTATTAAGAGCATAGTGTTAAAAACTAGATTTGCTTTTCTGCTCCAATACGACTTTACAATTAATAAGTGATTACCACACTGTGAAAAGAGCATCCTTTTTAAAACACCAAAGTATATATTGAATTATAATTAGTAAGATAATAATTGCATTATTATTGTTATAAGATAATTATCTCTTTATGTATTGGATTATAAGAAACATTAACAATATTTCCATATTCTTTTTAATGGAATATTAAGTTAGTAAAGTTAATCATAGTGGCTTCTTGACCTATGAATTTTGAGACTGTTTCCTATAACATCAGTGTTTTGTTTCCAAGTTATTTTACTGCAGCAGGCAGGACATCTAACTGAATATATTGCTTGGCTGAAACAGCCTGGACTTTAATTCTGTAACAGTCCTGTTACATTACCATCTTTCAGGAGGCCTGTCACTAAGCCATGGCAGTAGGAAAGAGGAGCAGGAAAGGAACATTGATGAGGGCAGTTGCATTCTGGTGATTTCCCAAGAGAAGACAAACACCAATCTACTGGAGGACTTCGGCTGCCAGCAGGTAAAATCAGGACATTGCCTTTATTTCCAGCATATTAGGGATGTTTCAATTCTGCCTTTCTCAGCTGGATGGAGAACATGCTGATAGACCCTGACCTTTCATCAGTGGCATCAGGGAATCTGAAGGTTATTTTACAGCTCCTAGCAACAAATTCATAAGCCTTACAATTTCTAAGAACTCAGTATGTGGCCTCATGTTTTAGGAAGAGTGGAATTCTATTTGTTTGTTACAATTTCATAAAAAAACAATATTCATGTTATGACATCTATTGGGTTTTTATTTCCCTATTAAATGGAAATGATTAAACTTCTTACAGAAGAAATATTTTCCTGTCTTTCTGGTGTGTGTTGGCCCATTTTATAGGAGATAAGAAAGATATAATCTATCACTCACAATACAAACTGGTTTTCTCTGATTTGTGCATAATAGTGACTGGGTCGTATCACTCTAGCTGGCTTCCAGTCATATGGCTCAGCCATGAGTTTGTGCCCCCCATGCACACTGAAGTTGTTACCTACATTCATCATGTGATTTCACATTACACAGTTTCACTCACATTGCTCTTCTACTTGGAAGGTTCTCATTCTTCTCTGCCTACTCCAATTGACCACACCTGGATTTCTCTAGGACCTCCTCTTTAAATGCTATAATCTGGTGAATTTGACTGTCTCTTCTTTGTATTCTCAGATCACCTACCTAGTACAGTTGGTCATCTTAGCACCTTCTACTTTAAGTGTAAGGCCAGTTGTTTATTTCACATGCAGTAAAAGATTCTTGTCTTTTTGTCTCCAATGCTAAGCATGCTTGCTAAAATGCAATAGACTTTTTATTAATTATTTAAATAAATGCTTTAATGGTCCTTTGCTACATAATGATTTTTTAAAAAGAGAATAACGTTTGTAACTCTTCCTCCTTAAAGCAGAACCCATTTCACAATTTTAATGGTGAGTCTCTCCCATACAAAGTGTTTATTATAGAGAAGACCTAAACATTTGTATTTCCATATGAACAATACATCATCTAATTTTTAGACATTTACCTTCACTTATTCAACTATATAAATCTTCAACTATATAAAAATATTGTAAGTTTAATGCTGCAAACTATTCATGGATACCACTTTTTCATTGTCTCTTACTTTATGTCTTATATTCCACTTTTCAAGAATACACTTTTATTCTTTTTTACAACTTTTACCTAATTTTGTTAAATCCAACTTTGCTAACTCAGATCAACCCAGTGGTCTGATATATCCATCGCTTCATCTAAAATCGTGCATTCTTTTTTCTGTTGTGGAGGATCCCCTTCCTGTTTACACTTCACTGCTGGATTTTACATGAACATGGAAACATGCTCTTTCTTATCTTTAAAACTATTTCCCCCCTCTACATCTTCTCCTCCTACTATGGGATTTCTTTTCTTCCTTTTAGAGCATGATTTCTTCAGATTGTTTTTTTATTCTCACAAATCTGCATTTTTATATACTCTTTTAAACCTTCTTTAGTCCAACTTTCTCATATTCCATCCACACATAACCTGCCCTGGTCAAGGTCACCAATGACTTCCATATTGCCAATCACCACAAGTAATTCTCAGTGCTCATCTCAGATTTCATTATAATTAACCATCAGCAGAATTTGACAGAACTGATTTCAGCCTCTTCTTTAAAGTAATCTCTTCATTTGACTTTCATAACACCTCACCTCTGCTTTCTAAGAGCAGGGTGTTTGCTCCAGGCACAGTCAGAAAACTATGCATTATTGTCCATAGAGAAGTTAAAAATGAAAACACAAGTTACTAAAATGCTGTTTGTATTTCACCATTTGCCAGTGATACTTCTTCCAGAAATAAAAGTAAAAAGGATAATTTGTCATGCTGATTTTTAATTGCTCTAGATCCTATAGAATTGTACAAATTTATATTGAATCATTGAGTTAGCACTTTTTCGGTTTTTGACTCACAGAAACTCAGCTAGAAGTTTTATTTCTTGGAACAAGTTTGGGACAATTTAAATGGTTTGAGCTCTTTTCCAGATTGGTTTGTATTTCCAGCCCCTGGGGATACTGGTTTTAAACAAGGGACTCAAATAAGAGTGATGCACCAGTGACTGTGAAGATTAAGAAACATATGGGTTACTTCAATTCTGTCATTTTAGTTAAATGTGGAGTATGTGTGTGTGTGCATGTGTGTGTGTGTGTGTGTGTGTGTGTGTGTAGAATGCAAAACAGTGAAATAAAGAGTACTTTGTAATGTATAATTGTTTTGTTTGTGACATATCAGTTTTATATCATATGTGGAATAGTCTGCCAAAAATGAATAATATTTTTAATATTAAAATTTAGTCTATTTGTCTTCAAAAAATTGTAAAATAAAAATGAATCAAGAAAACAGAAACTGCCATAGTATTATAAGTGACGGGTCAATATGTCTAGCTTTTTTAAAATGCAGGTTGTTAAAATATACTAATCCATTTTTTTAAATATGCTACACAATTTTTATGTGATTTTTTAAAAAATTGACATTAGTTGATTTAAATAAGAGAGATTCATTGTTTCAGTTCTGAAGGCTGGAAGGCCAAAGTCAACAGGGATTGTGCACCTGATGGCTGTGAGAACAGTTTGTTCCAGGCTCTCTTTCTGGCTTGAAGTTGACAGCCCTCTCCTTGAGACACCCAGTGAGTGACTCTTCACATTGTCTTCTCTCTTTTTAATCTATCTCTATGTCCAAATTTCTATTTTATACAAGGATGCCATTTATATTGAACTAAGACCCACCTTAATGAATTTACTTTAACTTGATAACGTGAATATGTAATATACATATATATGTGTGTATGTATATACATATATATATGTGTGTGTACATATATATGGCCAATCTCTAAATAAGACCAATTCTGAGAAATTGAGGGGGTGTTATGAATATATATGCACTTATATATGCATACACATATGTATATATATATACAAATAACAAATTATAACTCATCCATAAGATATACATTCAGTAAAATAAAAATTTAATAGTCTCTATAAAGTGTCTGTACATTGGTTTTATTTATTTTATTTCATGATTTGTATTGAAAATAATTTTATTGTGTAAAGGAGCAGGTATTTAAAAATTACCCACTCCATGTGTCAAATGTACCAGGTAGGTTTGTTACACTTTAATCTTCTAATTTAGCACCTAAAACTCACTTCACAAAGCTTGGTCACGTATTTTTAAATACCTCTGTACATAAACCTTCCAAATCTATATTTCCTATCCAACTTATCTTTTAAACACTTGTTTCACAATTCCAATTGCTTTGTACTATCAGTTGTATTTCTTACAGATGACATAGAACTGACTTACCCAAAAGTGAACTCCTAATTTTTTCATACCAAACTCCATTTTCTCTCAGTTTGATCAATTCATAAAATTGCAACATCATCCTTCTAGTTACTCAGGCCACTTTATAGAATTACAAATGGTTCTACTTTTTCTTTCCTCCACCATATCTGAACTATGAAAGTTCCATTACCTCTATCTCCAAAACATATTCAGCATATGCCCACCATTAAACTGTTAGGATCATGGCCTAAGTTGCTACCATCTCCTTCCTATGTGAATATATCCTTGAATTCAAATGATTTACTTCTCTTATTATTCTCTTACCTTATTAGCCTAGCCTCAAAAAAGCATCCAGAATCCTATGAAAACCATAAGATAAACTGAATTTTCCTTCTCAAAGATCCTGTGGACTCTCATTTTCCTGAGTAAAGACCATTCCCTTGGAGCAACAATGGTTTATGGGGTCCTGGAATTTCTAGTTCTCATAGCTTCCCTCTCCTATCCTAACTGCCATCATTGTTACACCTCTGTATAGAACTTTACGACCCTTGGACATGTTAGGCATAATTCCTTAGCAATTTTGCCCATGATATGTAATCATTCACAAATGCTTTTCCTCAAGATGTTCAATGTTTTCCTCCCCCACATCAGTTTCTGTGACTAATATGTTTTAAAAATCTTTTTTAAAAATGTAATATTTCCCCTTTGCTCTGTTGCCTGAACAGTGACCTGTTTTATTTTTCTACTATATTTTATAGCACTTAGTCCCTATGTATTTTATATGCTTATTTGCCTTGTTCTAACCAAAGCAGCTACACCAAACCCCAGTGAATAGAAATTTTAGAAATAAGTTTTTTTTTTGTTTTGATTATTGCTTTGCCTGTGAGGATTTAGATGGCACAATGTAAGTGCTCAATACATATTACAAATTGAACATTTTAAGAAATGAATTTAGAAACAAAAATCAAAATTTTAAATAGGTCTCGGATTATCACAAAAAAAGGATAAGAGTTTTAAAGTAACAACAGTTAATACAATAGAAATATCTAAGCTGTTAGTGAATTAATTTTCCATAACAGTTTATAAATATGTCCTAAGTCAACAGTTCTTCCCCAAATTATGATTCAAGTATTCTCTTTCTACACAATGTGAATCAGTCATTTCCACATGCATTCTACAAAATCTCCTGAGTATTGATCTCTCTGTCAGAACATTCTGGGTACCCTTACAAGGGCTTAGGTTTACATTGGTTTGCTGCACTACTATTCATGTTCCATGAGCTAGCATTCAGTCAGATGACAATGTTAGCCATATACTTAGTTAGAAGAGCACATGGATTTGATTAAAAATTAGCATTTATATCAGGACAAATAATAAACACAACAAAATAACCGTAGGGTACTTGCTTAAAATTGAAAATCAAATCTTATCCATCAGATTTAGGTGTATTATGGATACATAATTATAGAACCGTTTTAGGAGTAACATTTTAAAATTATTTTCAGTATTTAAAATGTAAATTTTTTACAATTTTGCTTATTCTATATAACATACAAGGAGTGATTCATGTGTCAAGCTTGCCCAACCAAATATCTGAATTGTTGCTTTCAGTGTTGTTTTGTTTACCTGGAAGGTAGATTCTTGAAAATAATATAGCCTTGTGTTCTTGCCAATCTGAGCATCTTTTAAATTTTTTTTTTTTTTGTAATTGTAGATGAACAACATGCCTTTATTTTATTTGTTTATTTTTATGTGGTGCTAAGGATCCAATCCAGTGCCTCACAAGTGCTAGGCAAGTGTTCTGCCACTGAGCTGTAGCCCCAGGGCTGAGCATCTGGTTTTGGAAACTCCTTGTAAGGAAAATTTCACAGGCTAAAACTTGCCCTGAAGAACACAATAGGCACCTGCAGAAAGGTCTTGCTTTCAGGTAGACCTTACATTAAGGCTAAAGAATGAGGCAGCATTAAAGAGTACATTGACTCCTTTCCATGCTACCCAGGGAAGGATCCACAGGATGTTGTTCTTGATTTCCATGGTAACTTAAATGGAAACTGTCACAATGTCTGAAGCCCTTGAGGTTCTGCAAATGAAGGTGGAGTATGTCCTCAAATTCCCAAGCTCCAACTTTGATTTCCAGATGGAACAATATGTCTACACAAAGAAAAGTGATGATATCTGCATCATAAATCTGACGAGGACTTGGGAGAAGCTTTTCTTGCCTGCCATTGTTGCTATTGAAAACCATGCTGAGGTCAGTTTCATAGCCTCCAGGATTATTGGTCAGAAGGCTATGCTGAAGTTTACTACTGCCACTGGGCCCACTCTTATTGCTGGCTGCTTCGTTCCTGGAATCCTCACCAACCAGATTCAGGAAGTCTTCCAGAGCTCCATTTTCTGGGCTTCACTGATCCCAGTGTTGTCCTTGAACCTCTTACCTAAGTGTCCTCTGTCAATCTATTATTACTCTTTTTAACCCAGATTCTCCTCTGCACTGTGTGGACATTGCCATTCCTTGTAATAAAAAGAGAGATCACTCTGTGGGTCTGATAAGATAGATGCTGGCCTGAGAAATTCTGTGCATATATGGCAACATCTTTTGTGAACATCCATGGGAGGTCATATCCAATCTGTACTTCCACAGAGATTGAAAAGAAAGAGCAAGCTACTGCTGAAAAAAACCAACAATAAGGAATTTCAGGGTGAACAGACTGCTCCAGCTACTGAGTTCACTGCTACTGAACCTGAAGGTTGCAGATTACCTGAAGGCAAGCTGGTGCCCCCTGTGCCTCTCCAGAAGTTCCTACGGAGGACTGAGGCACGGGTTGGCCACCAAAGATTGGTATGAGCTCCCACTGCTCAGGACACTGAGTGGTTAAGAGCAACTGCCAAGTGGTCTTGAACTGTTTTTCTGCAAACACTTAACCAAAATGGAAATAAGTTATGGAAAATAAACACTAGTTTTAGAAAAAAGCACACTGAATCTTAATTTTGGGAAAATAATTCATTTTCAGTTTTCTAAGTATTTTGGTGACTATTCAGACACATTCTATCTGCATTTCTCAAAATCGATTCCATAGAGCAGTAGTTATGTGACATGATCAATGAGGAAAATGTTTCCTCCACTAACAAAATTTTTAGAAAATACTTTACTTTGTAGTTTCCTCAAAGAAGCATGAAAATAAACAATACAGTAAGGTAACTGAGGTATCCCTCAGTTCTGTTTATTTAAGTGAAAAGCATACCTCCTTACTCTATTTTAACAATGAAACTCTTTTCTTATCTTAATACATATTGTAATTAGTTTTCTAGGGATGCCATAACAAGTAGTGTGGCTTAGAGCAACAAGAATTCATTTCTCACAGCTCTGAAGCCTAGAAATGTGAAATCAAGACATTGGCAGGGCTATGTTCCATCTGAAACCTGTAGAGATAGAACCTTTCTTTACATCTTCCACTTTTGTACCCCAGATAGTCTTTCGTTTGTAGCATTGTAATTCTAATTTCCATCTGTTTCATGTGTGCTCAAATTTCCCCTATTGGAAAAAGAACATGATTCATTTTGATTAATGGTCAACCTAATGTCTTCCCTTTTCTCTGATTACCTCTATAAAGATTCTATTTCCAAAGTCATATTCTGAGGGACTATGGGTTAGGAATTATACATATCTATTTAAGTGAGAACACAAAGTAATGCATAACATCAGTTTACATGTTTTCTGAAGAATAAAATTTGGTATGTTACATAATTGTATCTTTTAACTACTACAGTGGAACTGTGTGTGTTATATGCAAGTTTTACATTTTTTAAAGTTACAGAAACATCAGAGCTAAATACAAGTAGATCATGTTAATAATTGCTCCATAAATATCACTCATCTGATCTATACTTACTTATATATATTCAACTGTCAATATTATTAATAATAACTCATAATTTAAAACCTATTAACAGATTATCAATGTCAGTATAATATTTTATTAAAAACTATCATTTAATATTACTATTTGCAATAAAAGATTCACAATCTTAGCCATACCACTTGAAAATATACATGACTTTATTTTAATTTTCATCTTGAATTAGTCTCCATTTATTATTTATTTATTCAAGAAAATTATTTAAAATCTAATGTTCTTTTGATTTCCTGTTTAGACCTGTTTTCTTAAACCAACTCTTTCCTTTAGAATAAACTTAAAATATGTTAGTATATATATACACATACACACTCACATATCATTCAGTTTATATTCTTCAAGTTAATGATTTAATTAACACCAGCTTGAAAATGTGGTAATACTGTGAATTTATCTTGGTAATAACTACAAGATAAGTATGTATATGAAAATATAAAATTTTGTTCTAAATTGTTTGATGTCAAAAGTCATTCTTTATTTAATACCATACTATCAATTGGAGACATAAAAATAAACTACATTTTATTCTGTGCTTCTTTCTCTGTATGTGTATAATTTTGTAAAGATAAATTTTGTGACATTGTTTTAAAATCTAGCATAAGAGTTGTTGGTTATACTTGGAAAACTAAATTTCCTACACGAATAATACTAAATACAATTTTGTTTGAATGGTATACTACTACTTTTTGTACAGTTGCAAGACAGTTTAAAGATCAGACTTAAATTAAAAAAAAACTGAAATGAAAGGAAAGTGAATAGAATTGTATTATATACAGTTTACTTTCTACTCACACAAAAAGAAAAATAAACAAATTTGTAAACTTTTCAGATCAAACCATTTTTTAATGATTCATGATACAAATAGAGTATTTGGATTATTTTCTCAGATTGTGTAAAACAAAACAATTAGAATGCTTCATAAATTGGGGCTGGGATTGTAGCTCAGTGGTAGAGTGCTTGCCTCACATGCGTGAGGCCCTGGGTTCGATCCTCAGCACCACATACAAAGCAATAAAATAAAGACATTATGTCCATCTACAACTAAAAAAGTATTTAAAAAAAAAGAATGCTTCATAAATTAATACAACAGCATCTATTCTTTATGAATTAAATATTTTTAATTTAATATATAATTACTATACACAAAATTTCTAGCCACCTATTTATTTGGGAATTACCTTTGTATATTCTTCAATTTAATCAACTACCTAAAAATGTGGTAACATTTTAAAATTATCTTAGTATTAACTTTAACAATTTAATTAACCTAAGTTATTCTACCAACTCCCTGAACCAAACTATGACCCCCACACTCACTGCAGACCAGACACTTCTTCATAGTCCAGTCATTTTTAATATAAAGGTAAATTTAAGTGATTCATTATTTACATGGCTATATATATGATTTTGTAGTGAACAATTTTGGTTTTCCTTGTTAATATCACCGTCTTTCAATCTCAATTGAGGCTCTTTTTAGAATTATATGAGGTTCTTGAATCTCATGAATATTTATATGGAGCTGAGTGTAATGGCATATGCCTATAAGCCCAGTTACTTGGAAGGCTGAAGCAGGAGGATCATAGATCTAAGGTCACCCTCAGCAACTTAGCAAATTCTGTCTCCAAATTTAAAATAAAGAGTTGTGGAGCTGTAGCTCCATAAGAAAGTGCCTCTGGTTCAATTCCCAATACCCAAACAAACAAAAATAAGAACAAAAACAAACAAAAAAAGAACATTAAACATTGTATGAAGATTTCAAGAAATAGTATCAATCTCTGATATTTTCTGATATGTAGGATGTAGAAGCCAAAAAATAATAGAAAAGAAATTCATAGACGAATTCCCTGAAGGAACTATGGTTGTAGAGAAAAAGACGCTGAAGGTACAGAGAACAATAGGTAAGTCAGCATCAGAAAAAAAATCAGCTAAGAATATAAAGAATTAAGTGAGGAAATGGAGGCAATACACTTTATCAGAACAAAGAAAATAAATAAATAAAAATAGGTACTTAATAGATAATTATAGCTTTGCCAGTCATTGGACTAAGGTTTTTTCCTACCCAGTTTCACTGCTCTATGTGCTGTAGGAGATAATGCCAGTTGAAAATGAGTGATCTGAAGTGACAGTAGGATATTTAAGAACAAGCAGGTTTTGTATAGCAAATTTGCATAACAGAAAATAAAATTAACCTAAGTCAAATAAAAATAAAGATATTGAGTCATATAAAGATATGAAATTGAATATCACATATAGGTAGGTGTACTTGCAGCTGTCCAACTTGCCAACTGTAAATATGAAGAAACTGAAAGTTTGTGCAAACTCAAGTCTGTAAATGCAAAAGAACAGAGGATGAAAGAACTTTACAAAGCTCAAAGGAGAGTAATTAATAAAACAATACAGCATTGATGGTTAGGTAAGGAAAGATGTAAACACAGGAGTAGTCCTGATAAGACTGAAGAAAATAGAAGTATATCATAAGGTAGTGAGAGTAGTTGAAGTTCAAACAAGGAAACTGTGGAGAGGAGGAAGGACAGGAAATTGTGGTCACAGAGGAGAGATTAAGGTTTTGATATTAAAAAATAAATAAAACCTACACAAAACAATGCTGAGATTTGATCATAAAACTTGCTCTAATAATAACTGGGATATGGAAAGAGATGGCTTTTCTTAATTCTTATAATTCTTAAATTATTTTAGAATTGTGTCTTTCTTAGAGGATAAAGGGATGTCTGAGCTATGAAGTTATGTGGGAAATGTTATTTGTAGAGCTGAAAAAAACTTGTACTGTTCCCACGCAGACACTTTCTTGGAGAATTCTTTTCCTTAATCTATGAAGTAGAATGCTTCTATTTATACTGTGTCCTAAGATAAAAAGGTTGTTCCAGTCACCACTGAAACACAAGAATCCCACTCTTTCTATTTTATCTTTTCCTAATTTTTGAGGTATAATGCTTAATGAATCAATTTGTTACTGATACTCGTCCACTTATCTAAACTAGGAACACAGAATAAACTCAGGGTTGTGCCTGGAAGTATGATTGTTGTCAAGTTTAGTCATTTTCATTCCATCTTCCTCGCCCATTATTGTCATACCCGTGTATTAATATATATTCAAGCTCTTGGTCTATTCTAAAAATTTCTTAATTTCTATATAACACATTGATCACATATCTCTTTTGACTTTTAAGTATTATTTCCACCATTCAGTTTGCCTCTTTATCTCTATGCTTTCTTGTATAGGTAATAAACTGTACCATTTGAATGTCCTTTTTCCTCAGTGTGCTTTATTATTCCTGAAGATAAAAGATACCTATTTATTTGTATAACTCCCATCAGAGATGAAATTTTTTAATAATTTTTTTTTTAGAATTTGTTGGACTTCTCAAGTAGAGTGAATGGTGAGATGGGGGATATATAGGGGAACATATCTGCATCTTTAGAGACTACCCCATTCATTCAGCATCCTTTTATCATCTCCTGTGTAATTCCTAAAGTCTAGTAGATTATGTATCTGAATTGATGTTCTACAAAGAGAATAAAGAGGAATTCATTATGCTTTTAAGATAGCCCATACTATTAAAAATGGTTATGGGTCAACAATTTTTCCATTATTTGCGTGAGCTCTTAATTGCACACACTATTAGTATTGTTTCTTTTCAGGCAATAGAAAAATGAGTCTTCATAAATGTTAAGTATATCAGTCCATAAAGGTGTAAATTATATATGCTGCTTAATGTAGTGTTGCTGATGTAGCCCAACTGGGTTTATGACATACATATTCCTTACTCACTAATGAGGCCGAGAGGAATCAGTGTGTGTTTCTCGGTTCTGCATCTGCCACTTTACAGCATGCATAAAGGTCACAGCCCATGATTGGGTTTCTTTCTCCAAAATCAAAATATGATTTTTCTTATAAAGGACAAAAGGAGCCATCCATCCAGAATTGTACAAAAATTCTTATCAAATTTTAAATTTATATAGTTTTTTTAATTAGAAAGTTCAAACTAATTTATAATAAAAATTGACAACAGTTAACATGAATTCACAAGCAACTAGTTATTTCTATACAATCATTTCATGATATATATATACACACACTCATATATAAACACATTTAAATATAATTGTTTGCTAGAAAATAATTTAGTTATAAAATTCACCACTAATTCTGTCAGCATTAATAGCTAAGATAACACTGTTTCAAGAAATATGTTCTTACTCATCTCTTTTCATTGGTCTCACTAAATGTATAGCCATATGCATTTCTAATGGCATTATATTTTTTCTAAGAAATCAAAGGCAGAGTAATATAAACTTGGAGTAAATATTTACAAACACAATTCTAATGTTTAAGATCTCCACTAGGAAGCCAATGCCTAAAATAGCTTTATCTGTACACTTGATACTCAATAAAATTTGTGCTGCATTGGTGACTGACCACAGCACTTGGAATAAATCTTAAGCATTTCTTGAAGCAGCTGGTCATAAAATATAGATAAATTATTGGAATGGCTGAAGGTTAAACTCATTTTCCAATAAAATGGAAAGAGTTCATATAAAAACTCAGATAAGTGATGGTTTAAAGACTTTTTTTTTTAACTTTCCAAGATCTATGGAATTTCAATGAAAGAAATAGGAGAGGTGTTTCAGGTGGAAAAATGAGAATGCTCCTGTGTTCTCTAAAAGAAGAATTTCTTCTTTATAAAACACTTCCCTGTGTTTGGGAGGAAATAAATTCATCTGGTTTTAGTTGTAAAATATCCCCTCTACCATTTATTTTAAAAGATATTGAGGATCCTAAGTTTTCAATCTTTCCTGCATGAACTGCTAGAATTATAAATGTGATGGAAATAATTGTTTTTATTTTTCTCAGCAACAATCTCAATTTATGTATTCCTTGTTTATTAACAATGAATCAGAGTTTCTTTATGGATCTTAATATACTGCATAAGTAGAAAAATGTGAATTTTGATATTCAAATAATAATACAACATTCATAGAAGTTAGTGAGTTTGAATGATAGAACTTACATGTAATTTTCTTGAAAGTATTTTAATTTATAGCAAGCTTTATCCTAATAATAATTTGATAGTTTGATAATCAACATGACTGATATTGCAAGTGTTAGGGATATTTTAGAATTTTTATCTACATTAAAATGTCAGTACATAATTACATACTTATTTCTATTTTCAGAGATGGTTTTGTATAAAATAAATAAACTAAATATTCAATATTAAGGGATTTTTTTGGAAAAATCTATATGTCTAAGGATAGGCTCATTTTTTGGAGCATCCCAGTTGTTACATAAATCAGATCAAACTTCTGAGATGATCAGTTTTTTTCAATCAATTTGCTCCAATTCAAAAATATTCAGGGCCTTATAAATAGAAATATCAATACTACTGTTAGGTAGCTAGTCAGCTATGAATGGGTGATCAGGAGAAAAAAACATGAAAGGTGACTGGAAAACCATAGGGAGCCTTATCTGACAGATACACATTTAGAAGATGGGAAGATTTGCTTAAAATCTTCCCCAGCCAGAGTTAGATCACCTTGAGAAAAATGATTGTTTCAAAATCATATCACACCCTACCAGGAGGCATGGATCCTCCCATATCACAGAAACTATCACAACCTCTAGTCACCCTGGCAACTAAAACATCGGGACACTGACAAAGAAAGCTTAGTGAGGGTATTTGAAGTGTAATAAACCCATTAAGGGGCCAGAAATTGAGGCAAAAATGGGGAAGTGGTCTTAATTTTCTCTGTGAGCACCACACCATCTCTTTGAAAGAGGTCCATGAAGTTTCTATGCTGTCAGTCAAAAATCAGAAGGAAGACTTGGGTGGGACTCTGTAAACTTCCCTGGGATTTCCAATAAAAGTGGAGGACAGGAGGGACATCCTGTCCCATTCCTCTGAGCTCCCACTTTCTTCCCTGAGATTGTTCTTTTCTCCCCTTTTCTATGCCTTCTAATAAACTCATGTCTATTAACTTCGAGCAACACATCTGAAATCTTCGTAATCTGGTTGCTTAAGAATCAGAGGAAGAGGACTCTCCACACTGCCTCAGTTTTGTGGAAGGTCCCCTCTACCTTGAATTAAATGGTAACACTACCATTGAATTAAATGCTAAGTTAGTTGGTATAAACGTATATTTAATTAGCAATAAATATCTTACATTGTGACATGAGAACAAATGAAAGGCTTGTAATTACCCCACAAGAGTCTTAGAAAGACTACATGGTGAGGGTTTATAAAATAATCAAAGTGCTAGTGAGAACAAGGAAACTTGCTCAGTGGATAGTTTGGCTACTGCTGCTTATGTGGTCTCGAGAAAAATAATTTCTTCTCTTTAGACCTCAGTTTCATGTATATATACTCATATACATGTATATGTATATGTGTTTTCAGATATTTGCTGATATTTCTTTTGACTCCTATGTTGTAAAATTAAAGTGATAAAATATTTAATATTTACTAACATTAAGCATTATATACAGATATTCCATTTCCTAAATCTAGAATTAATAACACATAATTCAAAATGTAGTCCTATAGATAAACTTTAAACCAAGAAAAAAATTCAAAAATTATGCTAATTCAATTTAACTTTTAGCTGCTCTAAATGTATATGAAAATTACAGCTTATTGACTAATCTCTCCTATTCACTTTCTATAGTTATAGATGAAAATGTTAGAAGGGGGATTAAATTTATTTTTTAATTCAGATATTTTAAAATATCATACAAAAAAGCTATATTTAGTAATCTCCTAATCTTATTTTCGGATCTGTTAGTCCATTTATGGTATTATAACAAAAATATTAAATACTGGGTAATTTATAAACAAATTTATTTCTCACTGTGCTGGAGATTGGCAAATCCAGGATCAAGGCACCAGAGTTTGCTGTCTGGTGAGAAACTTCATGCTGATCTTCACATGGCTGAAAAGGCAGAAAGGAAAGAATGCTGTGTCTTCACATAGTGTAAGAGCAAGAGCGGAAGAGAGAGAAACGACTCCTTCATCCTTTTATAGGGGCTCTACTCCCACTGCAGGGGGCGAGAAGATTGGACCTTGTGACTCAATCACTTCCTGAGAGTTTTAATCATTATTGTTGTGTTGGACTACATTTTCTTTCCTCCTCCTCCTTTTATTTTTTATTTTTATCTTTTTTGGTATCAAGGACTGAATCCAGTGGTGCTTAACCACTGAACCACATTTGCAGCCATTTTTATAATTTATTTTGAGACAGAGATTCATTAAATTGCTTAGGGTCTCACTAAATTGCTGAGGCTGGCTTTGAACTTCCAATCCTCCTGCTTCAGCCTCCTAAATTGCTGGGATTTTACAGATGTGTGCCACTGTGGCTGGCTGCAATTAAGTTTCAACATGTGAAGAGAGGACTGTTAGGTCCAAAATAAATCCAAAACCCAGTGAATCAATCAATCTTAAACATTTAGCCTTGACAATAATGTTTGTCATGATGCTGGAAACAGAAATATTCACTTGATAATGGTAGAAGCAAAAATAACTCAAATTGAAATAGTTGTTAAGGGACATCAAGAAAGTAAAAGCACTGTACAAAAAGAGGCCATTGTCTGTGTATTTTATTCTTTGAGTTCAAGAAATAGGAACCTGGAAAAGAATTGCTATTAGTCTGGTGCTAGATGGCAATACTAGCAGGTGTGGCCTGTTACGGAGCTGAGAGAATTATAAGACAAAGGCACCCTGCCCACCATAATTATAACAGTAGAAAATCTGGTTTAACCATGACAGCTTCCACCACTGAGGGCTTATCACCAGGACAACTCTTGCTGCTGGGAACTCACTGCCATAACAACCCCAGTATAGGTTTTATATTGCAATTAAGTAAAAGAAAAAAAATCAATGGAAACTGCATTGTAATTAGGTGAAAATAAAGTAATCAATGTGAACAAATTGGGCAAGATCTTCAATCTGGTCCTGGGGGTAGGGGAATAAGGCACAGCTCAGCATATAAGACAAAACTCACCCAGACATTGGGGCCTTGAGCCACTTTCACTTGGCCCACTCCACCCTATGAGTGTTACTTGCACTTTCAATATATTCTACACTTGCCTGTTTACTTCTGTGTGCTTTGTTCAATTGTTCACTTGAGACTCAAGAAGCTAGACCCCTTCTGGACCTCCATTAGGATCAAAACCAGCAAACAGGGGTGAAGCTGTGGCTCAGTGGTAAAGAGCTTGTCTGGCACGTGTGAGGTACTAGGTTCAATCCTCAGCACCACATAAAAATAAATAAAAGTATTGTGTCCATTTACTACTAAAAATATTTAAAAATAAACAAATCCAGCAAACACACAGGCAAGGCTTTTTATTAGGGCTTCAACTAGAAGAATGGAGACACTACACTGCACCTATAGGAGAATGTCAGGCTGGTTCCTCCAACAAAAGGCCAGAGTGTGTGTTTTATTCCCGAGAAAGGGCTGTTTGCAAGGGGAAATAAGATTCAGGAATATTAGTTGGGTTTAGGTACATTTTAAAGGTGTATTTTTTTTTTTTTTGTTTGGGAACACTTTAACTCAGAGGAAGGAATGGTCCAGTAGGTCATCCAGTAGAAATACTGGTTTTTTCATATATATATACTGCTTATTGCATAAACAGATCTGTTTTGTATAGAGATGAAATGCTCTCTCTGTTAAAGAGAATACAGATGGGAAATGGAAGACAATAAAAATCATGATATGTAATCTTTTAATGGCCCTGGGAATTTGCCTTTTTGGTGGCTACTCAATAGTTCTTACTGTTTATGTTATTTGTCCCTGGAGAGCACTGACAAGAGAATTATGGCCCAAATTATGCACCTGGTCTTTAAAACTAGTAAGTTTGTTTAAAGGGGCTAGGTGGATGAAACATATGTCTAGATTTTGTTAGCTTAAAAGCTGTGAATTAAGGTGGGAGAGGATAAGACAAAACAATGCAATCTTTTAATGACTAAATCCATGAGTTAAGGTACATGAATATATTTGCTCTTTGTCCCAATGGTGGTCTCTGTCTCATCCATAGTCCACCTTCTGGACAACCTGGAGCAGAAGTTGGGAATCTTAAGCCTTGGGGGACTTTGTTTCCATGGATTTACTGGACAAAAGACACATGGTGTTTTAGTCAGTTTTTTTTTTTTTTTTGCTGCTGTGACCAAAAGACCTCATGAGAACAATTAGAGGAGAAAAGGGTTATTTTGGGTTCATGTTTTCAGAAGTCTTAGTACATAAATGGCCAGTTCTATTTTCTGTGGCTCGAGATGAGGCAGAACATCATAGTGGGAGGATGTGGAGAAAGAAAGCAGCTGAGAACAAGACACCAGGAAGGAGAAAGAGAGAGAAAAAATAAACCCAAAAGGCATGCCCCCAATGACCTACCTCCTCCAACCATAATCTACCTACCTTCAGTTACCACTTAGTTGCTCTCTATCAGGAGATTTAATCACTGATTGGGTTAAGGCTTTCATAATCCAATTATTTCACCTCTAGACCTTTTTGCATTATCTCCCACCTAAGCTTTTGGGGGACACTTTACATCTAAATCATTACGCATGGCAATGATCAGGGGTTGGTGTTGGGTGCCTATGACTCTGGTTGGCCTTGAAGTCTAGTGACTGTGCACAACTGGGAGCTTTGGAGCATCCTTGCTCCCACAACTCCACTAAATACTGCTCTAGTGAGTACTCATTGTGGTGATCCTGACACCAGAGCTCACTAGACATTGTCCTAGTGAGATCTCTATGGCAGTTCTCTGCCTGGGCAATAAGTTTTTTCCAAGGCATCCTTTGAAATCTAAATGTAGACAGCCTCACCTTCACAGCTCACAAACTCTGCTTGCTTGCATTGATGCAGCCAAGATTTTTCCATTTGTTCTGTCTAGAATGGTGAGCCAAATCCCACCTAGGGTGGCTACACAGTTCTGAAATGTGTGGTGCAGAAAACTGATTGAACTTGGTTAGTAAGCTCCCAAGTTCCATGAGTGCCCTGGGCCCCTCAACTGTGACCATTCTGACCTCAGTGCCCTGGCAATGTTGGCCTGGGAAGGCGATCAGCCTCAAAGATTAATGGTCTTGGAAATGCCTTCCTTTATCCTAAGGAATAGTTTTTTCCTTTCTTCTGTCCATACTAATCTTCTTATGAAATGATCCTTTGCCTGCACCTTTGATACTGTCTTTGGTGAAGGAGTTATGTCACCAATATAGACCAAACACATTTGTGTCTATCCACAAGTCTGAGTATATTGAATGATAATAAAATTACAGGCTATAAAACTTTAATCAGTGGTACTTAACTGCATAATTGTGGATCACCTAGTAGTCTCAAGTTAGGCAAACACAAGTTCTTTTATTTCAATCTTAATGTTTAATATCTATAACATTCAAATCACACTTTATACTTTACACATGTACATATACATGCACTAAGAGGCTAAGAAAGAGTTAAAGCAATTGCAGTGTTTGGGGAGGCTGAACTGATTGCAAAGGCAGACAGCAGATGCAAATGCAAAGTCACTAATTGCTTAGATGAGATTATGAACCTGCTGACAGACTTGTTCAGTGTGAAGGGATATCAAAACACAGGAAATTATTCTTGGCCAAGGTCTGAATGGATGACAGTTTTAGAATATTAGCTTGGAATGTCAGCTTGGAGTGGGTTGTGCATGGTCATCAGGTGCAGGAGAAACTATCCTCTGCTGAAACCTGAGGATGGAGATTCATAAGTTCATGGCTGTGGCAATTTTCCTAGGCAAGGCTCCTGACAAGTGACTAGGTGATGGGGCTGGTCAGTGTGCTGCCATGTCCAGTCTCAGGATACTTTTCCTTGTATGGGCCTCTAGTAAAAGGATAGCTTTATTCAGTGGTCTTTTTTTCTTCTTCTTCTTCTCCTTCTTTTTTTGAGCCACATCCCCAGCCCTGTTTTGTACTTTATGTAGAGACGGGATCTCACTAAGTTGCCTAACGCCTCGCCGTTCCTGAGGCTGGCTTTGAACTCGCGATCCTCCTGTCTCAGCCTCTCAAAGTGCAGGGATTACAGACATGCGCCATTGTGCCCAGGTTTGTATTTTTAATAAACTCATGGGCCTGGTTGTTCCAATATGAGTTTTATATGCCCATTCATCTATGTGCTTCTGATTTATTTGATACATTCACAGGTGGTCATTTTTGTTACTAGGATTAATTTATCAATTTGTGCCTTATGGTTGTGCTAGGCAGATGATAGTTTTACCGGTACAAATAAGGTGTAGAGTCATTCTATCTCAGCAGTTAAACTCAAATGAAGTAGTTTATGGAAAACTACTGCTTTACAAAATGGAGTAGCATAGGTTTAGGCACAGCCTGGAAACCACTTTTGTAGATGCATAATGGAATAAATCAGAGCAGGGCACAACTTGCTCTCCACATTATCTTCTAAATGCATTTTTTATTCTTTAGGAGGCCAAGATGAGAATTTTCAAAATATTTTATTCTGATTCTCTCTTGATTATAAATTCTATTTTTAATTTGTTTCACTCTTCTCACTTTTTACTATAAGCAGTTAAGAAAAGTTACAAAACAACTCATTGGGCTTCCAAATATAAGCAATTACATGTGATATTTTTCTTTCTGTGCCTGGCTAATTTCAGTTTA
The DNA here is from genome assembly GCA_028644305.1 of Xerus rutilus. Taxonomy (NCBI): domain Eukaryota; kingdom Metazoa; phylum Chordata; class Mammalia; order Rodentia; family Sciuridae; genus Xerus; species Xerus rutilus. The sequence continues at coordinate 82,325,670 of CM053400.1, read as the reverse complement.
CATAGTATCCTCCATTCCATCCATGCTTTCACAAATAACAGGATCCCATAGAAGTAGAGAGTACAGTAGTAGTTACCAGATGCTCAAAAGGGTAGGGGGTGAATAGAAGGAGTTTGGTGATTTCATAGAAATATACAGTGAAATAAGACAAATATAAGTTCTAGCGTTCTACAGTTAACAATAATTCATGGTATATATCAGAATAGTTATAAGAGGTTTTGAAATGTCCTAAAACAAAGGAATGGTAAATGTTTGAGGCTACAGATAGGCTGATTATCTAGATTTGATCATTGCACATTGTATATATGACCAAATAATTCAAACTACTCCATGGGGGGAAAAAAAGCCATAAAGCATCCTCAACACGTTGTTTAAATATTCCTTTGGCCAAATTCCTAGTTCAGTGCTCTTAATATCCACCTTCCCAAAAAGTACTAGGACTTAGACATAACTCTTTGCCACTTAATAGTAAGTATGGCTTCTACCCTAGAGGTGGGGTATATATATATATATATATATATTCCCATATATAAAAGCATATATCATTCCCATATGTCATTCCCCAATGGATATGGTAGAGATGCCTCTTTTTAGACTAAGTTTTGGAAAGAGGATATCCTCTGCAATATAGGGGAAACAAAAGATGATAATTTGCTTTCAAAGCATCATTGAAGTAAGTAAGCCATTGACTTAAAAAACTTTGATGCCATAACTAAAGTTCATCTTACTGTGATTTAACCATAATTCTTATTTTCTGAAAATTTTAATAGTCATTGTCACAAAATGTTATATCAGAAATATTAAGATAATAACTTAATACATAAATTACTAATAGATATTATTGTCAGTATTAGAGTTGGTGTGATACTGATTTTTGCTTGTTTCCATTACACTTTTAATTCATATGCAGACAGCACATACATACTTTCCTTATCTCTGTAATCAGAATTTTAAGAAATCCTTCATTGGAAAACAGCTAACAGAAGATAAATACAATACATAGCTTCAGAGTGAGTAGAAGGAGGTAAAAATTATTAAAAGAAATATATTAATCTAATATAAAGCTGTAGGAAAAAACACAAAGAAAAAAAAACCTCAAAATAAAATACTACAAATAATGTGTGCTTGTGTGTGTAAAATCAGTATTTATAAAAAATGTGAATGGAATAAATTCACATAACACTAAAGGTTAACATTTACTGAACAATTTCCACAAACTAGTCACTGAGCTAAAGATTTTACATGCATTCGATAGTTTTTACATCTTAATGCAAACCCGTCATATAAGCATTATAACTATTTTCATTATTCAATGAAAAAGGCAACTACGACCTAGAGAATTTAAGTAAATTTGCCTGATTTCACACAATTGAATCCAGGAAATGCCTTGTTGACCACTATTCTATTTTACTCTTTATTATAAAGATAGAAAATCTCAGGTTAGATAAAACAACAACAACAAAAAATAAGTAACAAGGTGCTCTTCAGAAGAGACATGTAAAGCAAAATGACTCAAACTGTATGTACCAAAATAAAGGATGGAAGAAAACAAACCTAGTAAATACGAACATATATGTAATTGCAGATTCAAAACCAGACTCACATGGCTTTCATTACTAAATTGGACTAAACTCAAATCTAATCCCACTTCTCTTCTCTCTTCTCTAGTCCCATTTATCTCTCCCTTCCCATTTATCAGTTTAAAATCAGGTGCTTTTATTTGGTTATATAAACATTCTTTAAATTCTTTTAAGATTCTACAGATCTTTGTACCTAGTTTCTGGAATTCATAGACTTGTAATGAGCACAGTTATATTCTAAAGTTATCTCCTTATCAGATATCATCACCCGTATTATAAAATAAGCTTTTAATTTTTCTTGTTTATCCCAGTAAAATGTTAAGTTCCATCAAGTGAGCATGTACTTATTGATTGTGCTAACCATCTTTTGCATGAAAATAGAAATAAAGACTAATGTTTATAATGGCAAAAAGCATAATCTATTGAAATTACTATTAAAAACATTTTAAAACAAAATTAATAAATAAAAGAAGAAATTTGCAAAACCATAATGACAATGAGAGATTTTCACACACCTTTATCAGAGACCAATCAATAAATCAGGAAATAATTAGTCAAGCAATAGAAGAATTGTACAAAATAAATAAATAAGTGGTGATGGTTAATGCTCTAAAATATTAGATAACAAGAATTAAAGACATTGATCTTATATGTATGAAAATGCATTGATTCAAATGATAAAGACAGAAAGATGTAAGAAGATAGATGAATAGATAGATATATAGTAAGTATTTTGTTCTTAACCCTGAAAAATGGAAGATGCATATTCTATTGATGTTTATGTAATAGGTCACAAAGGGTTTTCATACAAAACAAATCGATGACCAGTTATATGCAAATTTCACTCTAATCATGTCTGTAAAATTAATAACTAACAATAAAATGTTATACAAGTTTCCATCTCATTATACTTCAAAGTTAAAATCTCATGTTTTGCATGCCCACTTTTAAGTCACATATCTGTAATTCACTTAGTGAAACTTCTACTTTTATTTCTGGCATATGTAGTGTAAAGCTTCCAGTGCATTACAAATATTGCTTTTAACCAAGAGCTAAAAGAAACAGTGCTGTTTCATTTAAATATTACCCATACTACACCTGTTATTGTATTTGTGCTCTGGAGATAGTCAAAATTATAAATTAAAATCTTAATATATAAATATAAGTGATAAATAAGAAAAGATCTTATTTGTTCTAGAGGAAACAACGTAGCACAAGCATCAAATTATAGCAAAGCACCTTGAAGTAACACGTACTATTCTTGTGAATTCTCTTAAGTATGTTTATTTTCACACCCCTCAGGAAATTACACAGAATAAAAAAAGTTCGTACAGGATAAAAATGATGCATATTTAATAGAAGCTTCTCTGTTGACATATTAACTCAAAAAGACCTGACACTGGGACTTAAATTTATTATTTTCTAATCACTATGTTCAGAAGAATTGTACAAAAAATAAGTAAATGGCTATAGTTAAAGCTCTAAAATATTAGGGAACACAAGAATTAAAGACATTGATCTTATATGTATGGAAATGTATTTGTTCAAATGATAGAGACAGAAAAATGTTAAAAGATAGATGAATAGATACATAGTAGATAAATTGCAAAATAGAAAAATTGAGGAATAAGAAAAAACTCATAAATAACACCTAATTTTCATTTAGATTCACTTTGTCCTATTACTTGAATATCAAAATAATATACAAACTATTTTTGTTTCTTTAAAAACCTTTAAATTTTGTTAATATGATCTTTTGATCAACATTTTTAAAAACTCATCTAAGCATCAGAGTAACAAATTGGATATTATTCTAAATAAATATTTGTTATAAATATTGTGAATATATATTTATTTATTAATTCGCTTACTTATGTTTTGTAGGAAAAAAACCTAGTAAGTAATATTTCATAGTAATAATGGACAATTTGTGATTGTTTAACCATCTACTAACTCTTTTGTAGAAGGAATTTCCCCACTGCTTTGCAAAATTAATTTGCAATATTATTTAAGGCTCCCATGAAAACGCATGCATACCCACACACATGCACGCTTATATTTTTCCAGAGTTTTTTTATGTAATCAAGCTCATTCATGATCATTACCTAGGATCTTTGTTTAGAAAATGAGAGTTTCCTGTCAATGATATGTGTTTCTGTTGTCAATAATTGTCTCAGACAATACACAATTGCTACTAGTTTGATCACTTATATATATATATATTTTTGTCCTGGGGATTGAACTCAGGGGCACTCGACCACTGAGTCACATCCTCAGCCCTATTTTGTGTTTTATGTAGAGACAGTGTCTCACTGAGTTACTTAGCACCTCACCATTGCTGAGGCTGGCTTTGAACTCGCGATACTCTTGTCTCAGCCTCCCAAAGTGCTGGGATTACAAGCGTAAGCCATCACGCCTGGCTTGATCACTTATTTTTATTAGTCAAGTTCTCCCCCCAAAATTAGTCAAACTTCAAACTTAATAGTTATTTTAAGGCTATGTGTGTGTGTGTGTGTGTGTGTGTGTGTGTGTGTGTGAAATTGGTATTCAAGTTGTGGAGTTCAAATTGAATTTTGAAGTAAAAGGTCAGAGTGAAGGGAACTCTAGAAAAATATTAAGAAAAAAAGTAGATGAATTGTAAATCTTTAACAATTGAATATAGCCATGATTGTATCCTTTATCTGCCTTGTGTATATCTTATGTGGACAACAAGCTTAGGAAAGGTTTGTGAATAAGACACAGATACTGAACAGAACAATCTCAGTTTGGGAAAGAAATCACTGGTTTAATGGTGCCTTCTTTAAACAACATATATAAAATAATAGAGAATTTAATCTACTTTTTTTAAAAATAGGATTGTATTATTCATATGCCTGGATCATACTATGAAAGGTTCTTTAAAAATAATTATGAAATATACTAATAGTTACTTACTATTTACCAATGTATGTTCTGCTTTGAAATTAATAGTAGTAGAAAAAAGTAGCCATGATTGCAACAACAAAGTTGTTTTGTATTTGAAGTATCCTTTACTATATAAATTAAATATTTTAACTGATGCAACAAAATTATTACTATTGTAATTACTTTATTATCATTAATTAAAATGTAGGAATTTACATATTTATTCTTCTGAAACTAATTATTATTGAAACAATATCTGAACTTATTTTCTATTGAATTAACTATTACCTCTGCCTGTCTTTTTTTTGATGGTTGGAATAACAATTTGCTCTACACATCTGATTGGTTCCAATCAATATGAGTATTTTATTTTTGTTTTTCTTTAAATATTATTAAAGTTTCATCTGATGGATAAAGATCATAATTTTGAAAATAGAAACACTAAAGATCAGAAATAAAAAAATTATTAGTAAAATTTCAATTGCTAAAATAGTTAGATTCAATAATGTTTGTAACTCTACATAATATCCCAATTATACTGGAGAATTTAGTGAAACCTGATCGAACAGTAATAAAATATTACTGAACAAAGCAGGTCATTAGTCTGAAAGTGAAAATGTTTATTCCTCTTGTAAAAAAAGATGGCATATATAATTTCTAAGTCTCAAAACATGATATCACATTCAACACACTAATTAAGAAAAATTAATCAGCTCTGACTTTAATGACATTGAGTATGCCACAATAGTTTTCTTATCATTATTAATTATAGTAAATCTATTATAAAAGGAGCATATATTATGAGACAAATAAATATAAATCAAAAGTTTCTGGAATTCAATTAATACTAACCAGAGATAACCACATATATGTTTTTAGTGTATTCTTTCCTAAACTTTCTGTATGGATACAAGTACACTTAATAGTTTTCTGTATGAACACAAATTTATATATTATTTTAATTATAAATAATTGAAAGTACATGTACATATCATTCTGAAATCAGATGTTTTTATTAGTAAAATATCTTGAATCCATTCTACTTCTTGACTTATAAACACTATCCATATTTTTATATCTACTAAGCATTAAATCATTTTTCATATGTTTTTGCTTTTAGAAAACATGTAAAGAGATGGTATACACATATTAATATTTATAAGTTTTTATTATAAAAATATAAATTCCTAATTACTTATGTTACAGTATTGAGGTTCTTGTGAAATATTTTGATGAATCATCTTAAAGTGATCATAGAATAAATTCACAATCCAGTGAATTCATGGATTGCAATCAGATGTCTGCAGAACAAATGAAATATCTGATAGGAAAGTAGTTACAGTTGACCGGATGGAGAACACATTTGGGGGACAATATTTATATGTATATATATATTTAGTCTTGGGTATTCAACCCAAGAATGCTCTACATCCCCAGCAACTTTTGTGTTTTATTTTGAGACAAAGTCTCATTAAGTTGCAAACTTGCAATCCTCCTGCTTTACCTTCTGGAGTTGCTGATATTTTAGGGGAGCACAACCACTACTAACTGGAACAATACATTCTTGAATCTGTTTGAAAAGTGTGTGTGTGTGCGTGTGTGTGTGTGTGTGTG
>CM053400.1:82297151-82319072 GCA_028644305.1 Xerus rutilus | reverse complement strand
TAATTTGTTCAAAACCATCAGGATAAACAACTTCTCAGAGTTTCTGTATCTGTAAAATCAAATAATTTGGCCTGCCATCTTAGTCTGTTCAGGATGCTACAGCCAAATACTATATAAGCTGGGAAGCTTATGAACAATGGAAATATATTTCTCACAGTCCTGTAGCCTAGGAAGTCAAAGATCAAGGTAGGAGGATTCAAAGTCTGATAAATAACCTTTCCCTAGTTCAAAGGCAGTGCCTTCTGGCTATATGCTCACAGACAGGAAGGGGAAAATGAGCTCCATTGGGTTTTACTTTATATGGACATTAATTGTATTCATAAAAGCCTCACCCCCATATCATAATCACTCCCAAAGGACCCTATCTCTCATTACCATCACATTAGTGAGTAGGTTTGAAATTAAGAATGTTAGGGGGAAACAAATATCCAGACCATAATATCCATAGTTTTATTGTGGAGATAAAGCACATTCATGCAGGCAATTATTGTAATATGAAATTTTACAGTTTTTAATAGAAATAATAAATAGAAATAGAGATTAACATAATTAAACCACACAGCAAGAAATGTTTATTTTCCAGAGAGTAGATAAAATTCTGATAATCCATGCTTTGGGCACATTGAAGGATGTAATAAGAATTAGGATGTTCAAGCTGGGCACGGTGGTGCACGTCTTCAATCCCAGCACTTCGGGAGGCTGAGACAGGAGAATCATGAGTTCAAAGCCAGCCTCAGCAATGGCAAGATGCTAAGCCAACTCAGCGAGACCCTGTCTCTACATAAAACACAAAATAGGGTTGGGGATGTGGCTCAGTGGTCGAGTGCCCCTGCGTTCAATCACCAGTACCAAAAAAAAAAAAAAAAAAAAATTGGAATGCTCAAAGAAAATTGACCACATTCTGAAAAGTTAAAATATATAGGAGCAGTAAAATCTATCTTACAGGTACAATAAAAAATAATATTAGGAAGAAGGGTAGTTGGTGACAAATGAAATAGCTGAAAAATGATGCAATAATCATTGAAGGTGCTAGCATTTCCTGAATAGGCAATATGTATACCATCATAACATTCCTGAAATTATATATTAGGGGTTATTAAGGATACTTGAAAAATGATATGCCTATGGCAGACATGCAATAATAGTAAAAAAAAAAATTAAAAAGAAAAATGAGATGAAAAGAGTCATAACCAGAGGTTTGAAATCTGTTAAAAATGCAACTTTTTCAAAAACTTTTGTACTTGTTTTACATAAGACATTCACAATAACAAAATGAAAATTTTAAATAAGTAAAGCCTCTCGAAAATTATGGTGAATCATGTAGACATTAAGAGAAAAAGCAAGGGCTGGGGTTGTGGCTCGGTGGTAGAGTGCTTGCCTAGCACGCATGAGCACTGGGTTCGATTCTCAGCACCACATATAAATAAATAAAATAAAGGTCCATCAACAACTAAAAAAAATTTTTAAAAAAAGAGAAAAAGCAATAGTAAATTATAATAGAAACTACAAAGAAAGCAAGTTAAATTTTTGCACTTATTGATTTTTTTATTTTTTCTTTTTGTTTCGTTTTTATTAGTTCATATTAATGGAGTACACTACCAAAATTTTATACACGTACACTATGATAGTTAATTTATACTGTCACCTTGAATGAATTGAAAGATGTGTAAGATAAGAGACTTCTGGATATACCAATGAGGATGTTTCCAGAGATGAAAACTTGGGATGGAGACACACCTGAATGTGGATGACAGTCCAGCAGGCTAGGAGCCTTGATGGAATGAAAGGTGGAAGAAGAAGTCATTGCACATGCAAGCTTGATCCATTTTGAATTGAGTTTTCTTGGTGGTGAGAGTGAAATCTAATTTCACTCTTCTGCATATGTATATCTAATTTTATGAGCATCATTTACTGAAGAAACCATTCTTTCTTCAATGTATATTCTTGATTCCTTTTCAAAAATTCAGCTATATGTATGAGTTTAATTTTGGGGTTCCTTTCTCTGTCCACTGATCTTAATATCAGCTTTCATACCAGTGCCATGGTGTTTTGACAACTATAGCTTTGTAGTTGTCTTTGAAATCACATGTCATAATACCTCCAGCTCCCCGACTCCATCCAGTCTCAGGATTGTTTTGGATATACTGGGTCTTTTGTGGTTCCAAATGAATTTTAGGATAATTTTTTTCTGTCCTGTGAGAAATGTCATTGGTATTTTCATGGAGAATACGTTAAATCTACTATACATTGTATAGTGTAGTCATTTTAGGAATATTAATTCTGATCCACAAACACAAGATATCCTTTCACTTTTTATGTTTTCAATACTTCCTTTCATACATGTTTTATAATTTTTACTGCAGATGTCTTTCAAAGATCTTTCACTTCCTTAGTTGTATTTATTCCTAGTTTTTTTTTAAATGTGGCTTCTGTGAATGAGATTGCCTTCTTGATTTCTTTTTCAACAAGTTCATTATTGGTATATGAAAATGCTGGCTTTTATATGTTGATTATGTATCATATATCTTTGCTGAATTCACTTATCAGCTCTAACAAATTTTTGATGAAATATTTAGGTTTTGTGTATATAACATCATATTATCTACAATCATGGATAATTTCACATCTTCCTTTCCTATTTTGAATATCCTATGTTTCTTTCTCTTGTCTAATTGCTCTTGTTATGACTTTTAATACTGTATTCCATAAGAATGATGAAAGTATACATCTTTGTCTTGCTCCAGATCTTAGAGTAAACACTTTCAATTTATCCCCTTCACTAATGACTGTGTGGAATATATAGTCCTGAGTATTTTGAGTTATGTTCTTTCAATGCATACTTTTCAGGGTGTTTTTATTATAAAGTGATATTAAATTTTATTGAGTCATTTTCTGCATTTATCAAGATGATCATATGGTTCTTGTTCTCCATTTGTTGATGTGATGCATTATGTTTATTGATTTTAAAATGTTAAAACATTTTATATTCCTGGGATGAATTCCAATTAATCATGATATATGATCTTTTAGATGGTTTTGAATCTGGTTTGCTATTGTTTTATTGAGAATTTCTGCATGTATGTTTATGAGGGATTTTTTAAAAAATATTTTTCTTTCTTTTTTTCTCCTACTCTCCCTGTTGTGGTGGTGATGGGTATTTATCTGGTTTTTATATCATGATAATGCCTGCCTTATAGAAAGAATTTGGCTGAATTTTTATCTCTGAAACTTTTTGGCATAGTTTAAGAAGAGGGGAAATTAGTTCTTAAAATATTTGTATAATTTTGTTTTAAAGTCACAGGTATGTCCTGGACGTTTTATTTTGTTGTTTTGTAGAAGATTTAATTACTACCATAATCTTTTTACTCATTATGAATCTGTTTATATTTTGTGTTTCTTCTTGACTTTGTATTGGTAGGTTATATGTGTCCAGAAATATATCCATTTCTTTTAGATTTTCAAATTTTTAGCATCTAATTAGTAGTAGTAGTTTCTTATGATCTTTCATATCTCTGTGGTATCTTTTGTAATGTCTTCTTTTTCAACTCTGATTTTATTTATTTGGATATTATCTCTCTTTATTCCTCCCTAGTTGGTATTGCTAAAGTTTGGCCAATTATTTTTGTTTGATTGTTTTTAAAATATATTATTTGCTTTATCTATCTTACATATTTTTGTTTGTTTTGATTTGATTCATTTTTGCTCTTACCTTACTGTTTCTTTTACTCTACTAATTTTAAGTTTGGTTCATTCTAAGTCCTTCAAGTACATAGTTAGAATACTTATTTGAAATCTTTATTTTTGAAATATGCATTTATTGGTACAAACTTTCCTTTTAGTACTATTTTTTTCAGTATTTCACAAACCTTGATACATTATGGTTCTATTTTCATTGGCTTTAAGAACATTTTTGTTTGTCTTTTAATTCTCTAATTTCCATTGGTCATTCGGAAGCATGCTGTTCTATTTCCATGTATTGCTTATTTTCCATTTTATTTTATGTTATTGATTTCCAGTTTAAACCTTTGTGGTCTGAGAAGATACATGATAAGACTTCAATGTCTTAAATTTATTGAGACTTGATTTTTGGCCTAACTTGGTATATCCTAAACAATGTTTCATGTTTTGATCAGCAAAACATGCATTCTGCTAGTATTAGAGGAAATATTCTTAAACTATTTATTAGGTCCACTTGGTCTATGGTATAGTTCAATTCCAATATAGCTTTTTAACATTTTTTTGCCTTGATGAAATATTTTCATTGATGAAAATGAGTTTATCTCTCCTTTATGTCTAATAATATTTGCTTTATATATGTGAATGGTCTAGTGTTGGGTAGATATATATTTATTTTCATTATATCTGCTTGACGAATCGATCCTTTGTCAATATATGATGACTGTCCGTCAGTTTTTATAGTTTTAGGTTTTAGTCTATTTTATCTGAGATGAGTGTGCCCACTCAGACTTTTGCATGGTGTATCTTTTTCTAAATCATCACTTTCAGTCTTTGTCTAGGTTTGTCATTAAAATGAATTTCTTATAGGCAGCATAGACTTAGCTCTTTTTATTTTTTGTTAACCATTTTCCCAGTCTATGTTTTATTGGTGAATTTAATTCATTAATACTCTTGGTTATTATTGATAGGTACCAACTTCCTTCTGTCATTGTTAATTATTTTCTGATTGTTTTATATATTCCTTGTTCTTTTCTACCTTTTTACCATTTATATTTATTGTTTGATGTTTTTTTGTCATGATGAATTTTAAATCTCTTTCTCCTGTATGTACCTTTCTGCTAGTGAATTTTGTACATATATGTGTTTTTATGATGATAGTTATCATCCTTTTATTTCTAGTATAAGATTTCCTTAAGCATATATTGTAGAGTCATTCTGGTCATGAAAAATTTCTTAAGTTTCTAGGTGTTTAGGAAAGACATAATTGTCCTTCATATCTAAACGATAGTATTGCTAAATATGGAATTTGGGATTAGTAGGTTTGTTTGGTTTTTTTCCTTTCAGCACGTAGAAAACATTATCTCATTCTCTTCGGACGTTTAAGGTTTCTGCTGAGAAATCTGTTACAACCATATTGGGGTCTCACTTACATGTGACTTGATGTTTTTCTCTTGCTGTTTGTAGAATTCTCTCTTTTTCTTTTGGTTTTGAAATTTTGGCTTTAACATGATTTCAGTTGTATCTAGTTGGGGGTCTTTGAGTTTCTTGTATCTGTATATTGACATTTGTTATGATTTGGATGTGAGTTATCTCCCACAAAAACTCCTGCTATGCAGAAATATTCAGAGGTAAATGCCCTGGAAGAATGCATCTTCCCTCTGGTCCTTTCCTCTCTTTTTCTGCTTGCCATGAACTGAGCAGCTTTGCTCTGCTGGGCTATCCTGCTATGATGTGTTGGTTCACTTTGGGCCCAGAAGAGTGAAGTCAGCTGACTATAGACCCAGACTTCTGAAACCGAAAGCCTTAAATTAACTTTCCTTTCTCATTGGTTGTTTTTGACACAGTGATGCAAATAGAACTATAAAAACATCTCCTTGAAGACTTATGAAGTTTTTTAGTTACTGTTTCCTTACATAGGTTTTTTGATGTCTTTTCCCTTTTTTCCTTTCTTTTGGTATTTCCAAATTGTGAATGCTTATTCACTTAATGGTATCCTATATGTCATGTGCCATAAAGTTTCTTCATTTTTTAATAATTTATTTTTTTATCTTCATTTTTTTATTTTGCATGTGTGTTAGTATGCACATTCACATGTTACTGAATTACTTCAAAAATGTGTTCTCAAGTTCAGAAATTATTTCTTCTGACTGTCTATTGTATTATAGATGCTCTTAATTGTATTTTTTTATAGACTAAGGTTTTGAGCTCTAAGATTTCTGATTGATTCTGTTTAGTAATTTCAATCTCTGTTCAATTGCTTATTCATATCATGAATTGTTTTTGTCATTTCATTGCATTTTATACATGTATTCTCTTGCCTTTCATTGAGATTCTTTAGGATCATTATTTAAATTTTTTTCTGGCATTTAAGATTTCCTTCAATTGTTTCTGGAGAATTGTGTTCCCTTGGAGGTGTCATTATTTCTTGTGTTTTTATATTTCTTGTGTCTGTAAATTGATGTATGCACTTTTGGTGTAATATTTGTATCTTCTTATTTTATGGAACAGCTCCTATAGGGAAGTATTGTTTTCATTTAAATGGGATTTGGATGTGTAGTGGACATATACTTTATTTTTCATTTTAGGTGAGTTCAAATGTGCAGTCCCTGGGTGAATTTGTTCAGCTGTAATGAATGTCAGCATTGTGTATAAGTGCTTCAGTACTGTAGGCTATAGCAGTTCATGAAGGTGGTTGTGCAACTTTGCAATAAATGTGATTTTCCAAAGATGTGTAATTTCAGGTCCCATGGAGTCAAGCACTCTTGGACTTGTGGCTAACAATAGCAACAGCCATGGTCTTGGTGTTGTAGAACATGGAGGTGATCTTTCCAGACCCTGCAGAGCAAGTGAAATTGACATCAGAGGTTGTAGCTTCAGTAGTCATGAACCCAGAGCCACAGAACAAGAAGGGGACCTTCTTTAGTTTCCTTGGGACAAATACCAATGATAGCAGTGCTTCTGCCTCTGGTAGCAATAGGTCCTGGAACTATAGAATGCCAAGGTGTGCTTTTCCACTCTATGAGGTGCACACACACTTGTGGCTTCTGGCAGAGTGTCTGGGCTGGCTACTGGCCTCTAGGGAGAGATGTAGTCTGGCAGAGGTTGTTGTAGAGCTAGGATTCTGGTAGTTGACAAGAGAGGCCCAATGTGAATTCTTTCTTTAGATCAAAGCAGTCATCCTGATTTCAGCCAGCTCTCTAAACTGTGTTTAAAACCTGTGAATACTGTGTAATTTTCATGTAGTTAGGACTGAAAATCTGGGTAAAATTTACAGGGGTAAAACTATACTTTCCCACTTATTATTCTTGGCAATGTGGAGCTACCACATCCCTACCCCGATGCCTAGCCCCCTGAGGAAGCCAGAGCAGAACATGCAGCATGCTTTATTCCTTTCTCTATGCTACCTTTTCAATTCTCTGTGGTGTTCAGAGTTTTCATAACTTCTAATCCATTTCCAGAGTTTTCTCTCCATCACTTACTTTAAAATACAGTCTTTGTTGCCCTGGTTCTTCTCTATGACAGAGGGAAACACTTCTATTTAGCCATCTTGGATCTTTCTTTCTCCTGAATTAAATTAATACACAAAATAAATAGAGTCAACGCATTATCAGATATAAAAGTTTACAAGTCTCTAACTTATTTTATATTTCAAGATGTCTAAAAAATTTTGAAATTTTATGAAATGTCCAGGTATATTTGCAACATGGAATCTATTAGAAATAAGAGAGATGTATACATAACTTCTAAACTATGTCTTCTGAAATCACTGATAAAATTCCTGCTGTTGCTTAGGCTACCTGAAAGGTTGTATTCATATGGTCAAGTGAAGGTCTGTGGGAAACAGTGCTACTTTTCCTCCCTCACATTAAAAAGTGTGTCAAATTCTAGCCATTTGTTGTAATCTGTAAATATATTAAATAAAATAAATATTTATGAAATTAGTTCTATTTTTTCAATGTCGAATTATATTCTATATTGCTAAATTTGCAAATACTTTACTCATTCCAGCCAGACATGATGTGTAAATTCAAGTTCATCACAGGAAATTTGCTCTATTTTTACCCTCTGTGAATGCTGTGCAATAAAAGCTATATTTTCTGGTCCTTAAGTATTTAATCACAAGTATCAAATATAATATTTAGATAATTTAGTGCTACTTTGAATTAATTAGAAATAAAATCTTCTATAGCAGATTTTAATTACATTTTTAATATGTATATATAGGTAAATATCAATGTATAAATAGTCACACCAAAAGTAATATACTAAGTTAAACCTTATTGATGATTTTGGTATACTTTCTTCTTACAAAATTATTAGAACAGAAACAGTAGAATGCAGCATGTAATTTGACAAATTTGAAATCACTTATGAAAATAAGCACATCAATAAAATAACATAAAGTAGATAACATATTTTTTTGTAATGGTGATTAAAATCAGGGGTGTTTTACTTCTAAGCTATATACTCATATCCTCAGTTATTTTATTATTATTTTTTTAAATTTTGAGGCAGGTTCTTCCTACATTGCTGAGGCTGACCTCAAACTTTCAATCTTGCCTCAGACTCCTGACTTGCTGGATTGCAGGCCTGTACCACTGCACTCTACTAAAATAGGTATTTGATAAAAAACAGACTTTTATTTCTCAATTTTATTTCTCAATTTTCTGGAGACTGAAAAGCCCAAGACATAAGTGCCAACAGATTCAATGTCTGGTGTGGGTTTATTTTCTGGTTCATAGATGACATCTATGTTTCCTTACACTGTGAAAGAAGTAAAACATGTCTCTTGGGGCTCTTTGACAGGTGTTAATCCCATTCATGAAAGCACTCATGACTTAATCACTTCTCAAAAGACCCACCTCCTAATACTATCATTTTAGGGGTTAGAATATCAACATATGAAATTTCAAGGTGGACACATATTCAGACAATATACCGGAACTTAAAATGCACACACACACACACACACACACACGTACAACCAAAAATCAAAGAATTTTATAGTAAATTATGCAATATGATCGATAAGTGGGATTTTATTTTTTATTTTTAGTTGTCATGATAACTATTTTTAGTAAACTGGGTCACTTTCTATTTCTGAATTTTAGTTAGTCATACCTTTAAAGCAATTTGACAAAGACATGTTAGCTTCTTAATTATAGATAATGCTCTAAGACACTTGTGGTAAACCTGTTCACAAATTCCAAGTAGCACCATCTCAATTAAGCAGACATATGTCCAAATATCTGCTACATTTATTGGGTATGTGGGAGATAATGCCTTTTCTTTGCTAGTATCTTTGTTCATACTGTAACTGATCAAATATTGATATTTCATATTAAAATGCTTCTGTTTCTTTTTATTGACAGCCTTTGATGTCTGAAAATATTTTTAAAATGTGTTGAAGTTGCACGTTAATAGATTAGGATTACATGTTTATCCCACTTTATTTTTTTCTATTTCAAAACATACAAGGCATATTGGAAAAGATATACTCCATTCGTTTTCACCACAATGATCACCCAACAACTATTACATCATCTTCAGAGTAGATTGATTTTTTAAATTATAACATATGAATTGGGGCAATGAACATAGAGGAATGACTATGTATATTAAGGCATTTTGAGGGGTCATATTATCTCGAATCTTGTTAGTTTCCATAGATATATTCAGAAGGATAAATATAATCTCTGTTCTCAAAATACTGTTGGTAAAGTCATACATTTCCACAATGAATAAAATATCATTTACTCTGCTAGTTTGGGCCATTTTCTTTTACTCTTCTCAGAAGGTTGTGCTAGGGGCTGTTAATATTTCTGGAAGTTAACAAAAATTTTCTCTTCTCTCAATGGAAATATCACAAATTCCTTCAGTTTGTTTCTTTTTAAGTCATTACTACAATGTTTAATGATCTACATAATTGTATGTGGGAAAACAAACAAAAAATCCAATACTTTCCCTGATCTAATTTCTTTATCAAATAGTCTAAACCTCTGAGCATAAACATCAAAACTCTAGATTTAACTTCTATTCATTTATTTTTCAGATTATTCAGTTATTTAAAAGTACTTGCTGAGTGGCTTCTGTGTGCTTGGCACTAAGCTAGGAGCAGGGACCTAGAGTTGAGCAATGAAGTCCCTGGATCAGAGCTTATCTACTGAGCTAAATTGTCATGCAAATAAAAGTTAAGGCTATGATATGATATGAGTTGTAATAAATGTTCAGGGGCTGGGATTGTGACTCAGCGGTAGAGCGCTTGCCTCACATGCGTGAGGCCCTGGGTTCGATCCTCGGCACCACATACAAAGCAATAAAATAAAGGCATTGTGTCCATCTACAGCTAAAAAAATTTAAAAAAAATAAATGTTCATGCAAGTTCTATGTAGCAGAGATGAGAAGAAGCACTATTTCTGTTAGAGGATTTCTGGGAGGTTATAGTTAAAAGAATTATGATTTACTAGGACTTATTAAGCTTCAACTCCTTCCCCAAAGACAGTCTTTGCCTGTCAATTATTCTGAAATTTGAAGCATATTTACATTCCCATTCTGGTGGTAAAAATTATGGAGGGGCTAGAAGCAAAAACTGAGAATTAAATGAAAATACTACACTATAAAAATTGGAAAACTGCCAATAATTTATTTAATAAAGGAAATGGTCATCAGCATAAACAATTGCATAACAAATGGTCATCGACATAAAAAATTGGTTAGATCAATTTCCTTCAAAGGAGCACTGTAGATAGAAAAGACAAGTGGGTAGCCTTTTCAAATGCACTTTGGGTAGAATAAAGGCAAACTGAAGAATAAATTTGGTAAGGCACATGATCGGAGTTCAATTTCAGGCCCATTCCCTGTCTCGATTTTATTTGTAATCAGGAATTTATTGTGAGATGAAAATTTTCTTAAGTATTATTTACAAAAATGCACTGCTTCTGTGCCATTGAAATTAAATACGAGTAATAAAAATTTAGTCCACATTATTTTGATGTTAAATAATATTTTGTGAGGAGTTATCATGTAATGAAACTAAAAACACTTGAAAATAATAAGATTAAATATTTTTCATGACACATATCTATTTCATGTTTGAATTTTTGTTGAGAAATGTTTCTCTTTGAAGTCTGTTCAGGCATGAGAAACATGAACTGAATGGAGCTTACCTAATTCATAATGATCTATTTAGGAAGGTTTATGGATTCAGATATCAATGTGATGACTTGATTGATAACCTTTTCAGGTATATGGTGAAGATGAAAGATTAAGCATAGTTCTTAATATGAATTGAATTAGGAAATTTGAAGGGCAGATAAAGGACTTTTAAAAGTTTAGATGCATATAGTGGATGATGATAGGAATACAAAAGAGTTGACAACCCCAATTATTTGTAACACATGGGTATTTACAGACAGAATTTTCGCTCTGTGAAGTTAGGTAACTTTCAGAAGTAAGTGCCCTTTCCAAAGGTCAACAACTCCCAGGAAGATGGATTACATATAGGTAGAACAATCTGGCATCCTTTATGTTTAAATTCCTGCTAACACTAATAAGATTATCGCTGCCCTTTTCCTTCATTTTTAAAGAGTTTGAGAGACCTCATTTTTTATAAGAGTGTGTGCCATCGCTTATATGTGAATCATACCTCCTTTCCTATTTTTAGGTATTAAGATTTTGAACAAAAGAATTCAGAAAAGGAGAAAGAATTCAGAAAAGAAGAAAGCATTGTAGTATGCAGAGCATTTTTCAGTTTGTAACTGGGATACATTACTGGTTGGAAAAGCACAGATATAATAGCTATATTAATCTTTTATTATACTTAGACTGGTATAAATTACTACAAAATAAACAGTTCCTTTGCAAACCAAATGAGGCACTATATCATTGGGTTTTGTTTCCCCAGGTGCTTGCCTACTGTGTGGGCACTGCCGTGCATGACTGGTCCCACGCTATTACCCTCTCTCTTGTTATAAAGATCTTTTTTTTTCATAGATTGCATAATATATCACTTGCAAAAATGGCCTGCTTATTGAATGAAAGCTAAAGTGATGACTATTTTCTTTTCATGAAATGCTTACACTAAATAAAATTGTATTGAAAAAAATTAGTTAGTTGGCAAAGGAAACCAAGTACCAGCTCATTGCATTTGTGCATACAGATTAAGAATGGACAAAACATTATAAGGACACAGATTAATGTTAGGATAATATAAGGAAAAAGGTATTGTTTATGATTGTATTGTCCATAAAGTCCATAGCATAGAATGGGAAATAGCAAAATTTGTGGATACTTTATTCCAAGTGTTTTAAAATATCAAGTTATACTTATCCATTAAAATATTACATATACCTTTAGCAAATGGATATTTATACACAGTCTGTCAAAAATATGGCAAAAGAATAAATATAGCCTTTATTAGTCTTTTAAGATAATATACATAATGAAGATATTAACTTAGATGAAAACTATTCTGAATTCTACTTTCATGGTTATATATTTAACAAATCATCAGAAGCAAATTCTGCCCATGTTCCCAGGTCCTTATTTGACATTTCTAGAGTAAAATCATATTTTCAAACTTCAGTTTTCTAATCATTGTTTTGAAATTATGAATTATCAGTGATTTAATGTTATATGCTTGATTTCTCCATGCCAGTAAATAGTATAATATAATTTTTAAAGTACAATGATACTATTCATTTGAAACAGGTTCTTCCTGTGTTGTCCAGACTGGCCTCAATCTCCCAGGTTGCAGCTATTAACCTGCCTCAGCATCCTGAATAGCTGGGATTGCAGGTGCATGCCACCATGATAATGGTTTTAAGTAGACAAAACTTTTATCCTTTAAGTAGTACATGCTGAAGAACACACACACACACACACACATGTACACACACATATACACACACAAAAAATAACATCCTCCATACTCCCACTACCTGTAAACTGATACTGTTAATATCTTTGTAATCTTAACTAGTCATTTTTAATATATCTAAATTTAAAGTTAAATAACAAATTTCTATGGCATCCTTTTGATCACTACTTTTAAAATAGTCTACGTGCCATCATGCTTTTAATCTATACCCTTAAGTTTGGATATTTCTAAATCTGGATTTTATAAGCACTTTGTGATGCAGTTTTATCAACATCTTTCCTCTCTCACTGTATATGAAAGGTTTGGGGGAATGTCCAAGTGGCTTGCAGAAAATTTGTGCCAAGCAATTCACAAAAATGAATTGTAAAAGTATTTTGGGCAGGTGGCTACTTCCTTGCATGTACTAATATCCTATAGAACCTTATTTTGCTTCAATTTGTTGTTTGGATTTTAAAATCTGAATAATTTAATATGCTTAAAGAATTTCAAAAAATAATTTTCCTCTTCTAGTTTTGTGTCTGTTTTTCTATTGACATTTTCTAACGAATTTGTAGCCTTACTTTATATTATTGTAATAATGATTGACTTCTGCAAAATTTCTTATTCTAAGCTATATGAGATAATAATTAGAAGATTTGTTTTTTAAAGAATCAGTCTGTGCTAGCCTTCTGTCACTGTAACAAATATCTGAGATAAATACCTTGTAAGGCGAAAAAAATAATGTTATCTCATGCTTTCAGTTCATTATTGGCTGGCTTGACACCTTTTGGGCATGTGCTGAGGGAGTACATTGTGGCAGGGAGCATGCAGTGAAACACAGCTGTTCACTTCATGGCAGCTGGGAAGGAAAGACAGGAAAGGGCCACAGCCCAGTATCTGTCAAGGACATGCCCCCAAAGACCTAATTTATTTCCACTACTATCCATCTCCAAAAGTTTCCAACACCTCTGAGTAGCACCACACACTGGCAAAAAAACCTTTAGCAACATGGGCATTTGGAGGACCATAACACTGTATTATAATTGATTGTCTGAAATGTTACATCAAAACTACTGAGATGCATAATTTAACATTAACCTGAAATAAGCCAACAATTGTAGCACATAGCTTATTTAGTCAAATAACTAAATAAATTATAAAACAATATAGGTACTGAAAAGAGAAAATCTTAGGCCTTTGTGAAATAAATTTAAAATTAAAGCAAACAACATATAGGAAGAAAAATAATAACAGTCCACAACATAAATTTTAAAATTATCATGAATTATAGACAGAAGTACAACCTAGAAGAATGTAAAAGTTGATGACAGTATTTTCAGCATAAAATAATCTTTATGTCGTAGAGGACCATAATCTTGCAGTGCTTCAATGATAAGAAGGGACTAGTGATAAAAAAAAATTAAGATTTTTGATAGCATTAATGACTAATGCAATAGAAAATTGATTTCTTAACTCCCTTCTCTTTGCATAGTGTCTTTGGCCTTAGATTGAAAGGAAATCATTATGTGAATATCTTAGTATATGAGAGGCAGCTAAGTAAAGAGAAAATACTATACAATTAGTAATTCTAAGACCTTATTTCTTAACCTAATTATTCTACAAATGAATTATATAATCCTAGGCAGGTCATTTGTTCTCTAATTTCACTTTTTCATCCACAAAAGAAAATTGTGTCTAAAGTCCAGAACTTGATCCATGTAATTCAATTTTGAAGTAAATCTAAATCAAAAAAGAAGTATTAAATTCATGAAATGTCTTTTGATGATGTTTCCCAAATTGTCTTCCACATAAGGTGATTCTCCTTTGTGAAATAGTAATGGTTTGTGGTAGTTTAATATAGGTATACACTGTTCTCACTGAATGCACACTAAGTTCTAGAAGGTTGGTATTGCTATTATTCCATTTTATGAATGAAGAAAATAATTTAAGGTCAAACAATTTATCCTGTTTCACAGTGATAGCAAGCAATCAGGCTAGGATTCAAATCAGTGAGTCTAAATCAAAACATTCTGACTTAAATAGTAATAATAATAATAATAATTATAATTATAATTATATATATAAATAGTAATAATAATAATTATTATTATTATTTAGGTCAGAATTATTATTATTATAATTATTATTATTACTATTTAAGTCAGAATAAATAATAATAATAATAATTATTATTATTATTAGTTGTTTTTTTTGGAGGAGTACTAGGGATTGAACTCAGGGATACTTGATCAATGAGCCACATCCCCAGCCCTATTTTGTATTTTATTTAAAGCCAGGGTCTCACTAAGTTGCTTAGCACCTTACTTTTGATGAGGCTGGCTTTGAACCCATGATCTTTCTGAGCCACTGGAATTACAGTCATGTACCAAAGCACCCAGCTTGTTAGTACACTTTAATGTATGAAATCTTACTAGGGCATTAAAGATGTGTTGGTAAAGGAGAAACTGATTTCAGGGTGACTAGAAAGTAAACAAGCTCTCTTAGTTCATATTGTTAAAGAATCACAGGAACACAAGAAAATTCCCACCGTATGGATCACAGCCCTCAAGAACATGTAAGAAACTTGCCCACCCCATCTTTGCTGGAAATACAAGGCTTCACAGCTTTGGCCAACACTAACCCCAAATCCCCTTCCCTTCCAACCCCACCCAACTCCATTACCCCTTCTCTTAGGAGAGAACTCATCTCAGGGCACATTCACACAGGCTGGTTAGTCAATGATGGGTAAGATGCTCTGAAAGATGGGCACAACATAAGACAGGCACAGTCTCATTGAAATCCAGCAGAATGATTCTCTCCCATGAGGAGATTATCACAGATCCCTCCAACATGCTTGCTTATGGGCCCCACAGGCCCCACTGACCTTTCAAATAAAAGTAAAAAGGAGGATATGTAGAAGCACTCTCCATAACTTCAGAATCCCCCTCTCCCTTTCCCTACTCTATGCTGAAGGACTGCGTGCCTGACACAGAGTGGTAACCCATTAGCTATAACCTCGGGGCCATGATTGGTCCGAGGACCGTTCATAAGCTGTTACACTTCCTGGAATAAATGGGTTCTGTGTCTTGCTCTGGCAGAGCAGTCTTACCAGCCCCTGGAGTCTGGGTGAAGTGACTCTGCGACTGTCCATCCCATACCTCATTCCACGGGGACCCTGTTTTGTCCTTCCTGAGAACCCCTTACTTTTGTCCCCCGGGACCCCTGCTCGACAGCAGACCCATGCAAGGCATGACATAAACAACAAGTGTGACAAATGTGGTATTTTTACACCAAGAACAATTTTTCCTAGCAGATTTGCTTCACATATCTCCATATGGCAAATATCATTCACTATTTCTTAGAAGCTCTGAAATTCAAATATATTGATAGTTTGATAAATATTTTATATCTTATAAAAAAAGAAAAATAAAAGTAATTTATAATGTTATGAAACTTCTTAATGTCATTTTATATTCATAGAAGAAACAAATTATAGTAAAGCAAAAAGCATAAATCTTTCATAACATTTTCTTTAATGTTCAAAATGTTGCTTCATTTTATTTAATGACCTGAAATTTTCTAAAAATAGCTTTGAATGAAAAAGACTCAAAAATATCACCAAATCCAAAACAATTTATACTCAATGACAGTGTCAATATTTAATGTATTTCATATTGATATTTCTCTTCCTTCTGGGATATATAAAATACCCACAACCTTATAAAATATCCCTGACAAAATAGAAGGAAGAGCAAAATAAAATGGATTCTTATTATTTTGCAAATTCTGTATTTTCATTTTAGTTTACTTGCTAAAATATATTTGAAACAACAAAATAAATACTCATGGTGCTTTTGCAGTCATTTCTAGGCATGTGTAGAACAGACAAAAAATTAAGTCTCTGAACTCATGTCTCCCATCTTAGAGTGAATAAGTCCATGCTTGACCTTTTTGTTGCAAGTTTAATACTGTAATAAAGTGTCCCTTCCATGCTGTATTTACTGCCACATCTTTTGCATTTTTGCCTTATTATTTTCCTTTTGAAATATTCCCTTTAAAGGGGGAAGAAGACCCAAGGAGAGGGGGAGGGGAATTAGAAACAGTAGTAAGGGTGGATGCAATCAAAGCGTGTTATATTAAGGTATAGAAATGAAAATGAAATCTATTAATTTATGCAATTAATACAGACTAAATATTTTAATTGAAATAAGTAAAATGGCCCCTACAGAGATGAAGTGATATCAAGTGTTTCTAAGTGTGAGAAGGCTGTGACATGCCATATGGACCAAAGATGTGAGTTAGAAAAGCTTTTTCAGGCATGAGTTACAGTGTTTTTTGCCTGTGAGTTCAATATTAATGAATCAACAACACCCTCTATTCCAAAAAGAAGGAAGAAATGCACTGATCTTCCGTATGTGAGGTCACTTCAGAAAGTGTCAAAGCTAACATTACAGCACATGGTAAAGCTATGGAGAAGATAAGAATTGGCTAAAATGAGGGTGCATGAGAACAACAAATAAAAGAAAGAGCACAGTGGACAGAATTGTGAGCTGAAAACTAAACGAATGTCCTACAATGGTCAACACTTCATGGCCAGTGCTGGCTAGGTGATAGGATGTGGAAAATGTTAAACTGCAAGTGAGGCAACATCCACAAATCTGGAGGATGTGGAAGAACTTACACAATATTTTATAAGTGCTATAAAGGAGAAGGATTATGCAAAAGAACACAGTTTTAATACTGACAAAGCTTGCTTGTTTTACAAGTACATTGGCAAAGGAACCTATGTAGCACCGATGGCTTTTCCTTTGATGAAAATGTGACTAGAGACTCTCAAGTCTCTAAACTTGTATTTCTCCTAGGAGCAATATTTTGGTATTTGGTAATTCAATGCTCCTGGTGACTTCATAGAACATGAATACTAAGGATAATAAAAACTGACTGTATATGCTTAAGATTCAGTCTCTAGATAGCCCCATGTCTTACATCTAAAACTTATAGAGAGAAGTCCTACAAATAAAAGCTAAAGTATTTCCCTTTGGGGCCAAACCAACACCTTGCCCTAAGGACTTCATGAAATAAAAAAAGTGACATTGAGTGTACTAGAGTTAGATAGTACCTGTTCCAAAATGACTTGTTTTCTTCAGGGACTGAGGTGTCAAGGTCACTTTGAGATCTCAAAGGAGAAGTGAGAGACAGAACTCATGGCCAAAATTCAGCATTCTTAAAGCCATGTTGATAGGAAGAACACCCCCCTCCCAAAAAGTGGATTCTTGGACTGGAGTCATCAAAGATCAGGGAGCCAGTGTTGGACAATATGAGTTTAGAACTTGAGCATGAATAAGATACCACTTGATTTTATTATCTTTGGATTTATATCCAGAGTGGAATTGCTCTTGATAATTTATATCCAGAGTGGAAATGATAGTTTCATTTTTTAATACCTTGATGAATATCCATACTGTTTTCCATTATGACCATACCAATTTACATTTCCATCAACAATGTATAAAGGTTTCCTAGTCTCTACATCTTCCACAATACTTGGTCTTTTGACCTTTTGATAGTAGCAGTTAGGTTGGATCACATCCAGGATGTCCAATCAGGGGGACTTGTCAGCAGCTGCAAGAGCTGCTAGCTAGCCAGACTCTGAGGGCATCAGTAGACACGTCTCCTGTCAATCAGTTGGTTTTCCTGACCTATCCAGGAAGAACTCTGACCTTCTCTTCCTGCTCCCAAGCCCTCCCCTTCCTGACCAGGCTTTCTTGAAATTCTTTGTGCACTGAAGCCCCAGCGCCATTTCTCTGGGACACGCTCTGATGGACGAGAGGATTCGGCCAGAGATCGTGTATTCCAATAAAGCCTTGCCAAGTGACTTAATTCATCTCCTCCCCGGTCGTCTAATCTTTACAGTAGCCATTCTAACAAGTGTGAGATGATAACTCACTGTGGTTTTGTGTTTTTTTGATTAGTGAAGTTAATTTCCTTTTAGTTTAAGCCAGATTGTTATTTGACCATTTTTAGAAACATGTCTATTTAGGTCCTTTGTTATTTTTTGAGTATTTAAATGTTTTGCTATTGAGTTGAATGTGTTCTTTATATGTCCGGTATTAACCTCTTATAATATTAACTCCCTATATTTACTTTTTCAAAAAGCTATCTATGCTCTCATGTTCATTTCAGCATTATTCATAATAGCTAAATCATGGACATGACCTGAGTGCCTATTAAAGAATGACTGGATTAAAAAAATGTGGAGCGGGAGGTTGTACATACACACATACTAATCCACACAGTACATACGCATACATGCAATATTATTTATGCTTTAAATTATTTTTTTATTCTCTGTCACTTGTGACAACACAGATGAATCCAAAGGAATTTAGGCTAAGTGAAATGTCAGATCTAAAAACAAACATTGCGTGTCTCGCTTATATGTAAATCTAAATATGTTAAACTCAGAAACAGAGGGTAGTTATGAGTGGTTGAGAAGTAAGGGCACTGGGAAGAAGTTGGTCAAAGAGTATAAATTTAGAGTAGTAAGATAAATTTGCTAATCAAGAATTAATTTATAGCATGGTGGCTTACTAAAGATAATAAAAATGTATTATGGAAATTTTCTAAGAGAGCATATCTTAAGTATTTCCATCACATTCATATGCACAAAAGATAATTATGTGAGGTAATAAATATGTTAATTATCTTGATATTTGCAATCATTTCACAATGCATATATATATGAAAACATGTTGTATATCTTGAATATATGCAAGTTTTTGTTAATAATACCTCAAAAAGTGGAAAAATAATTTAAAAAATACTACCTAAGACTCATCAGGCATACTTGGATAATTTAGAAGGAAGTGGAATTTTTCTTCATAAGAATGTCTAGCAAAGTTTGCTGTTCTCATCCATATGGTAAAATCAGTCATTTTGAGGTACTAAAATTTAGTAAATTCTGTAAAATCTTTGATTACAGCTATAGGAAACATATGAGAATTTATGTGGTGAATTGACTTACTTATAATTTTGTTTTTGTATGAGTAAAATTTAAGAAAGGGCAATTATTTACAAAAGAAGATCTGTCTCAAAGCAGTATAGATTTAACAGTAAATGTGTTTAAATATGCAATTATAGAGAATTATGGATGCTGATATATACACACATACATCATATATGTTTACATTACATATAATCTGTCTATATTTTTATTTACATAAATAAAACAGTGTAGAATTGGTAGTCACAAATATGGTCTGTGGAGCACAGAGTTGTAGATGATAATCTCCAAAGTATGTATAAGGAATGAGTATCAACGACAGTAACTTGGGGAATGCCCACTTCTAGGCACTTTGTAGAAGAAAATGAATTAACAAAATAGAAATGTCATAATGCTGGGAAGAATGTAAAGTAGATTATAACTATGTGAACACTGGGACTGGTGTCATAAATTTCTGATGTGATTTTAACATCAAGGAAAATAACAGGCTGAAACAATGTATTGTATTTTAAGGCTGTCATGGACATCCCAAAAATAAAATTGAAGGAATATAAAGTGTAATACTTTAATAAGGGGGTCAGTGGAGGGGTGATAGAAACACATTAATCTAAGCAAAACTAACCTTCTCTAAGGCACTGTAGCTTATATACTTAAACTGCTTAACAGAATACCACAGTGCTTGGTACTTGGTAAAAACTCAATACATGTCATTTGTATGAAATATGTATTTAGACTTTTTGTTAAAATAAATCTATGTGGGCCAGAGAATATCATTACGTCTAATAGAAGATGAGAAAACTGAGACTTGGTGACATTAAGTGAGCTGTAACAGGATGGGCAATACAGAGTCAGGAAGGCAAACCAGTTTAAATCTTCAAAGTGAGCTTTCTGTTGCATCATAAATACATCATAAATACTTTCTGTTGCATCATAAATACAAGCATTTGTTTGTATTTGTATGGTAGGTCAAAAATATTGAATATACAGTATTATATATGTGACGCCCTACAAAGCCTCACCTTAAGCATTCTCCCATGTATTTAAAATCCATGTGAACCTGAAGATATTCAAAAACTCCAGCTGATATTTGCAAATTAAATAGTTCTGGGGAAGATCACTTTGTAATATTTCGAATGTTAAGAAAACACTGTAAAATAAAACAGAAAATCAGAAAAATAAGAGTACTTTGTGTTTCTATATGGGTACCTGACACATTTTGCTGTACCAAGAAACATTGTTCAAATGTCATTGAGCTTTTCTACAATCTGTGAATGTCTTAGTTATTTAGGTTTTCCATCTCTGATATCTAATTTCCCTTGAATATTCATAGCAGTGAGGTAAATTTGCGTGTCAATGTAACTAAACTGGAACTGCTGTCTCATTTTCTCGTAATTCTCTTTCTTTTATGTTTCCAATGATGGTGATTCACAAAGATGCCTGCCTTCCTTCCTTCCTTCCTTCCTTCCTTCCTTCCTTCCTTCCTTCCTTCCTTCCTTCCTTCCTCCCTTCCTTCCTCTCTCTCTCTTTCTCTCTCTCTCTAGAAACAGAAGCAGAAAGAAACTGGTGAATACCCTTTTAATCTACAGAGAATCACCTGTAAACAGCCTTGAGCCCTACTGTTATTCACGAACCTTCCTGTCACTTGAATACACCACCATCATCAACATTTGAAGTTTGGAGGTGGTAAGACTCTAGAACCCCTGTCCATCCTGATGGGTTTCAGCTCACCTGTGCACATTCCATTTTTACTTCTTTTTCACCTTTTATGTCCATCTTTCCTCTAGACCATATTGTGGTTTTTTTCTTATGTCCTAATGACTATACCTCACTTATAAAACCTGACGGACACAGGTCCAGATTTGAGCTGCATTTTCTGCTTTAGGAGTACCCTTTCTGTATCTCCATCTTAATATTTATCAATTTTTTTTTCACATCCTTGTTTGTATTTTCCACTGCATTTAGGGCAATGTAACTCAAGGATTTCATTTTATTTGGCTATCTTTTGATTGTAGTAAACCAGTGCTAAGCATCATGCATTAAAATATATGCATGCCGAATTAAATGAATCCCTTTACAAATTTTGTGTATTTAAACATTTCCATGAATTCATTTTTTTAAAGTAAAGCACTTCAAGGAATTCTGAAGATGTTATTACTTTTATCCCCAAGGGCTCATATATGTAATAGTAGTAAGGTGAGCAGGTGTTTAATTATAAGGAAACCCTCAGGTCAATTGCTGGTGTATTTAATAAAGACTTTTTTCACCCGAAACCATCTGTGAATCCTAGCTTTCATCATTCAAAGACTATACCTTTGTTCTTGATTACATTTGAGGATTAATGCTATAATAGGCTATATCAACCTATAAACTTTAATCTGTTCTA
>CM053400.1:82265268-82296651 GCA_028644305.1 Xerus rutilus | reverse complement strand
ACAACTTAAACAGATCAATTTCAAGCAAGGAAATAGAAGACACCATCAAAAGCTTACCAACCAAGAAGAGCCTGGGACCAGACAGATTCTCAGCCAAATTCCACAAGACCTTTGAAGAAGAATTAATACCAATACTCCTGAAATTATTCCATGAAATAGAAAAAGAGGGAACCCTTCCAAACTTCTTCTATGAGGCTAGTATCACCCTGATTCCAAAACCAGACAAAGACACATCAAAGCAAGAAAACTTTAGACCAATGTCCCTGATGAACATTCATGCAAAAATTCTCAATAATATCCTGGAAAATCATATACAAAAACATATTAAAAATAGTGCACCTTTTCATGTTCAAAACACTAAAAAAACTAGGGATAGTAAGAACATACCTCAACATTGTAAAAGCCATCTATGCAAAACTGAAGGCCAACATCATCCTCAATGGGGAAAATTGGAAGCATTCCCCTTAAAAATGTGAACAAGACAAGGATGTCCTCTTTCACCACTTCTATTCAACATAGTCCTTGAAACTCTAGCCAGAGCAGTTAGACAGACAGAAGAAATAAAAGGGATAAGAATAGGAAAAGAAGAAGTTAAACTATCATTATTTGCTGATGACATGATTCTTCACTTAGAGGATCCAAAAAATTCCACCAGAAAACTTCTAGAATTAATAAATGAATTCAGCAAAGAAGCAAGATATATAATCAATACCCATAAACTAAATGCATTTCTATACATCAGTGATGAATTCTCCGAAAGAGAAATTAGAAAAACTACCCCATTCACAGTAGCTCCCTCAAAATGAAATACTTGGTAATCAATTTTACAAAAGAAGTGAAAGACATCTACAATAAAAAGTACAGAATACTAAAGAAAGAAATTGAAAAAGACCTTAGAAGATGGAAAGTTCTCCCATGCTCTTGGATAGGCAGAATCAATATTGTCAAAATGATCATACTACCCAAAGCACTATACAGATTCAATGAGATTCCAATTAAAATCTCAACATCATTCTTTATAGAAATATAAAATATAAAATTTATTTGGAAAAATAAAAAACTCAGAATAGCCAAAACAATCCTTAACAAGAAGAGCAAAGCAGGAGGAATCACAACAGACTTTAAATTATATTACAAAGCTATAATAACAAAAACAACATGGTATTGGCAATAAAATAGACATGTAGATCAATGTAGAGAATAGAAGACACAGAGAAAAATTCACATAAATACAGTTATCTCATACTAGACAAAGTTGCCAAAAACATACACTGGAGAAAGATAGCCTCTTCAACAAATGGTGCTGGGAAAACTGGAAATACATATACAACAAAATGAAACTAAATTCCTATCTCTCACCATGCACATAACTCAACTCACAGTGGATCAAGGACCTACAAATTAGATTGGAGACCCTGCATCTAATTGAAAAAAGTAGTCCTGAATCTTCATCATGTCAGATTAGGCTCTCACTTCCTTCACGAGACTCCTAAAGTGCAAGAAATGAAAGCAAGAATCAATAAATGGGATGGGTTCAAACTAAAAAGCTTCTTCTAAGCAAAAAAAAAAAAAAAAAAACAATCAATGAAGTAAGCAGAGAGCCTACATTCTGGGAAGAAATTTTTGCCACATGCACATCAGATAGAGTACTGATCTCCAGGGTATATGAAGAACTCAGTAAACTTAACACCAAAAAAACAAACAACCCATCAATAAATGGGCCAAGGAGCTGAACAGAAACTTCTTGAAAGAAGATATATAATCAATCAACAAATATATGAAGAAATGCTCAATATCTCTAGCAATTAGAGAAATGCAAATCAAAACTACTCTAAGATTTCATCTCACATCAGTCAGACTGAATGGCAGTTATCAAGAATACAAACAACAACAAGTGTTGATGAGGATGTGGAGGAAAAGGCACATTACTACATTGCTAGTGGGACTGCAAATTGGTGCAACCAATCTGGATAGCAGTATGACGATTCCTTAGAAAACTTGGAATGGAATCACCATTTGACCCAGCCATCCCACTCCTTGGTCTATACCCAAAGTACTTAAAAACAGCATACTGCAGTAATGCAGCCACTTCGGTATTCCTAGCAGCACAATTCACCGTAGCTAAACTGTGGAAGCAACCTAGATGCCCTTCAACAGATGAACGAATAAAGAAACTGTGGTATATTACTAAGCATTAAAAGAGAATAAAATTATGGCATTTGTAGGTAAATGGGTGGAGCTGTAAAACATCATGTTAAGTGAAGTAAGCCAATCCCAAGAAAACAAAGGCCAAATGTTCTCTCTGATAAGTGGATGCTGATCCATAATGTGGGAGAGGGCATGGGAGAATGGAGAAATTTTGGTCAAAGGGGAGAGGAGGGAAGGGATGGGACATAGGGGCAGGAAAGATGGTGGAATGTGATGGACAACAATGCCCTAGATTCATGTATGACTGCACATATGGTGTAACTCAATATTGCTACAACAAGAGAAATGAAAATTTGTGCTCCATTTGCGTACAATGAATCAAAATGCATTCTGCTGTCATGTAAACCTAATTAGAACAAAAAATATATATTAAAAAGTTTTTTAAAAAATCACTATAGAGACTTACAATGAGATTATGAGACCATCTTCATAGATTTGAACTAACTGATCCATAGGTTGTAGGAAGATTTTAAGTCTCCTTTGGAACATAAGTGGTAAAAAAAAAAATGAGATAGGCATGAAAGATGAAGGCTGTGTGGAGAGCAAAAGTGATTTATCAGTTTCTTTGTAGATCTCTACATGAATCAAATATATGCTACAAGCTTTAATAAATCATTGCAATGAGGAGACAGTTTTTAAAATATTTTGTTATTATTTTGGTATAGTTCATATTCATGCCTTCAGATCTTATTTTTATTATATCACTTGCATATATGGACCTGTTTGTTCTCTTTTGCTTTTGCTGTATTGACTTTTTAAGAAAAATATATCAGAAAGATTTTTATAACATTACTAAATTTTAGAAAAAGGAATGGAAATTATATCAATCCTCAAAATGTTTCTAGGAAATGATTTTTAAAGTAACAAGAAAAATAAGTAATTAGCTATTTCATGTTGGAATTATTGGAATTAACTACATAGTTTTCCTTTGTTCTTAGTAATATGTACTATATAAAGCCAGAAATGGAATGACATTTATATAGAATATATTTAAATTAGTAATACAAAAAGCATACACTGTTATGTTATTCACTGTGTAATTATTTTGTGTGTATAAGTGTGTGTGTGTGAGTTTTGCTGGGAATCAAACCCAGATCATTCACACAAGAAGCAAGCACACTACCACTGGGCTACATCTTTAGCTCTGTGTAATCACTTTTTTAAAAATATGTTTTTAGTTGTCAATGGATCTTTTATTTATTTATATGTGGTGCTGAGAATCAAATCCAGTGCCTCACACATGCTAGGCAAGCACTCTACCACTGAGCCACAACCCCAGCCCTGTGTAATCACTTTTTAATGTACATTATTTCTCATGTCAGGATATTGTTTTAGTTTTTTTTTCTTCAAAATATTAATCACGGTTTCTTGTTAAAATCTTCCAATATCTCTCACTACACCATGCTGCTTTTCTTCGCACAGTCTTTGTTATAGAATAAAAAGATTGATTTGATATTAGAATACTTGGATTCAAGCCACTGCAGGTAGTTTTGTCCTGCTAAAATGTTTTTTACATCTATGAAATATCCATATAAATACTTCTTATAAACATTTAGTGTGAAAATCAAAGAATGAAAATCTGAGTTTTTTTAACTGATAGAGTATCCACAAATAACATCAATGTTATATTTTATATGTACCTAAATATACATAAAAGATAGAAACACAAAGAAAACTCCATTGATTATATACATAGCTTCTTACTTCCTTATCTTACTATATGGAATTCTAAAATTATACTATCTTTACCAAGTATCCAGCAAGTAACTTCTATCACTTATTATTTTTTTCATATCTCATATATCTATCAACTTATTCATCCATTATCAGTACATTCATTAAATAAATATATCCATCTACTATCTCAGGATCTAGACTAGATTTGGGGACAATGACTTTAAACAATATGCTGTTTCTCTATCAAATATACATATATCATTTTATGTGGATGTATTAGTTATTGATTGCAACAATATTATATAAAACCAATCACAAAACTCTTGTGTTATACTAAGATAAATATTATTTTTTTAGTTATATTACGGGCGAACAATGTAGTTTTGCTGATATGATACAGGCTTAGCTGATCTCAACTGGTGTCTTATGTATTTGTAGTTTTTTTTGGCTGGTGATCTAGGTATGAGCTGCTCTAAAATGACCTTAGGTAGGACAACTTCATGTCATCTCTCACTTCCAGCAGACTAGATTGGGGTTGTTAAAATGATCTAAGTGAGCACTCAAGAGAATGCTATAATAGGTTTGTCTTTTGGGGCATGGCAGAGGGGAGAAATAGTAGGGAGAGGGACCTCTTGTAGGTAAATCTTGGAACTGTCACACTTTCTATGCAGTTTCATTCTATTAGCCAAGTAAGTCACAAGGCCAGCTCATATGCAGAGTAGGAAAGTAGGAAAGCAGACTTTAGATCTCAATGAAAAGTGCTATAAAATCACATTTAGAGGTATGGAAACAGTGTAGGGTGGAAAATTAGAGTCACTTTTTCAATCAGTCTTCCACAGTAGGGGGTACAAATAAACAGACAGACTATAATGTACGACACTCATTTTTTCTCCAGGTTCTGTCTTCAACTTTCTCTTTATCAAAAGTTTTCTCACTCTCAGTGCCATTTAAATCATTAATTATTCTCTCTTACCTTTCTACCCTCTCTCTGTCAACAGCTTAGCACAAAACTTTGTCTTTCTTTTCTCAGAAAGACCTCCTAGCACCTTTTCTTTTTCAATCTCTCAAGGTATATTTTTTCCTTTACTTTCTAATTTTGGCAAATGGTTCTAGTTTACATATTGCATTTCTGGTATTTGGAGTTCAGTCTTTTAGATTTACTTTTTCTGCCTTTGAACCATATTTATCCTTCTCAACTGACACAATTTCATTTCAGTCCAAACCACTCGGCGGACATGGTGTTCACTGTGATCTGTGTCTCGGCCTGGAGCAGTAGGCCAAATTGACAGGCCACCATTTTGTTTGAAATTCGACCCTTTTTTTTCCTACTGTCTAACCTTATTTTATGGAGATTAATTCTCAGTTTATTACTTTGGTTGGTTTCTTTGATTATATAACATGTTGAAAGAAATAATGAACAACTAGAAAAAACAAGCACATCATATAAAAACCATACAACATAATTAGCTTTGACTCGAGTGACTATTTAAAAATGAATATGAAATTCTGTAGTCAGCAGGAAATATTCAACATTAATAACAATAATAAAATCATTTTTTCACCGTTAGTCCTTATCTTGATTTAGTGTTGTTAATCCAAAACTATTGAGATGAAGGGATCTCTTTAATAAAAGGGTATACATAGCCTTACAAATACTGGCCAAAATGAGTATCAGTTCCTGGGCCCAGTTCCCACAACTGTCAATTCGTGATAGAGAACAATTGGAAAGCTAAGAGTATCTTAACAAAGAAAACTGGGGGAAGCAAAACAAACTGATTATATAGAACCTATGTTAGTTATAGATAAGATGGGCAGGATAACTTGTATCAGGGTAAGTTCTGAGAAAGGACAGTAGTTCATATAGTTCATAAGAAATGCTGTTTGTTTCTGGATTGGTTGTATTTTAAGCAAGACAAAGGGACCCATGCCATTTGAGTCAACATTTTACATTATATAATGGTTTGGACATGAGAAAATTTGTGTGTATCACTTTATTTTATCTGCACAAGAAACCTATATTATAAATAATACCATCATCTCTAAGTTTTAGATAAGAAAACTGAGGCTGGGAAAGGAAACTTAGTAAATGTAATACAGATAGTAAATGTTAACCCTGCATCGAAGGCTTTGCCCACGGTATGTATGGGCTGCTTTGTTCCTCCTTATATGAGATACGAACTCCTCATTTTTCAGATTGAGGGAAACTTATTTTCACACAGATGGCTCTATGATTAGCAGTAAATTGGTTCTTAATTGGAAAGTTAAAAAAAATGATCTCTGAGATCCCATGTAGAAAAATCACTTAATATCAGTCACATAGCTTTCTGGCAACAGTTAATGAATTAATTATATTTACATAAGCAAAACAATGAAGCAGAAAGTAGCTCCTCAAACTTAAAAAAAAAAAAAGACAGCCTTTCAAATATATTACCCTAGCAGAATCCCCAATGAGTAGATGGTCTTGAATAACCCTAATTCATCAGGTTAAAGGATCTACTGTAATCCGTCACTATCACACTTTGGACCCATTGCCTTCATTAAGGGAACTTGAGAAAGAAATCTCAAATTAAAAAAAAGCAAAATGCTGACAATGTCATATGAACATTAAGCAATTTAATCAAGCAAATTAGTGCAGAGTAAAAAAATGGGCATGGCCTATATTTAGAGAGCTAGGTTAATATACCTGTTAGTAGCAAAGAAAAGAAATGTTCTTGAACACGTATTCTAAAGAAAGCATGCATAAATATTCAGTATAGCTTGTTAAATTAATAGTCATCTGGTGGCTCCCCTGCAGTCAGAGAATAAATGTGACTGAAGCATGACAGTCCAGACTTTAATGTGTTTTTGGTATGGTCAATTATTTTGACTGAGAGGGCCTGTTGGAGTCCAGAAAGCATGGTGAATTGGATTACAAGAGGAATGTAACCAAACACAAAGGGAGAAGAGAAGTGCATCTTTATGATCTCCCCTTCTACACGCAGCCCACTAACACATTTATCACAGTTCAGTAAGCTCACTCGAGGGCCATTTATGATGTGTAATGCCCTGTGTCCTTTGTTGGGGTATTTGATGACAGGTTAATTGAATCATGGCAGGGCAAGCAATCAGAGTCACGCAAGAGGACCAGTGTGCATGACAGTTAAAGACAGTTTTTCGTTACTGAAAGCTTTATATACACAGGTATAATCTAAACAGACCTTTTAGAAAAATATGTATTCACAGGTTTTCCAAGGTATCCAAAAAGTTTTAAGATAAAATTTTCAATAGAAATTTGTAAAATACTGAATCTATGTTGTAGGTGAGACAACTGATTAGCAGCCTTGAACAATTATATACTTCTTTATTCAACATTGCTTTATCATTCAACATCGCTATATCAGAACTATGATGACCCTCTAAGGCGTTTTAATTCATTTTCTGTTAGCATTGGTATTGAAGCTAAAGATTAACTCAGGCATGGAAAAAAAATCACCTCATTCTTATTCATATAATTGTTCCAGTACAGACACATAGATATCTATTTTTAGAGTTTCTAGAAAAATTCTTAAAATAGAATTATTACTAGAGGTATCAACTATCAATACTTTTCTGTCTAATGCAGTTTTAAAATTCTATTTTCTCCCACTTAAATCACTAAAAAGAGACTTTATGACTTATTTTTTGTATTCATATTTATCATTTATCAGCATAAATTAAAGAATTAAATTTTTAGAAAGTGTTAATATTAATTTTGCACTTCAGATATATTTCTCTTTTCTGTTGAAATCTATTTTACTTTTAGGAATGGCAGAGTAAGAACATGCCAAAATCCATATTTCCATAAAAAATAAGAATGTCAAAAGCTGTTAATATGAACTTTTTTATAACAATGGTAATTAGCCAAAGTGCAGTTATAATCCAAGAAGAATTTACTCTAAGCAAATGATTGAATTTTGGAAGGAACCTCAGATTTTATGGCATTTTAACTTGTTCTCTTCCTATCCTCTTTTTAGCTCCAGGGTAAACTTCAAAGCCATCAGTCATGCAACCAAGCAGGCTTTGAAAATTAGCAGTCTAGCAGTGACTGCAGGATATAGGATAGACTTGAATCTGTTCAAAAATCTCCATCCCCAGAGAATTGTTATAATTTGACCTGTTCTCCAGGTTTCTAAAAATGTCCTATTTTCAAGGCTAGTCCTAATTTCGTCTGACTCAGAGCCCACCTAGAGACCAGAGACCATCTACAGAATTCTGTCAAAAGAAAAAAAATCTGCAGCATTGGTTTAATATTGCAGCTATCTAAAGAGACAATAAAAGATGAGACATACAAACTTGGCAAAAGCATAAAAGGAAAATCTGTGAAATGAGATATCCAGAGGTGCTGTGAAGAGCTCTGACATTTCCAGGTGAAGATGGCTCACGTACAGGAATGTGTGCAAATCCATGGAAGGACAGAAAACCCAGTTGCTGATGCTTGTTGCTGACCCACGTTAGCTCCCACTTTCTGTTTGCATAGGATCTCGTGTAAACAGAAAATGAGAGCTAATGTTGTTGCAACCTGGTAGAACATTTCAGGTATGCCTAACACACATACACACACAAAGTCATCAGCAGAGTGGGAGTCATTTTGGTTCAAGACCTTCAAGGGAAACTTTGTTCAATGATTAGTTGACAACCACTGTGACTGAGCATAGTGGACTGTGCATATGGTGGCCACATGAACAAAGAATTCAGACTCCACAGAATATTTCAGTTTAGGAATTAAATGAACAAACACAAGAAAAAACTATTTCAGATTTCCATTGTATATTATTTAAAATGTGCACTTTCAACACCATCATCAAAAGAGTTGTACAATCAATAAGTCACATCTACTGCACAGAAAATAAAGTATAAATTGTTTCTGAGGAATTCCAAGTGTACTTTGTACTAGACAAAGACTGTAAATCAACTACTATAAATATTTTCAGTGAATTAAAGAAAACTATATATAATGACTTTTAAAGGAAATTATGAGAATGTTATTTCTCTAAATAGAAATGTCAATAAAGAAACAGAAATTATAAAAATAAGCAAATATATTCTGCAGCTGAAAGCTACAATAATTGAAGTGAGAAGAGAAATATTAAAAAGTCTGTGTTTGACAGTTTTACCTCACTGTGACCAAAACACCTGACAAGAACAACTTGGAGGAGAAAAGATTTATTTTGGCTCACGGTTTCAGAGGTTCAGTCCATGGTCAGCTGGCTCCAAGGCCAAAGCATCAAGGCGCAAGGACATGGGGAAGAATGTTGTTCAGCTTCTGGCATCCAGGAAGTAGAGGGTTGGGGGAGAGAGGGACAGATTGAGAGATGGGGATTGGGGCTGGGGACAAGATAAACATTTCCAGGACACAGCTCTAGTACCTCACCCCAAGTAGGTGCCACCTCCCAAGAGTCCATTCAGCCTTTAGCAGATTAATCCATTTGATGAAGTCAGAGCTCTCAAGATGTAATTATCACCTGAAAACCCCTACCCCCTTGAACCACACTGCACTGGGGACTGTACTTTTAATATGTGAAAATATGTTTGGGGGGAACATTCCAGATCCAAACCATAACAAGAATTTAAAAGTATATCTAAATGGACAGAAGAAAGAATAAACAAATTAGTCATCAATCAATCAAGATTATCTATTCTTACAGAAAAAAAGAAAAGATGCACAGAGCCTCAAAGACCTGTGAGGCATCAGCAAGTTCCTAACCAGTGGATAATAGGAGTCTT
Source organism: Xerus rutilus (assembly GCA_028644305.1). Taxonomy (NCBI): domain Eukaryota; kingdom Metazoa; phylum Chordata; class Mammalia; order Rodentia; family Sciuridae; genus Xerus; species Xerus rutilus. The sequence goes on along the minus strand of CM053400.1, from coordinate 82,287,024 downwards.
AGAAAAGAGAAAAAGGAGAACTAAACAAAGAGGCAGAAAGGACATTTCCAGAAAAACTCCCCAGAGTTGTGGAGCAATGTTAATCGACACATTCAAAAAATACAGTAAACTCCAAGTAGGATAAACTTCAAGACTTGTAACTAAACACATCACAGTCAAACTTTATAAAGTCAAATTACAAAGAAGGAATCTTAAAAGCAGCAAAGGAAAAGAATATGATCACATACAAGGGATCCTTTGTAAGATTAGCCACTGGCTTATCAAAAACCATGGTGACTGAAGGCAGCACAATAACATATTCACAGGCTGGAAGAAAAAGAATGCCAAACAATAATTCTATGTACAACAAAACTATCTTCAAAAAATGAAGGAGAAAATATGACATTCCCAGATAAACAAAATCTGAGAGAAATTGTCTCCAGTTACATACTTAGCAAGAAATATTGAAATGTATCTATAGTCTGTTATGAATGGCATTAGACAGAGTCTCACAGGCAAGGTCACTACAGGCAATGCATTTTTACTTGCAACTCTTTTTTCCACCAAATTTTAAAAGAAACAGAATAGAGAAATATTATTAAACCACATTGATGGATTTATAATGTATAAAGGCTTATTTTATACGACAATTATAGCATAAGGTGTATGGAGAGAACAAAGTCATATTGGAGCAAACTTTTCATGTGCTGTGAGATTATATTCTGTTAATACAAAGTGGCTTATACTAGGTTAAGACATTGTCCTGATCTTACTGCATGACCATAAAAATAATTACATAGAATGGGTGGCTTAAAGTATAGACATTTATTCCAGTTTCTGGGACTGAAAAGTCCAACCAAGATCAAGTTCCAGCAAGATAGACTTCATTCTTCAGCTTCTTCTCTTGGCCTGTAGGCTGCTGCTCTATTGCAGTATGCTCACATGGCCTCTTTCTATGCATATGGAGAGATCCAGATCTGATGTCTCATCCTCCTCTTTTAAGGGCACTAATCTTAAAACAGGTGCCTCACAGTGATGAACTCATCAACCCAATTATCACTCAAAGATGAAATCTCCACACACCATCATTTTGGGGGTTAACATGAATTTGAGAGGGACAGAAATTCATAATCCCTACTTGTGTCTAAAATGTAGGTCAGAATATATGTGGGAAAATGAATTTGAAGAATTTGTCTGGCCTATCAGTTTCACAATAGGGAATCCAGGCTTTTAAAATTTGAGACTGGCAGCACATTTCAGGGCTTAAATAACAGTCTGACAAATAATTTTGCAATCAGGGAACAAGGAAAATATTCAAAGTATTAATTAAAGTCAAACTAAAATTTAAAGAGCAGGACTGTATATTGATTTTTTCATTTAGGATTTTATTTGACTATTTCCTTTTAGATCTAAAACAATACATATTAGGCCATAAAATTTAAATGTAATTTTACTTACTTAGTAATATAGTAAGTAGAATGTTTAAATAATAAATTCAGAAAAACATATTAATTTATTTCATATTTATTTTCTACTTAGAACATTAGAGAGAAGTTAGTGATGTGAAATTAGTATGAGGAAGTGAGCGCAAATGTACATAACAATAACTGAACTGAAACTCACTAGCATATTGATTTATGTTGGTCTATATTTCAAATTCTTTGGAAAAACAAAGGAGTATATAAATGCAGTTGACAGATAATATTTGAAATGCTTTTCACTCAAAATTCTCACTCTAAAGAATACAATGGTAATTTTTTTTTTTTTTTTTTTGGCACCAGGAATGGAACTCAGAGATACTCGACCACTGAGCAACATCCTCAGCCCTATCTTGTGTTTTATTTAGAGACAGGATCTCATTGAGTTGCTTAGTGCCTCACCATTGCTGAGGCTAGTTTTGAACTCGTGATTCTTCTGTCTCAGCCTCCCAAAGTGTTGGGATTACAGGCATGAGCCACTGTGCCCAGGTTACAATGGTAAATTTTTAAAAGTTTAAATGCTCAATAAATAAACTGAACTTAAATTACTCAGTATATGATGGCTCTTGGGTGTTTTCAACAAAAACTAGGTAAACAATTATGAAAGAAAATTTTGTCAACAGCTCACAGATAAAGAAAGGAGAAAAACAGCTAAGCAAATCATTAAAATCCTGTATGCTTACTATCATTATGCATATTTCTAAAAGCCATACTGAGATGGAATGGGCACAGAAAATGAAGAATTGGTTGCAGTCTGGAAAGGTAGTCTTGACTCATTTCTGCCAAACAAATGGAGTAACTTGGATTTTGGTTTGTCACACGTATAAGCATCTATATGGAACCTCAATATAACATTTGATATTTGACACATTTTACCCTTTCCTGTTACTCACTTCCTCTCTTCTTAATGCAAAATCTACTTGTGTAAATAAGATGCACCCACGACAGGGTGGCAACCTGGTTTCATGACTCTCTAGAAAGATTTCAAGTATGTCCATGAATGGTACACTTGTCTCCTAAAAATTCTTAATATATTGTAAACTTTGATTTCGTAAATAGTGTGTGTAGACTGGCATCCTACTGATAGGAAGATATTTATATGGAAATCTCTTTTATTGGGAATATAGCTCAACTAAAACAATTCCAACAGTTATTTAGAACCTATTTTACAACACAGCACAAAAGCTGTTGCATCTTGATTCTAGAGTAAGAATTTTATAGAGCTTTTAGGACTTCAGATATTATAGAGTTTTCAAAGAAAATATGGTAAAGTTAGAAATATATGAGATTTTGAGTCAGATAGTTGCAGTCTGAATCCTGACTTTGCTTGTTACTATCAAGTGTAAAGCATTTAATAAACAGGGACATAGACAATAACAAGAAGAGATTGCAAGAAAAGGAAGCAAACAGGTAAACAAACATGAAATTCGTCATGGTCAATAACTGTGGGAACAACATCTTTACACATTCTTTCAAGAGTCTCCAAGAATATTTACATACTATATCAATACACAACTGCTTGTTTTAAAACAATTATCTTAAAAAACTGCATTATGTTTAATAATCTGTTGTAAAGGAAAAGATAATATAATGTGTATTTCACTAATGTTTGAGTCTGTCTCAATAATTTAAAGCACTGGACTCAATGGATATGAATCACTTACCTAGAAAATGGACTTGTATGTTTTCTTCTCAAAGCCAAAAACAACAACAACAACAACAAAAAAGTTGATATGTGTGCCTTCTGAAGTGTTAAAGCATCCAAATTTGTTGTCAGTGGTATCACTGTGGATAGAGGAGATGAGATGGGAAACCAAATAAGTTCCATGAAAATAATATTTTAAAACTATTGGAAACAATAATTTTACATTTTATTTATCTTTTTTTGTGAATAAGATTTGGAAGCCACTCAGTATGGCAGCATGAAAAGATGAATGTCATGTGAGAAATGAGGAAACTATTACAAAGGACAGTCCTTTGTCTAATAGCAAGGATCAAAGGAAGAGTTATTGGCTAAGAAACTGAAGGAAATAGAAGATATGCAAGTGTTCTGTAATACAGACTCTAAATCCTCTTTTTTTAAAACCAACACTCTAACTGCAAAGGAAGACTAGATTGAATCATTAAGATCAAAAGCGGAGAGTTTTGTGTTCCACATACCATCTTCACCTCTATGAACACAGGTGTCAGCGTTTCTCTGGGGTACCCTATGTGCACATGGAAAAGTGTTTATCCAGAAGAATAAAAATGGTGATATTTGAGGAGAGAGAGGATCAGACCTATATTTATAAGTTTCTTTGTTTGAATTTGAATGATAGAGATACAGACTTTTCTATCTCAGCAAACTTGAAATAGGACTTGTGATGCCGGGTGATAATTTATTCTGGAGGGTTTATTGTCTTTTATTTGGTGTGTTAGTGTACGTGTGGGATCAGAGATCTTGGGAAAGTAAGGCTCAAAGCCATTTTGTGGTCCAAGGCTGCTAGGTGCTAGCTAAGGAAGAGATCAGTTGGCAACCTTCAGTGAGATACTTCAGCATGGGGAGCTGCAGTGGGTGAGATTGACAGGAGAGATCTCCAGGCACTTAAGGACCCAGAGGAAATGGTTTGTCACTCCAGAAACAGGATTAGTTCAGTTATCAAAAATATAACAGCATTATTATCTTTGTATTACTGAATTAGGGCTTGATATTTTGAATTTTACTATACATGGATTCATATCATTTATAAATATATATTTTAAATACAAGAGGATCTGAAATATTGAGTCCATGAAGCTTTAGTCTACCAGATAAATAAAGCACTCTTATTAGATTTTTGAGCTCACTCTTAGCTTTTTAGTGTTATATATAACACCACAACCACATCACTGCCTGGAAGACATCTGGCTGTTGATTTAAACATGGAATGATTCACTAATTGGGCCAAGTCTATAAGGAATGATGCTGAAAAACTGCTGTTTGAGACATTGTCTATTATGTAATATTGTTTTTCATTTAAGGAACCACATGATGGAACTCTCCTAGAAAGTAGTAAAAATGGAGAAAGATTACAAAGCCTCTCTTTAATTAAAGATGTTTTATGTATTTAAAAAAATTTGCTTTCTATTCTTGGGTATCTAGAAAGATGGTAAATTTAATGCTTAATGCAGGTAAAACAACAGAAAGATATGAAAATAATAGAAAATTATTTATAAAACCATTATCTTATCCTTTACAATTTTTACTACTTCACATTTATCAGTTCTTTTGTATATATAATATAGATAGCTGTCTCGAAACCAAATCCTACACCCACACTCACTTCTATTTCTACACCTACACATTCCCTATATTTGTACTTATACCTATCCCTACACTGGCCCCTGCTCCTATTCCTAATATTATTTCTATATTTAGACTCAGGTCTATCTCTTTATACCTATCTTTTTGGAATCTAAAATGGCCTTAGGGATTTGGATATATTTTAACTTCTGTGTAGGAACAAATAGAACTTGGCATGTATTGGAACAACATCTAGTTTCTTCCCACAGGGTGATCAGCAGATTTACAATGGAAAATGGATATTGAATTTCTTGTATTAATCCTTAGAAAGTGAAATTTATCCTTATCCAATTTCCTTTTTGCAATCTTCATTTATTAAATGTAACTTGCATTCAAAACCATAAATAATGTTGGAGAATATGATAAATAGTTATCATTGTCTTTATAAATTAAAAATCATCAGAAATCCAGAAACAGGAACATGTGTGGAAGGTTAGGTACAAACGTGATTAAAGAGTAGGATGCTACTTAGTACAGAATAGTCAGCTTCTTGACTTGGAAATTTTTTTGTCTCTCCTGTATATGCATCACTTTGACCACAATGTCCACATACGTATGTAGTTTGGACAGTGTTAATTTATTGTAATTTTATTTTCCTTCGCTTTATTCTTTCCTTAGATTTCTCACTTACCAATAGCACAATTGCAAGGGATTCAGTTGCACTATCAGAAGAGGTTTACTGAACATAAAGACTATCAAATTTAATGAATTAGGGTGCATGATAAGTATTTTTTTTCTTTCTTTGAGGAACACAGCATTGAGGTAAAGAATGAGGAGAATACACATAATTTTTAATCAGGCCCTGAGTGAGTAATTTGGAAATAATAAACTTTACATAAACAAAGGTGATTATAATTACAACTAAAGCCAGGAGAGAACTCTGCTTGTTTCTCATTTTTAGAAACTTTAGAATATATATGCATTAAGATTCATAATCTGTGGTTGAATTTGACAAACATGTTTATCTTTGCAGATTGTAAAGTATTAGTTATAAGTTACATTGATTGATAAAAATTCCTATAAGACTTTGGTGAACTTTTTATTTCTAATTTTTGAGGTAGAAATTAGTTGCAATAGTATGTACAAATCTTACAATTACAACTCAATAAAATTTGGTAAATATGATTTGCTAGTAGAACTCAAATGTCACCAAGATATAGAACATTTCTAACTTCTAGAGTGTTCTCAATTCTCCCTCACAGTAAATTCACCATCATTTTCTCATCCCCTACAGAAGAGGGAAACATTTTTCTAGTTGAGCTCATCATATATTAGTTTTTCCTATTTTTGAAGTTCATACAGCACTCTTGTCCAGCTTCTTTTACCCCAACATAATGTCTGTCAGATTCATGCTTTGAGAAATCAGGTGTCAAGGTGGGCAAATGGGACAATGAGCTAAACTGATCATTTATAGTCAAACTTTTATTCACTTACTATGACAGTACCAACAAGATGCAAAAATTCTTGCTGGTTCCCTAAAATCACATGCCCCATCATGAAATGGCAGTGAATGACAGTATAGATTTAAAAGAGGGGTGATTGTCTTTCTATCTACGTAAAGGTTCCTAACCAATACTCACATGACAAAACATACTTCAAAAGAGAAACATAGCAACTCTAATTGATCATAGTTTTGTGTGATATAGGAACCTTCAAATTGAAGACTGAAAAATCAAACATGAACTATCCATTTGTATGCTTAGTTTCAATTAAGCAGGGACAATCATGTAGAACATGTTTGGACAAAGAGGTATGATTTCATAGTAATAGAGTGAAGGAAATCCAATAAGGCAGGTCTATTTGGATACTTCTTCGCCTCTCTGCAGCAATCCCTCTCATGGACCTTTCTATAATATGGTTCTTCTAACTTATAATCAAACAAAGAAAATTGATTTATAGTTAATGCTTACATAGAAAAGTATGGAAAAGTTGGAGCAATATTTTCAGGTGTTATGACTTGTTTTGAGGAAAGTGGTTCTGGTTTCTATACCCCACCACACCTTGAGGAAAAGGGATTCTAGTTTCTATAGCTTGTCTAGGGGAAAATGAGGAAAGGAGCAGGAGTGCTGGAGAAGATCAGAAAGATTTTGCTGCTGAGGCCTTTACTTTGGGGTATTGTGTTCTGAACCCTAACAGATCCAAATGAATTAGCACATATGAGAGAAATTTTCTCACTGCCCTACCAAGGCTTGCTAAATAAAGGCTGTATTCAGTGTGATATGTCCTGTAGAAGTAAATTTTAAGTGATTAAGACAAATGAAATAATTGTAAGAATCTAGGTAGTAAGTGTTGCTTGGGTGTTCCGTGTCAAATATCTCAACAGCTGTATGGACAGACTGAAGAACACATGTCATGACCCTAGAGATATTCCAGAAAAATTATCTTAAAAAACCTGGAAAGCATTACTGGGCATTTGTTGTTCATGTAATAATAGAATTGCTAAGATTTTTTGCATGCTTAGAGTTGCCAAAGCTAGTTTTTTGCATCATAACTTCAATCCATTTCTTTGGAGTTTTCATGTGGTATTTGTACTTTTAGCATCTTCTGTAGATATAACTCACAATGTTTAATAAAGTATAAGTGGCATTATTTTAATTAGTGGGGAATTTACTCAAGGTAAGACTCGAGATTTGCTATTGGTTTTTGACATTTCTACAGTTTACTTAGGTGAATCCATAGTCAGCATAGTCATCAGATTTTTGTTTCAGATATCAAAAATTATTATTATTATTATTTTTAAAATATTTTTAGTTGTAGATGGACACAATGTTTTTATTTTATTTATTTATTTTTTTGTGGTGCTGAGGATTGAACCCAGTGCCTCACACATGCGAGGCAAGCACTCTACCACTGAGCCACAACCCCAGCCCAGAAATTATTATTATTTTTATTGATTATTTTTAGTTATATAAAACCTTGGGTTACATTTTGACATGATCACAAAACATGAGATATAATTTGATCTAATTCAGTCTCCAGCTCTTAGTTCCCTCTTCTCCACCCTACTCTTCTCTCTCTACTCTGCTGATGTTCCTTATTTATAGTTTATTTATAGGTTTTTTTTTAGTGTCCTGTGTATATACCTGATGATAGGATTCACTGTGCTATATCTACCTATGTACATATGAAAGTTCAGTCAGATTCATTCCACTGTCATTCCTTTTTCCCATCCCTCTTTTCTCCCCTCAATCCACTTCATTTACTCTACTGATCTTTCTATTTTGATGAGAGTCCCACTCCTTGTTTTTTCCCTTTTTCCCCCCTCCCCCTTTCTCTACCCTGTCTACCCCTATCCTATTTTGGATTTGCTTCTGTATACCAGAGAAAACAGTCAACTTTTGACTTTCTGGGACTGGCCTATTTCGCTTAGCATGATATTCTCCAGTTCTATCCATTTACTGGCAGATACTATAATACCATTCTTCTTTATGGCTGAGTAATACTCCATGTGTATATAAAGCTAGGAGACCAAAAGGTGGTAAATAAAACCGCTGGGTAAGGCTTTATTGGGAAATATGGTTCTGGGAAAATTCCCCCATCCAACAGAGTGGGAGGGGAGAATTGAGCACGTGTTCTGCGATATAGAAAATTTAAAGGGCCCAGGCAGGAAGAGGAGGGCTTGGGGCAGGAAAAGGAGGTATCTGGAGTCCCATGTTCTCCTGGGGTTGGTCAGGGGATCCTGTTGAGGTCAGAGTCCTTTTGGGATAAGTCAGGAGAAGTCCGCCGATTGGTCGGAGGTGCCATTACTGCTTACGTGTCAGTGTCTGGTTGGTTGCTTCTTTGCACATGCGGGCTGTTTGATGCTTCATTCCCGGGCCCGCTCCAAACTGATGTTTTGCTCCGGCCACATCTGTGTGGAGTCCACCATGTTGTACGTTCTGCTTCCACCTCTGGAGAAAAAACATGAGATCTCCAGACTACCTAACAGTGTATATCATGTTTTCTTTATCCATTCATCTGTTGAAGGACATCTAGGTTGTTTTCATAGCTTCGCTATTGTGAATTGTGCTGCTATAAACATTGCTGTGACTGTGTCATTGTAGTATGAAGATTTTAAATCTTTTGGATACATACCAAGGAGTTGGATGGCTCAGTCATATGGTAGTTTCATTCCTAGTTTTTTGAAGAATCTCCACACTGCTTTTCGGAGTGGTGGCACTAATTTGTAGTACCACCAGCAATGTATGAGTGTACCCTTTTCCCTACATCTTTGCCAACATTTATTTGTATTCTGGATAATTGCCATTCTGACTGGAGTGAGATGAAATCTCAGTGTAGTTTTAATTTGAATTTCCCTAATTACCAGAGATGTTGAGCATTTTTTCAAATATTTGTTGACTATTTGTATTTTATCATTTGAGAAGTGTCTGTTCAATTCTTTTGCCCATCTCTTGATTGAACTATATGTTTTGGGGAGTTTCCTTTTGAATTCCTTATATATTCTAGATATTAATGCCCTGTCTCAGGAGCAGATGGCAAAGATCTTATCCCATTCTGTGGGCTCTCTTTTCATGCTCTTAATTGTTTGCTTTTCTGTGCAGAAGCTTTTTAATTTGATGCCATTCCACTTATTGATTTTTAAATTTTATTTCTTGTGCTTTAGGGGTCTTGTTAAAGGAATTGGTTCTTGAGCTGACCTGTTGAAGTATTGGACCTATGTTTGCTTTCAGAAGTTGCAGATTTTTTTGTTCAAATTCCTATGTCTTTGATCCACTTTGAGTTAACTTTTTGCAGAGTGAGAGCCGGAGTTAAATTTCTTTCTAGTACATATAGATTTCTTGTTTCCCCAGCACCATTTGTTAAAAAGGCTATCTTTTACTCAACATATTTTTGGCACCTTTGTCTAGTATGAGGTAACTGTATTTATGTAGGTTTGTCACTGTGTCTTCTATTCTATTACATTGGTCTTCTTGCTTCTTTGGGTGCCGGTACTATGCTATCTTTATTATCATAGCTCTGTAGTATAATTTGAAGTTTCATATGTGGTGTCTCAAGCTTTGCTCTTATCTCTAAGTATTGCTTTTGATATTCTTTTTCTCTTATTTTTCAAAACGAATTTCACTACTAATTTTTCTAGTTATTTGAAGAATGTCTTTGGTATTTGAATGAGGATTGCATTGAATCTGTATAGTACTTTTGGTAGTGTGGCCATTTTTACAATATTAATTCTGCCTATCAAGGACCAAGGGGAGATCATTCCATCTTCTAAAGTCTTCTTCAATTTATTTCTTTAGTGTTTTGTAGTTTCCATTGTAGAAATCCTTCACCTATTTTGTTGGATTGATTCCCAAGTATTTGGTTTTATTTTTTTGAGGTTATTGTGAATGGGATAGTTTTCCTAATTTATTTTTCAGTAGATTCATTATTGGAGTATAGGAACATTATTAATTTATGAGTGTTGATTTTATATTCTGCTACTTTGCTAAATTCATTTATCAGCAGATTTTTTAATTGATATAGATCTATGAAAAAGATATAATACAGTATTTCAACAGTGGTCTTTCAGATGATCTATAATGATGAATCTATAATTATCAGTTGAGATGAATAAACACACAAATAAATATACTTTCATCATAGTATTTTATCATTCTTTACATAGTAAAGTAAAATACATAGTTGTTTCACTAATTTTGTCATTTTCTACATGACAAAGATGTCAATTTGGCAGTTGTAACTGAGAGAACAAAAGACCCTAGATATAATATTTATGAAAATACAAACTAAAGGATCATACTGAGATGGATATCTTGAATGAAAAAGATTTGGTGGAACAAATTTAATCCTTAGCTATACGTTGGAACTTACAAGATTCCACTAGTAATGAGTAAGAGAGATTTGAAAGATGTATTTTGGAGATAACTATCAGTGAACTGTAAATCCTCTACTCAATGCCAAGTAAGAAAGGTCATAGATGCCTCCCCACTATTTCAGGCTTAGTAAGATTGCCTTTAGCATTAAAGTGTGGAGATTGATATATATTCAGGATATATGTATATCCTTAAGTAGGAGTGATATAGGAGACACAGATGCTAGCCCTCCAATCCAACAGGGAATAGGTGATATGCTAGTTCTTGGAAACGTGGGGACAAAGAAAAGGTGACTGAATTAGGCTCAGCTTTATGTCCTAGGGTTTGTTCAGACATAGAGCTTGAGTGTTCTCCAGAGAATAGTTCTGGGCCATGAGAATAAGAGAGATGACCTTAGATTATCTCAGATCTTGCTCATTGGCTGGAAACCTCAGCAAAATGATACAAGAATTACAGTGGATTTGGGGGCTTGCTAAGTAAGTAAGTGGCAAGAAAGAGGGCAGATCATCTGCACTTAGGGGAGTAACATGACAGATCATCAGGCATATGGTTTCTGAAAAAACCCTATGAATAAAATATAGTGATAGCCCATAATTTTTAACACATTCAGGTCCAAACCTTTGATAGTCCCTTTCCATGCTGTCTCTGTGCTTCATCACATGATTTACTTTTTCCAATTGGATAAGAGAAAACATACCATAAGCAGCAATTTGAAAAATACTTTTGCATCCATGGCTTGTCCTCTTATCTTGCTTATTGTGGTCTGCCATATGATGATGGCACTCTACTAAAAAGTGAGACACTGGCTCACTAAGATGGTCCCAGATGAAAATAAACCCAGATTTGTGCATGTGACTATGGATTTCTTGGACCATTCATTCCCAGATTATGTACTATGGACCTGTGAATGAATCCAGACAAGATTAAGACAAGTCTGGCACAAGGAGTGGAAACACAGAGCTGACTCGTGACCCATGAGACATAATAAAGAGCTCTGTATTAAGGCAGCAGGTATAATAATGGTTTGTTATGCAGAAAATATTAACTGCTCCATCATAAAAGTCCCCCATGAGGAAAATAAAGCTTTAAATATTGGCAGATTCAATAAGGTAAGACTCCGCTTATGACTTTAACAGTCAAGTGAGAACCTCGATGTCCTTCCTCTTCTCTCTTTGCTCTCTTCACTATTCACTTCACCTTCAGTTGCAAAGCAATCAGAAAGACCAAATATAAGATGAAAGAAAAGTGGAGAGAGGGGAAATTCCTCCACTGACCACAGGTCAGGTTGCTAAAGAAAACAGCTTTAAATCAAATGGTCAGAGTTTTGAGTATTCTCATTGTTCAGAAACTTGCAACTAGTATTGTGTTCTATCATCATCATCATCATCATCATCATCATTATCATTATTATTTTCATCTAACAATTAAAAGAATTGCCTGAAAGGGCATGGAAATGCCTAAATTTCCATCTATTAGCAAAGAGAGAACTTTCCTAACAGGATATTAGGAATATAATGTTGTTTTATGGTTATATTTAATGGAAGTCTTCTCTCAGTGTCTTGATTACTCAGACCATTAATTAGACACCTAGAAACTGCTTAATAGATTCTGTGTATAACAAATGAAGACATAATACTATAACTATAAATTCCACAATTGACAAATACTGGAAACATTTTTGAAAATGCCTTGTGTGTTTAAAGATAGTTTGTGAGCTGTAGATTCTTTTGTGTTGTGGGTTGGAAGGTACCCTAACTTCACCTGTGCTCTTGAGATGTTTTCTTCCTTTGCAGATTCATTGTCATCCTTGCCTGATCTAACAAGACAGTGACAACTCAGCCACGCTTAATGGTGTTTGACTATGTGGATTTTGTAAACAGATGACACTTAAACACTAATTTGTTCCCATATGCACATAGACAAGATGGGGTCTTGTGTACACAGTCTATTTGAAATTTGTGTACAATAACAAAGTAAGGAATATAGAATTGTACATTTTATATGTCTATGAATTCTATAGAAAGATATATTTTATTTTTTGTCCTGTTCTCTACAAAAAGAGGAAAAATGAGAATAGTTCATCAAATTGTTCATTTATTTAACATTTAAAATCATAATCACAGAACTGATTTTCATATTGCTGTATATGCAGCATATCCCAGATGTAGGTGGGTGGAAGACATTTTTTATTTGAAGAGTGATAAGACTCCCTGCCCTCTTACATTTGAAAACCTGTTGGAATTATCTAAAATCTAAAAATGTGTATCTCTCTGAAAAACACAATTCCTTTGTGCACACCTGTGATGAGATTAGATGTTGCCATTTTTACTGTTAAAAGCCAAACTTCATACCAGATGTGTTTTGAATGAATTCTTGATGTACAATGGATGTTGCTCACAGTTAAAATGAAATGTGTGCTGCATTCTCTACAGTTTGTTCTCTCAGATTTCCAAATACAAAGATAGAAAACAATATGTATTTCATACAACCTTGAGAATCAATTCTAACAGTTAAATGTCAAACTGTTGAATTACTTGCTCTTATTATCAGCCAAGTACTCTCTCTTCTATTAATTGACTCAATATTGTAAAAGTAAACATCTTGTATTACACACAACACAGAACACAGCACAATATAACACAATTTTGTGGAAGATCCTCTGTAATTGCCTGTCACCCCAGGCTGTTTTTACAGATAGAAACAGTAAAGGCATAAATAAAAATATTTAGCTGAATCTTATTATTAAAATAATATTGTGAATGATCCTGAAATAGTTTTTGATACACTGTTGAGATTTAAACAAAGAGAATGACTAGAACTTCTCCCTTCTCTCTGGGTAGACATTGTAAATAGTAGAAAGTAACTGAGAAAAGGTCTCAGGAAGTCAAAAAACTGATTTAAACAAAAAGTTGGTATGGAAGAACCATGAGTTCATCAAATTTCTAGTATTCTTATCAACCATATGATAAAAGCAAAGTGACTATATGATAAGTATCTACATCATTTGCATGTCCAAAGACCTCTGTGTATGAAAAAATGTCCTATTCTTTCAAATACAAGCAAGTAAATAGATAGCTCAACATCATTTAGCCAGAAAAATAGTTTAAAGAAAAAGAGCTAAGACATTCATTGAAGTTGATTTGAAAATGGAATGTTGCTCACTTATCAATTGAAAGTCTTTAAAATACTCAATTTCAGAAAAATCATGGGATATTATATTGTGTTTCTCTGCTATTAGGCATACTATTTCATATTTTCTAAGAATATACTATTTTGCATAAATCATGTGAAGCATCTTAATAATATAATTAATTCCTCTAAATAGACATGTAGTGAAAATAGGTTCAGAAAAGTAAAATGGTTACATAAAGCTCATTCTACATGATACAGTTTGGATCTTAAGTTTCATCCAAAGGCCATGTGGTAAAGTGTCGATCTCCAGGGTGATGATATTAGGAGATAGTAGGGCCTTCAGTAAGTGAAGCCTAGTGGGAGGTCTTCAGGTCATGGAAGGGGCTATCTTGAATGAAATTGTGGAAGCCTGTTGTTCTATTTTGTGTCCTGGCCATGAGGTGAATGACTCTGTTCTTCCATCCATCCTGCCTCATAGCAGGCCTAAAGCAACAGGCCTATAAATCTGAACTGGAAACTCCACAGTTGTGAATGAAAGTAAAGCATTTCTATTCTTAAGTTAATTATCTTAGGTATTTGGTATAATAACAGAAAGCTGACTAACACGTTATAAGTTCATAATATAAATAGAGAATCAATAAGTTTGACCCTATCAAGAGTTTTCAAAAGTTTCTTAAAGGTTAAAAAGATCTCAGGGGATGCCTGCAGTGGCATAGGAACATGATTTGAATAACACTTCCAGGAGTTTAAAATGTCCTTTAAATTCATATTTATGAACAACAAATTGTCATAGCTTTGTATTCTGATTAGTATTTGTTATTTTCAAATAAAACTTTAAGTTTCCCTGAAGAAAGTTTACAAACATGTAATTTCCTATTGAATAGATGTTATGATAATAACAGTATCTGGATCAAAAGGGTGAATTAAATTGAAAAGATGCAACAGTGAATTTCAAGTGTATATTTGGGGCAATATATATCTCTCATTTATCTTTTCAAAATTAAAACCTGGTACAACAATGTTTAACCATTTTCATTGTTTTATATATTATGTCACTATTATCCTTAAATAAAAAATGACTAAAAAGTAACCATCAAACAAACCATTGTGAAGCTATACAGGTGGTGAAAAATTAACAAATAAATTTGATGATAAAATGAATTGTTTATATCACATGGGCTTTCAAAATGGTAACCAATAAATTTGTCAATATCTTTTATTGTGTATAATATGCAAAAAGGCCCTTTGGAGGAAAAATTATGTTTCTTACTTTATTGTAATGTATATATTACATGTAGATGAACTCAGCTTCAAAAATATTCATTCACTAGGTAGTATATTTTAGATAAATAGATACAGAGATGACTTTTTTATTTTTATTTAATTTTTTAGCAGCAGTTTTATTTTCAAAGCATTGCCCTTACACCCTTCACACCTACAAATGCATAGCCTCCCATTATGGACACTTCCCACATTGTAACATTGTATTTGTTACAATGGATGCAACAACATTGACACACAATTATCATTCAGTATGCATGGTTTCCATTAGAGCTCACTCTTGGTGTTATATGTTCTGTAGATTTTGATAAGTAAATAATACATCCACAATTATCATACAGATAATAAAAACCCTCTACATTCTGCTGATTTTTCTCCTCCCTAACCTGTAGCAACCACTGCTTTTTACTGTTTCTAAAGTTTTGCCTTCTCCAGAACATCACATAATTGAAATCAGAGAGTATGTGGAATTTTAAGATTGGCTCATTTCACTTAGTAATATGCATTTAAGAATCTTCTATGTCTTTTTGTGGCTTCATAGCTCATTTTCTCAGTGCTTGATAATATTTCATCGTTTGAATATACCACACTTTATTTATCGTTCATCTAATGACATCTTTACTGCTTCCAAGTTTACAGAATTTTAAGTAAACCTCTTTCTTCAAATTTTTGAATAGATATCTGTTTTCAGTTTCTTTGGGTAAATATCAGGACATATGACAGCTATGTGGGAAGAATATGTTTAGTTTTACAAGAAACATCCAAACTGTCTTCCACAGTGTCTATATAATTTTGCATTCCTAGTCAGCAGTGAATGAGAGATTTGTCTGTTTCACATCCTCATCAGAACTAGGTGATGTCAGTGTTCTGGGTTTTAGCTATTCTATTATGTACGTAGTGGTAAGGCATTCTCTTTATTTTTACTTACAATTTTTTTTTTTTACATCTCTATCTCTTTCCATTTACAGAAGTATCACCTATATACCTCCATTTACAAAAGTATCACCTTATATACCTTGTGTAGCTTTTGAGTGCATGTGACATTTTACCTGTCATTTATCAACATCATTGAATCTTTTTATGGAATACTGCAATATATGTATTATCACATGGAATTCTTATACCTACAAAGTAAATTCCAAACTCTGGAGTGACATTCAGGTGTAACTTCAATATTATTTGTTATCCCAATCTTTTTGCATAGTATCCTTTAGAAATATATGCTCCAACTTTCCAGTTGCCAGTGTCTTCAGGAGAAAGGTCTGTTTTCTGCCCCTTTATTATCTTCTATAGCATTGCTCTTTGCTTGTTTATCGTTAAGATCTACCTGAGGGCTGGATGTGGTGGTGTACACCTGTAATCCCAGCAGTTTGGGAGTCTGAGTCAGCAAAAGCGAGGCACTAAGCAACGCTGTCTCTAAATTAAATACAAGATAGGGCAGGGGATGTCGCTCAGTGGTCAAGTTCCCTGAGTTGAATCCCCAGTACTTTCCCCCCCAAAATGATCTACCTGATGACCATGATCAGTTCCAGTCTTATTATTCT
This sequence comes from Xerus rutilus, assembly GCA_028644305.1. Classification (NCBI taxonomy): domain Eukaryota; kingdom Metazoa; phylum Chordata; class Mammalia; order Rodentia; family Sciuridae; genus Xerus; species Xerus rutilus. Next base: position 82,270,478 of record CM053400.1, on the reverse strand, counting down.
CTCTAGCTTTTCCTGGTTAGTTCAGTTTATACATTTTATTTGTTCTGTAGAACATTTCCATATTCAGCATCTACAAAATGCTACATTCTGCCTTAGTCATTTTATCAACTATGAGGAGACCTTTGGTTGATTGGGGGAAGATGTTCAGGTGAAGAGATGATAAAAATGTAATAGAGTAATGTTTTAGTTATGTTTTTCACTGCAGTGAACAAAAGACGTGACCAGAAGAATTAGCGAATGAAAAGTTTATTTTAGGGCCCATAGTTTTGGTGGTATTACCCCATAGACAGCAGATTCCATTCCTCAGAGCCTGAGATGAGTCAGAAAATCATGGTGGAAGAATGTGGCCAAAAAAACAGCTAGGAACCTGGCACTAGGAAGCAGAGAGAGAGCTCTGAGCAATAAGTACAAAATATATATCCCAAGGCATACCCACAGGAACCCACCTGCTCTGGCCACACTTGATCTGCCTTTAGTTACTACCCAGTTAATCCCTATCAGGGGATTAATACACCTATTAGGTTAAAACTCTTATAACCCAATCACTTCATCTCAAAACTTTCTTGCATTTTTTCACACATGAGCTTTTGGGGGACACCTAATATCTAAATCATAACAAGTAGGCTATGCTGGTAGCCTAGAGTAGCAGTAGAGTGTAAAGGAGAGGTTGCTGACCTAACAATGTGATAGAAAGGGTGTCTTGAAGATAAGGACCCATTTTGGATCTTAAAAGACGTGGTCAAGTGAGAACCATAAATGTATTCAAGGCTGAGAGGACATCAGAGTCAAAGCTTGGAAGCATGCCAGATACTATCAATTTTGCTTATTGTGTGTGTGTATGTGTGTGTGTGTGTATGTGTGTGTGTGTGTGTGTGTGTGTGTGTGTGTAATTGTTTTTATTCATTCTGGAAATATTATTTACAAATATTTCCTATGGAACTTTTATCAGTAGGGATCAGAAAGTTCTTGAAGGGCACATAGATCTTTAAGTTAATATATCTTCAAATTGGACTAATTTGGACTTAGCAATGATTACAAGCTCATGAATTCTTTCCACTTTCCTGCCCTGCTATCTGTGCTTAGCTCCCCTCATGAACTCAGAAATAACTCAGAAGAAATAAGTTTTTCTCATTTATCACATTTTAATAGCAAAGAAGCCTGTCTTAGACTTCCAAGTCTCATTGGATAGAATGCATCATATACCAAGCTCATGTCAGTCCCTTGCAATGGGATTGCTAATAAGATAAGTAATTGCTAATAAGATAAGTAAATAAATAACTGATATTGATATATAAGCCTGTATTGAGGTATGTCTAAAAACTTGACTCATGTCAGTTGAGATTTACTTCAGGAGTAGAAGAGAGGGACAAATTTCCTGAGTCACAAATTTCCTCAGTGTGGTGCACACCTGAACCAAACTGGGGCTCTGAAAGTAAGAAAATGTGATATGTAACAGGTAGGTGAACTTCAGTTATCTATAACAATCAACAGTTTACCAGGCATTGTGCCTGACACCAGTAAGGCAGTGGTGAGTAAAATATAGTTGGCCTTCCCTAACTGTAGGTTTATATCCATGCATTTAACCAACTGTAGATCAAAACTACTGAGATAAAAATTGCATCTGTACTGAATATGTACAGGCCTCTTTTTCTTTCCATTTTATTGTAAACAATAAAGAATAACTATTTACATGGCATTTAAGTTGTAGTAAGCATTATAATTAATCTAGAGATGATTTAAAGTAGAGGGATGATGTGCATAGATTATATGCAAACACCACACCGTTTTATAAAAGGAACGGTAGTAACCTTGAATTTAGGTATTATTGGAGGGGTGCAGTCCTAGGACCAATTCTCCCTGCAAATATGACTGTACATCACCTCTGATCTTACCAAATGTTGAATAAGATATTACAAAATAATCACATAAGTAATTATAACTGACAATATTTTTAAGTAACAATGGGCAGGAATATATGAAAGCACACAGTGATGGTCTTTATTTAAAATGGAGTGTCAATAAAGGTTTCTATGAAAGCATGCATTTGATCTGTAATATGAAATCTTAGAGTACACAAGAAAAGGGTGAATGATTTCAGGGACATTGTGTTCCCAGGGCAGCAAACGTTCCCAGTATGTAGCTGAACTAAGAAGCTAGTTGTAGTATAGCATCTTTGAGGAATGGAAGAATTCCAGTATGATCAGAGAATACAGAGAATGTAAAAATGGGCTAGAATAAAAGGCTGGATAGGATAAACAGATATCCTATCAGTAATTTCTTCCTTGATCTTTAGAGCAATGAAAAGATGCAGAGAAACTGAAAGCAGGAGAAAGTCATGCTGTTGGGGAAATGATATTTCCAGAATGCTGTAAATCTGGTATAAAGATAATATTCAGAAAAGCCATGGAACTGACTTTGTTCTTCTGTAAGAGAAATAGGTGGTATTCTGAATTATAAATTAATTTCAAGAACCAGGAAACCTCATATGTTTAAAAGAAATCACAATCTCCTCCTCAAATAGTGGTCTAGTCACCAAATATGAAAAACAGGGATGAGGAAGTTATAGAACCTTACTGATCCACCAAAATCATCCTTTGTCTAGGAAAACTGAACAGATATTTTATACTAATTTTGGGAAGAGGTGGAGTGTTTGCAGCCAATACTTGAATTCCTTGTCATGTTTGAGCCTTGAATTCTTTCTAAAAATTTTGTATTACCATCAATCATGAAGTAATGTAGAAAAATATTCAAAATATTTCTTGAATTCATGTACCTGTTTGCATCTCAACTTCTATTATGACCTTATATTTGGTTTATTATAACTGATCAATAACCAAATAGAACAAATAAAAAATTGCTAATAAGATAAGTCAATAAATAACTGATACATAAGCCTGTATTGAGGTATATCTAAAAGTAAAGGGAAAAAAAAGACACCTCTCTTTATACTACAAAGTACAGTGACTCACACACAAAACAAGAACTTTATTTTCTAAGGCTAGTGTTCTTGGTTTGCAGGCAATTTTTTTCATGCAGTAATTTGGGAACCAGTCCCCTTCCATCTTGCTACTCCACAACAGTATCTACATCCAGCCAGCAGAAGGAGAAAGAAGCTCTTTTTTAGCATTGGGCCAAGAATGACTCACAAAGTTTCTTTCCACTAACATTCTGTTTGAAAGAATTTGGATACTTGGCTGATCCAAGAGAAGCCAGACTAGGAAATAGAGTGACACTCTGCCTAGAAAGAACACTAACTTTTTGGTTATCAGCAGATAACCTCTGCCACACTTCTTCTAATATTGCTCTAATACAAATTGCTTTCCAAACCACAAGAAAAATAATCTTTAAACCAACAATCTATTTAACTGTTTCTTTGTTTAAAGCCTTCAAAGACGTTCATTGATTTTAGAGCAGTTTTCATTTCTTTTTGTGGGTGCTGATGAGCAGTATTTATTGCATCACATTCTAAGCATCCAGCCTCATTTCTTGCCTCGCTTTCCCTTGAAGATCATGCTACAGATGTACTAAACGTTTACATACTTTAGGACATGTTGCATTTATTTTGCCTCTAGCCTCTGCCAATTCTCTTCCCATACTCACACACGCTCTTAATGTCTCAGTTTAAATTTCCCAAAAAGACTTAATTTATAACTGTATATTACATATCAGTTGCTGAAGAATTGTTTTTAGTTAGTTTTTCTATAATGCTTGTTTTGAAAATACAATTTGGTTCCAACACAATTGAAAAACTTGAGCATAATATACATTTTGCATTTGTTTATGTGTGGTTTTATTTTCTAGAAACACTAGGTGAATGAAAGCTGAATGCATCTGAACTAAGACATAATGAACAAAAATGCAGATCTATACATATCACAAACATCTCCTATTATATGAAGTGAGTAGTGGCAACCACATCTGGTATTACAACTTTCCATCCAGTTTTTTCCACTACTTTATAGTAAAGCAAAATGTGATGCCCATTCCCACAAGCTAAATTTGTTGTTGTTTTTTAAGTAAAGTAGCATATCTATTAAGGTATGCTATGGTTTAGATGTGAACTGGTCCCTGAAAGATCATGTGTGAAACAATACAAGAATTTTCAGAGGCTAAATGATTGAATTTTAAGAGTTTTAACCTAATTAGTGAATTAAACCACTGATAGAAATTAATTAGTGGTAACTATAGACTTGTAGGTTATGATTAAAAAAGGCAAGTCACTGGAGGCATGCCTTTGGAATATATATTTTGTCCCTGGTGAGCAGAGCTCTCTCTCCACTTCCAGATTTCCGTGTCCTGAACCACTTTCCTTCACCATGACCTTCCAATATGATGGTCTGCCCCGCCTTGGGCCAAGAGCTATGGAGTCCGCAACCACAGACTTAACCGTTGAAACCATGAGACAGAATGAACTTTTCCTCCTTTAACTTCTTCTTGACAGGTATTTTGGTTGAAGTGATAAAAAGCTAACTAAAATATAGCATTTATGTATTTCTTAACCATTTTACATATGGAAGATAGTGCCATCATTTTTATTGTTTCTATCATTTAATTGATTCACATAACTTATAATCAATTTTAATCAACAACTGACTATTGTGCTCTGTCATGGACTGAATTTTGGAGCAAATCACTCACAAAGTATATGTATTGAATTTTAATCCCAATTCTGATGATTCCAGAGATCAGGACTTTAGAAAGAAATTAGGTCATAAAGGTATAGTCCTCATGAATGGAATTAGTATCCTTTGTAAGAAAAGGCTAATTTGGTCTCTTTTGACCATTAAGAGCTGGCAACAAGAAGAGAGCTATCTGTAAACCAGGAAAAGGATCCTCAAAAACCTAACTCTGCTGTCACTCTGATCTCAGACCTCCAATATCTGGAAATGTGAGAAATAAATGTTACTTAAGACACTCATTCAAAAGTAATTTATTGTAGCAACCTGAATGGACCAAGATGTGCATACCATCTTTCCCCATACATTCTATTTTTAGCTTTGAATTTCAAAGGGTTATATATGTGTGTTATTGTGCATGGTTTTTGTTTCTTTTTTAACTTGCACATAGTATTTGCACATATTTGTGGGGAATATTGTGATTATTTAATACATGTATGCATTGTGTGACATTCAAATCTTGACATTTAGCATATCCATCACCTTATACACTTATCATTTCTTTTTTATTTATTTATTTATTTATTTTTTCTA
>CM053400.1:82230925-82258056 GCA_028644305.1 Xerus rutilus | reverse complement strand
ATTTCTTTTTCACTTTTACTGTAATGGTAAAAGTGATTGAGATGCTGAACTCTTTTAATACTATGTGCTAAAATTATCAATTATAATTATATTTCTATTTTTAATGTCTGATTGCATATCATAAAAATGATTGTAATCCAGTCTTTCTTCCCTCTCAAATATTCCTGGTATAACGTGAGTTTCCACCGTTCCACTCAAATGTTTGTTTTTTGCTTGAGAAAAGGCAGGCAGGAAGGTTTTTGTCCCCTAATCTTGAGTGTAGTGTCTTCTGCAGCTAAGTCATATCAGCTATGCCTGATCTCCTTGGGACACTCACTTTTGAAACTCAGTCATCATGCTGTGGGGATATCCTAGTACTGACATGGAGATCCCGGTTCTAAGTCAACAGCCAGCATTAGTCATCAGACTCATGGTTAACCAACTTTGAGGTGATTCTTGATCTCAGCACCAAGGTTTTTCAGCTGATGCCCCTGTATCATGGAGCAGAATCAAATCTTCTTTTCTGAACTGTAAGTTTCTACCCCACAGGAACCATGAACATGATTATTTTATTTTTTAGGGGAGGAGTAATTTTATATACCAAAATTGAGAATTAGAACAATGCATTATTTTCATCTAATCTTCAAACCTCATTTAAGTTTTGTGAATTACCTCCCTGGAAGTAATTTTTTTTTTTTTATAACAAAAGGATCCACTTGAAAATGTGTCACATTTATCTTTTAAACTCCTTCAGTTTGGAAGAGTTCTTCAGTTTTTCTTTTTGTGACTTTAATATTTTGGAAGATAATGAACTAGTGACAATAATTGGGTTTCTCCAAGATTTACTTTTGCTTGCATTACAATTATGTGTTTATGTGAGCAATGCCACAGGATTCAGGATGTTTTCCTATCATCTGGTGCACAAATTCAAGTTTTCCCCTTATTGGTTATATTCACTTTGATACTCAGAGCCATGTTTCCTGGACTTTTTTTACTCTTTTTTTTTTCTTTTGTTAATTTGTGAGGAAATATGTTAAAACTATATAAGCACCTTGTTTCTCATCAAATATATATTCATTTTATTTAATTTTTACATGAATATGGACTCATGGATTTTTATTTTTATTCTATGATCTAATCCACTACATTTATTCATTTTGATGTCCAATTTGTTCTGAAACCTTGCCCATTTGATTTCCTTAAAAACTGGATTCTGCACACTTTTGAAACTCTCCATCATTATTTGAAAGAGTTGGTTTATTGATTCCTTCATTTCAAGTATTTCTGATTGGTTGTTTTTCAGAAACTGTATTTCCTTATCAAAGTGATCTTTCAATTCCTATATTTTTTTCTCTGATTTCATTCCTTAAATTATCTTTTACCTTGAAGATCAGCTTAACTATGAACTTTCTAAATTCCTTCTCTGATATTTCCTCCACTGTGGTGTTAATGGAGTCTGTTATTGACACATTCTTGGTTGTTTGGGATGGTTTGTTCCCTTGCCTTTTCATATTGTTTGCATGTCTACCCATCTATCAGTATGAATCTGAGGCAGCAGAATTTCTAACCTTTGAATTTATAATTTCCTTGAAGGTTTCCAATATCTCGCAGTTTAGGGGAGAACAAAAAATAACAACAACCAATGCAAACAATACATAGCATGAAACTAAATATTTAGTTCCTACTATGACATCTACAATGTTAATTGGCACAAGGAATAGAAATGGTCTAATAAGCAATCTTCAACAGTACAAACAGAAAGTTGCAAAAGAGATTGCAACTTCAAAAGATGAATGGGGAGAAGGCAGAAGACATATAGAATGGATGATTATAGTGGATGAAGAGAGAAAATAGAAGTAAAAAATTAAAGGAAAAGAAATCAGCAAGTGGAATAAATCTGACATAATGTTCCTATGTACATGAATACACTGTGTATTCATATGTATTCATATACATTGTGGTGTATAAATATGTACTGTGGTTGTGTATGAATACACCACAGTGAATCTCACCATGTGTACATCCACAAAACTTAGATCCTGATTAGAATAAGATACATTCCATGCTTGTGTAAATGTATCAAAATAGATTCTATTGTCATATATAACTAAAAAGAACCATCAAAAAAGGCATTTGCAAAAAAACAGTAACTAGAAGTTTTTTGTTTGTAGATCATATAACTCTATTCAGGTTAAAACACACACACCACCTCAGTGAGACCCTGTCTCTACATTAAAAAAAAAAAAACACAAAATAGGGCTGGAGATGTGGCTCAGTGGTCGAGGGCCCCTGAGTTCAATCTCCAGTACCAAAACACACACACACACACCTTTTATGCCACAGGTCATTTCTCTGACAAACTAAAGAGGAGTGTTCAGTTAAACACATTTTGAAAATTAAAATCCCATGAGAGTCAATTGTGCAAATCAGTTTTATGTGATAATTGACCACATAAAACCTGAGTTACAATAGTTTAGATTCATTTGGAATTTTATTTAGACAGTCCTCAGTGTCAAACAAGAGGGAATTAGGATTATTCAATGGAATGTTAATTTTCATAAAGATGCAGGTTCTTAACTAAGTCCTGTTTTGTAACACAATTCAGGATAGGATTATGAATACAAATAGTGAAAGATTTATTGTGTTGAATTTTATGTCAAATAGTGTGAGATATTGGGAACCCATAGATCTAAGCCACATTCCCTACATCAAGGAATTTACTGTTGAGTGGAGGAGGTAGCTATACAAAGAATCATAAATCAGTGTGATAAAAATGAAGGGTGTAAAAATTCCACCTTCATCCTGTTAGCATCCTGGCTGAGTCTGAGAATTAAATTGAAATATGTTAACAGGAGAAAAGCATAATACAAGTTTTACCTGGCAAATGAGTACGAATAGGGAAAGGAAGGCCCAGTGAAATTGTTGGGAGTCCGTTACTGATATACTGAATGGGACACAGAAAAGTTAATTGTGAAGGAACAATGAAATTATGTGGGGAGAGTTAAAAGATAAGGTATGTACAAAATTCTGTGAGTTCTGTCTTCTCATATTCTAGGATAAAGATGGTGTATCTTTCACATGGGAGGGGCATTTCTCACATGGCAGTTGCAGCTTCTGCTTCTAAAGAATAGCATGGAGATTAAAGCCACCTTTTGCCCTTGATGTTTTTCAAGGGTCCTTAGCTTAAGCAGTATCAACATGCCAGAACTGTATATTTTAACCCCTTTAAAGGTGACCGTAGTGAGGAGCAAATTGTGAGTGCACATAGAGAGGCATTTGACAGGACAGGACTCCCAACTTGCTTCTGAAACTAGACTAAGTAATGCAAAAAACTTCCTACAGAACACTTCTGCAAGCAGTTTTCCTATTATGGGAATGTTTTTCACCTACGCAAACTGATGCAAACAATCAAGTTAGAGAGTCAGAAATATTTTCAGTAACAGCCAGGTTCATAACAAGGAGAACAATGTCAATGTCTGAGCTAGTCTCTGAGCAGCTCTTGTTTTCCTGTATTCAAAAAATAAAAGAAACTTTTAATAAATTCTCATCATAACTATGAATAAAACAAAGACAGAAAGCAAAAATGGAATAATTATTTTAGCCTAAAAACAGATGATTCTGCAAATAACTTCTTCTGTTAATGTAATTCATCTTCAGATCAAATCATTTAAGGATCATTTACTTGCACTTCCATACCAGCAGAATGTATAACATATGGTTTTAACAAATCAGTTAAATTAACCACATGAGATGGGCATGGTGCTGCACATCTGTATTCCCACTAGCTCGAGAGGCTGAGGCAGGAGGATTCCAAGTTCAGAGCCAGCCTCAACAACTTAGTCAGGCCCTGAGCAATTTAGTGAGACCCTGTCTCAAAATAAAATAAGTAAGTAAATAAATAAAACGAGCTGGAAATGGAGCTCAGTGGTTATGTGCCCCTGATTTCAATCCTTGGTGCCAAAATAAATAAATAAATGAATAAAATCAATTGACATTGTGTCTTTTCTATGCTTGTGAATCACATAAGGTGAAGAATTATAATTAAAGTCTTCTCTATTTTTCTACATTGGCTTTTCTAAGTATGCATATTTTTTAAGCCTTATAAATTACACATAACCTTGATTTTAAGTTTGTCTATCTTTCAGGAGTGTTGGCTAAATTTAGATTGATGCTTTACAGCATCTAAGACAATCAGAAGCCATAATATCTCCTGAATTAGGTTGTGACAAATTTAAATATAGTGAAGGCTGTAGATTACTTTTAAAAAATAGTTGTTGTCGTTTTTTATACCAGTCCCAAGACAAACATCATGGGATAAATACACTGTAAACATTTATATTTCTTTACATTAACAGGAATCACAGACTAAATCCCCGTGTATTGCTCTAAATATTTACCCTCCTGTGTTAGTGAATGCACTCAAGGACAAGACCAATCATTTTCAGTGTTCACAAACAATAAAAAGAGTTGCTTAATCTAGAAGAATAGATCTTTCTTTATGTAACAGGGAAATGAAGAAAAAGATAAAAACCTGAATGTTTAATCAAGTTTTGTCTTCATGTGCCTACAATTAATTATATATCCATGAAAACAAGTTAATTGATTAAATTTATGTAGGCTTTTTTTGTTGTTTTTATATTTTAAAAGAGTAAGTCAAGGGAAAAATTTAATTTATGCTACTGGTAAAGAATGTGGTAAAGTGGGAAGTCAGGATAAATCAGAATCTTTATGGAAATGACAACAGAGAGATTTAAGTCACCCTCACAAAGACTTTCTCACTCTTTGGAATATCCTAGCAACCACAATGAAAAAATGATTTCCCTTCTTTTAAACAGCTGATTAACTTTGATATCAAAATCTCTGTCTATTGATCATGCAGCCTCCAATTCCTCCTTCTCTCTCTAATTATAATGATTACTTTTCCAACTCCTTCTTTTGTTTTTTGTAACACATCACATGGGCTTCTGTTGTAATTATTCCATTTGTAAACTCCTCTTTTTGTCCCCCCAAAACTTATTTTTATTTTCTTCCTTTTTAGAACATTCACTATGGATGTGTTAGTGAGATTTTCATCACTGTGTCCAAAACACCTGACCAGAAAGACAAAGAAGAGAAAAAATTAATTTTAGTTCAGGGTTTCAGAGGTCTCAGTCCAGACAGAGCCCATTGCTCTGGGCCCAAGCTGAGGCAGATTATGGCAAAGTCATGGCAAGGAAAGCTGTTCAGGTCATGACAGCTGAGAAGCAATGAGCAGAGGAGCAGGCGAATGATATATAATCCCTAAGGGTACATCCTCAGAAACCTTCTTCCATCTGTACCTCATCTGCCCACATTTACCACCCAGTACAGTAGTCCTTTCATATTGTGAATTCATTACATGGATTAATGCATTGATTAAGTTACAGCTCTCATAAATATAGTCATCTCACCTCTGGACATTCCTGCTTTGCCTCATGAGCTTTTTGGGGAAGACCTCATACCCAAATCACACCTGTGCACTACCATTTACAATGCACCTTTAAATGTCTAGAATTTTCACAAATCAATACAAATTTCACAACATTAACAAATGTTTGGAAGAAAGGAATTAGTTCTGAACACTCTGTACCTTAAAATATGAACTAAATGTATCCCTTTGGATATATATACCCAGCAATATGTTTGCTGGATCATATGGTAGTTTTATTCCTAATTTCTTTGGGGAAACTCCATACTGTATTTCACAATAGCTGTACTAATTTACATATTGCCAGCACTGTGTAAGGATTTTCTTTTCCCTACATCTCCACCAACACATGACAGTTGATCCTTGGATGGCCAATATGTTTAATTATAATGATTAAAATAATTGATTTTATGTGCTTTTATTTGCACTGGTCCTTTCATAGTTTAGATTACATTATTCATCTTTTAGTTTTTAGTACTGAACATAATATAAGAAACATTTCAATTTACCAAGAAAGTCTTCCTGAATTGAGCTTAATTGAGAACCAAGTTATGGTTGGTTAACTTTTCTACATATATCATTTTAAAATCAATAGTGTGTTGGTGTGAAATGGAATAAAATAAATTAATAGATAACAGATACACCATAGTACATAATTAATTTTTCATTGATTTTTTTCTACCTTTATTACAATGTAGCCACAAATTTTTATTGAATATCTATCTACTCTATGGCAACCTCTATTCTGCATGCTGGAATACAGTGTTGACACAATCTTGGATCAGTGCCTAAGAATTACAAAAATATAGTTAGGGGACAGAGTAAGAGACAATTCTAACAATGTTTCACATTCTTAGAAGGAAGTAAGTACATAAGCACATTGAAGTTTCTCTAATTCAGTACAGGAAAGGGAGCTAAAGACAGGTTTCCAAATAAAATATTTAAAATAACACATCTTGCTATATGTATCTTTAGATTCTTACAAAAAGGCTAGTATAAAGAAATGTTTAATTAGTGTTGTCGAATCTAAAATGAGATGCTTATTTTTCTGTTCTATCCTTTGTTGTTCTGCTTGAATTTTTTACTTTTTATTTTTTTAACAAGTGGTCCTAGTGATTAAAGCGAGGCCTTTCACATGCAATGCTAGGGAAGTACTCTCTAGCCACATCCTCAACTGCTTGTTCTGATGTTGTGTTTTCTTTTTAAGTTTCATTTACTTTAAATCAGGAATGGGTTAAACTCAAAACATCATCTGTTCATGAACTATGAATGTCTTTCAAATGTGTAAGATAATTTGTGAAGCAGGATCAAATTTGAGAATTTTAAAAAAAGACATCTTAAAATAATTAGAATGAAATTAATATGAAAATACCACCACATAGAAATTTTCTTTCAAAAAAGTTTACAAAAATTTGTGTATAATGCCATTATTTGGTTAGTCTCTTAGAGAATCAATTTTAGCAAAATTGAGAAATAATCCTGCCCTCTAGTGGTACCTAATAGATGTTAAAACATGCTGAAAATGGTGAAAACACCATTTTGTTGTTATAGCGAAACTCACATTGATACCTATTTAAATAACCCTGAATTCAACAAATTATTTAACCTAATGGGCTTTGATGTTATTTGCCAACTTTATTCCCCTAGAAGTTTAATAAAATATATTTCACTAAATGAAAATTGTCACCATCTCTCTGTCTGTAGGTGGTATTACCAACGTTGAATTAGATTCTTTAAAGGAATTCTCTCCCCATTTCAACTTTGATTAAAAATCCACCATCCAGGGAAAAACATACAAAATCTCAAATTTTCTGTTTTCAACCTCCTGTCAATCTGCCCCACCATCCAGTGCTCTGGATGCCCTGATAAGCCCTCCTTACATGCAGCTTATCTCTGCTTAAAGAGTGGATAAGCCATTTTTTTCTTTTCTGACATAGAACTCTGAAGGATCTACTTTTAGAATGTAATTTATCATCCTTAATTTAAATTTCTTTTTGATACTTGAAATCTCTAAATGTCTAACCGTATGTAAGATTCAGTACATTTGTTCCCATAGGCTTCTAGTGTAAGAAAAACACCCTCTCTTTGATAAACATAGCATAACCATACAGAAATTAATTCCTGAAAGAAAACACGTGTTGAGATTAAAAAAATAATACTGAAGTTTAGACTGTGTTCTAAAGATCAGTAACTATTTTTTACCTGTCCTAAAATGTTTTTAAAAATCTGAGATTGTCTCTATAGTTACAGAATCACAACACTAAGAAGTCTTAGATACTTCAGCTACAACTAAATTCATCACTCCATTTACAACAAGGTAGGTGTTCAAAGATGTCTGTGGACTTAGTTAAGGTTGCACCATTGGTTGGTTCACTTAAAGTCAAAGTAAGATTTCAAAACATGCCTTATTGTTGCTTTCAATTTACCATGATTTTCAAAAGTATGATTTTCCATGGTTCATGACTATGCCATGCTATGTCCCAATTTGGCCAATGTTTGAGTATGTTAATTTACACAGAAAAAATTAGGCATTTTGCAAGATTATTCTGGATTGTCTGCTGGGCCCAATGTAATTACAAGGAAAGTGAAGGAGAAAGGAAAGTCAGAGTGGGAGAAGGAGATGTAATGGTAGAAGCAGAAGGGAGAGGGACAGAGACAACCTTGAAGACACAGTGCCTTGAAGATGGGGCCATGAGCCAAGAAATGCAGCAGAGCATATGCCTTCCGCATACCAAGAAGTGTAGCAAATAATGTCTCCCCAAGAGCCTACAGAAGGAATACAGTCCTCCTATTTATTTTTGACTATGACCAGCAGAAATATAAGATAAGAAATTTGTGTTGCTTGAAGGCACTGAATTTATGGTAACTTTTAGAGCAATGGGGTACTAATGTGAAAATAATCAGATTTTAAATTCCATGAACACTGGAATTATTTCCTGCCTTCTTATTTTGGTGATTGCCATTATATAGCCCCTGAATTTACAGTCCCAGAACCAACTGGATGTTGTTAAAAATGCAAATTTCCTGGCTCCAACATAGATTTACAGACACTATGGGAGAGTTTCAGAAATCTGTGTTTTAATAATCCTACCAAGTTATGAATGCTAAATTTGAGACCCACTGACTTAAAGCATTTCTTTTACCTACTACAAGACAGAACACAGAGCAGAGAGAAAAATACTTATTTTATTACTGAAGTTTTAAAGTGACCACTCATTCTTGACTCTCACCTTACAATATGATTGATATATTAGCACAATTTAAGTATCCCAAAGACTTCTTAAAAAAGAACTATAGACCAGGAAAATTACCCTCTTTAGATTATCCAGCAAGCTGGCGTAGACTTAATCTCTTTCTTTGGCACATATCCTCTTCTGAATGGGAAAATGCATATTGCAAAGGACAAAGTAATGCAGGTAACTCATTGAGATAGGAATTTTATTCTTCAAATAAATACCTGGAAGTGGAATTGCTGTATCATTTGCTGGTTTGATTTTTAATTTTTTGAAAAACCTCCACACTATTTTCTTTACCAATTTACATTCCTACTCCAATTTCCCCTTTCACCATATTCTCAAAAACTTTTGTTCTCTTATAACTTTGCTAGTGGCCATCCTAAGAAATGTGAGATGGTACTTCATGATTTTTGTCTGCATTTTCCTGATTTACCTGTTGCCCATTTGTTTGTATTCTTTGGGAAAACATCGTGTTAATTTCTTTTCACATTTTTTGATGTATATTTGTATTTTGCTATTGAATTGTACAAGTTCTCCATGTATATTGGACTTTTCATCTTTTTATTTGTTGTTTATAGATACACATGACACGAGTGTGTGTTTGGACATATTATACATACATAGGGTGCAACTCATGAGGATTTTGTTCCCATTCTTGTGGTTGAACATGATGTGGAGTTACACTGATCATGTATTAGTATATAAGCATAAGAAAGTTATGTCCAATTCATTCTACTGTCTGTCCTATTTCCATCCCCGCTCCCTTCCCTTCATTCCACTTTGTCTAATCCAATGAAAGCCTATGGTTCCCCTCCCTATCCTCCCTTGTTTATGTGTTAACATACACATACCAGAGAGAACATTCCATCTTGGGGGTTTTGGGATGGCTTACTTCACTTAACATGATATTCTCCAGTTCTATCCATTTACATGCAAATGCCATAATTTCATTCTTCTTTATGGCTGAGTAATATTCCATTGTGTATATATTTATCCTCTCATCTGTTGAAGGGCATGTAGCTTAGTTCCATAGCTTAATTAATTTTGTTCATTGTCTAGGCTATCTTTTCATTTTGCTGATTGTTTTCTTTGCTGCCCAGAGGCTTTTTATTTTGATATAATCTCATTTGTTTATTTTTGCTTTTGTTGGCTGCCTGTTTGGCATCATATCATAAAACAATGCCAAGACCACTTTCATGAAGCTTTTCCTCAATGTTTTTTTTTTCAGGAATTTTATAGTTTCACGTCTTGTATTTAATTCTTTAATCCATCTTGAGCTTTTGTGAATGGTGTAAGACAAAGATCTAATTTCATTTATTTTTCATATGGAAATCTGTATTTCCCAACACCATTTTTGAAGACATTATCCTTACAATATTGTGCTTTCTCGGTGTCTTTGTTCATGATGCTTTGGCAGTACATGGGTGGGTTTATTTGTGGTATTTCTATCTTGTTTAATTGGTCTCTGTGTTTTTATTCCTGGACCATACTGTTTTTTTTATTATGGTTTTCAGTATATTTGAAAATCAAGCGGTGTGATTCTTTAGGCTTAGTTCTTGCTCAAGATTGTTTTAATGATTTATTATCTTCTGTGGTTCAATATGAATCTTATGACTAAGATGTGAAAATGTCATTAGAATTTTAACAGATTGCCTTGAATCTGTATGTTACTATGTGTAATTTACGTATTATTTTTGGACATTTTGACAGTATTTATTTCTCCAACTCATGAACATAGGGTATCTTTCCATTTGCATTTGTATTTTTCAATTTCATTCATCAAAGTTTTAAAGTTTTAATTATAAAGATCTTCCACCTCATTTAAATTTATTTCTAAGTTATTATTTTTGATGCTATTATAAATGAGATTTAAATTTTTTTTTGATACTTTCTTATTAGAAAATTAAAATGCTGTTATTTTGGCAGTTGATTCCATATCTTGCAACATTACTGTTTTGTTCATTGTTGTGTGTGTGTGTGTGTGTGTGTGTGTAGTCCTTAGGATCGCATTTCTATAAAATCATATTATTTCAAGCAGAACTAATTTTATTTCTTCCTTTCTAATTTAGGTAATTTTTATTTCTTTTCATTTCCTGATTGCTCCAACTAGGATTTCCAATAAAATATTGAAAAGAAGTGGCAAGAATAAGCATCCTTAACTTCGTTTGGATCTTGGAGGAAGCATTTCCAACTTTTTACCCTTTAGTACGATGTTAGCTGTGGGCTTGTTACATATGGATTTTATTGTGTTTATTTTATTGTGTTGACATACATTCTTATGCCTATTTTGTGAATTTTTGTCATGAAAAGATGTTGAGTTTTTTCTTCAGTTTTGCTTGTAGTGATTCAGATGGTCATGTCATTTTTGTTTTACATTCTACCATAGTGCTATATCCCATTTACTGACTTGTGTGTTCTGATCGTTCTTTCATTCCAAGAATAAATTCTATTTTATCATAGTACATGACTTTTCTAATGTTCTTTGGAATTTTTTTGCTAGTACTTTGTTGAAGACTTTTGCATTTATGTTCATCAGAGTTTTTGATCTATAATTTTCCTTTCAAGTAACATCTTTGTCTTTGGTAATTATGATTCTGGCCATATGAATTTAGTTTGGAAATATACCATTTTCTTCCATTTTTGGAGATAGAAGTGTTAAAAATTTGTTAGAAATCACCAGTGAGCCAAGTTCTGTGCTTTTCTTGGAACAGATATTTTTAATTACTTATTCAATCTCCTATTGGTCAGTAAGGATTTCCTATGCCTCCATGAATATTTGTTACGTTTCTTAAAAGGAATTTACCCATTTCTCCTTATATTATCAAACTTGTGGGTACATAATTTTTCATAGTATTTTTTTAGGATCCTTTGTATTTCTGTAATATCAGTTAATATACCTCTTGTTTCATATTTGATTTTACATATGAGACCTCTCTAGTTAAATCTAGTTCAAAGTTTGTCAGTCTAATTTTTTCTTTTCAAAATCATCTTTCAGTTTCATTGATTTTTTCTATTTTTTTCTAGTTTCCATTTCATTTTTTCTGCTCTGATCTGTATTATTAATTTTTCCTATTAATTTTAGGATTAATTATATTTATTTTTTCTAGTTCTTTGAGATGTAAAGTTCGATTGTTTGAGATTTTCATTATTCTTCATGTAGGTATTCATCATTGTAATCTTTTAGGACTGGTTTTGCTAAAATCTAATATGCATTGACATGTTATGTTTTCATTTTCATTTGTCTCAAGACATTTTTAAATTATTTTATTCTTTGTCTTACTAGCTTTTATGATTGTTTTTCTTAATTTGTATGCATTTGTGAATTGTTGAGGTTTATCTTGTTTTTGATTTTTAGTTTCATATCATTTATTGTTGAAAGAAATATTTGATGAAATTTTAATCTTAAATCGCTCAGAACTGTTTTGTGGCCTAACAAATGATTGATCCTGGAGAATATTTCATGATCTCTTCAGAAGAATATGTATTCTGCTGTTAAATAGAATGTTCTGTATTTGTCCACTAAATGTATTTGGTCAAAGTGTACTTCATGTTCAATGTTTGTAAGATCTATTAATATTTTCTTTATATATTTAAATAATCCAATGTTGAGTGCATTTGTATTTGTAATTCCTATATCTACTTGGTGAGTTGGCCCCTTTACTATTATAAAATTGACGTTCTTTGTCCCTTTTTACAGTTTTTGACTAAACACTATTTTGTCTGATAAAAGTATAGCTACCCCTACTCCCTTTTGGTTTTCATTTGCATGGTATCCCCTTTTCATCCCATTACACTCAGTCTATGTGTATTTTTTTTTTTTTTTTTTTTGGTATTGGAGATTGAACTCAGGGGCACTCCACCACTGAGCCACATCCCCAGCCCCATTTTGTGTTTTATGTAGAGACAGGGTCTCACTGAGTTGCTTAGCACCTCACCGTTGCTGAGGCTGGCTTTGAACTCGCGATTCTCCTGTCTCAGCCTCCCTAAGTGCTGGGATTACAGGCATGAGCCACCACGCCGGGCTTATGTGTATTCTGAATGATGAAGGAATTCCTCTGCAGGCAGCATATAGTTGAGTATTATTTTATTGACCCATTAATCCATTCTGTTTCTTTTGGTTTATATTCAAGTAATCAGTGGTAGATAAAAAAATACTATTGCCCTTTTGTTATTTAATGGCTGTTTGTAGATTCTTTGTTCCTCTCTTACTAGCCTTACTTTTTTTTTTTTATAATTTGAGGGTGGTAGGCTTAGTGGTATTCTTTGTTTTCACTGTTTATTATTTTATATATAGTATATATATTATATATAGTATATATATTATATATATTATATCAATATTTAATTTTATGCATTTTGCTTTATGCTTACCATGAGGGTTATATGAAAAAAAATCCTTGTAACAGTCTGCTTAAGCATGTAATAGTATCACTTAAATCATAAACAAAAACTCCTACCCCTCCCCCCAAAAAACACATACATTTTCTTTTTGGTGTCTTCATTTACATATGTAATCTTGCGTTTCCATTGTCAAGTTATTATAGCAATAATTATTGTTAATATTTTTGTCTTAGAGTTATTTTATTTGTACATCACCATTAATGTTTTAGAATGAGTTTGAATGCATATTTCCTGTTATAAGTGAGTTTTGTTTGGTATATTTTTGTGTTACTAATTGTAATTTTCTCAATTTAGCTTACAGAACTCCCAATAGGTTTACTTAGTAGACGTGATAATGATTTCTTTAAATTTTTATTTGCCTGCTAAAATATCTTCTTCACTTATAAACATCTCTGCCAGGTAAGTATTCTTGGTTGGAAGAGTTTTCTGATTTTTTTGTTTCTTTTATTATTTTGAATATATCATCACCACTTTCTCCCAGATTAGAAAGTTTCTGTTGATAACTTCATGGACTTTAACTTATATGTGAGAAAATTCTTCTCACTTCTTGCATTCAGGATTCCCCTTTTCCTTTGTTTTTTTGACAGTTTGATTACGGTATGCCTTGGTGAATTTCTTTTGAGTTGAACCTGCTTGGAACCTTCGAGCTTCTTATACTTGGATGTTCATATCTCTTCCTTCATTTGGAAATTTTTGAGTCATTATTTTTAAATATAAATTTTTGGCCTCTTCTATTTTATTGTTTCTGATCCTTAAAATATTAATTTGTTAACTCCCAATAAGGTATCCCCCAAATCCAACAGGCTTTCTTCATTTCTTTTCATTTTTTAATTCTTTTTTTTCTCTGATGATATCTTCAGTTTTTCTTTTTTTAGTTCATGGATTATTTCTTCCAGTTGATTAATGTTGCTGTTGATTATTTCCATTACAGTTTTTTTTACATTAAGTGTTGTTTTAATAGGTCTCAACATTCTGTGACAGATTTTTGGTCAAGTTGTTTCCTTTAAAAGTGCCAATTCTAAAAACAAATAAAACTACTACTGGCATAACACATGGACAAAAAATGATCCACAAAACTTTCTCCTTTCTCTTTGAAGATTTTATGATGAATTGTTACTATTAACTATACTTTTGCTATTAAATCTTAATGGTCATTGAGTCACTTTTAAGACCATTCTTTCCCCACTGAGTAAGTCTGGTGTGGAGAGTATCAAGGAAAATAGCCATTCGACCTTCTGAGCTTTCTGAGCAAAATTGGGGACCTTGCCATTGCCAGCAGATGGTTTGTCCACTGCTTTTATGGCACCAGCAGCTACTGTTAGTCTCATGTAACAAACAGCAAAATGATCTAATAGATCATCAGAGGCTCTCAATACACGTGGGCTTGCCAGAAACCAATATCATTAACAGCAACATCACCTGATTACAAAAATTTAGGGAAACCTTCAGGGTTTTATTTTAAAGAAGACTTTGATGATTTTTTTGCCTGATTATCCTAAGCATTATAGATTTTCCTTGATAGTATTAGTCAAGGAGATAATTTCATTCTTCTGCTATGAGATCACTATGAGAAATGTCTCCTATTGTTATATACTTTCTTTGTATCCATGGAGGGAATGGTTCCAGGGCCCTTTGTGGATTTTAAAATCAATAGTCGTTCTAATCTCCATATAAAATTGTGTAGCATTTTAATTTAACCTATGCACATACCCTCGTATATTTAAATCATCAGTAGATTACTTGTAATATATAATAAAATTCAAATGCTATGCAAATCATTGTTGCAATGCATTATTCAGGGAATAATAAGGAAACATGTCTATATTACTCAGTACAGAGGCAATTATTTTAAAATATACTTTAGGTGTGAGTATAGTTGAATTTGTGGATGTGGAACCTTTGTATGCAGAGGGCTGACTGTGATTGAATTCATGTTGAGTGTAAAAAATATTCTTTTGTTTATGTATAAATATATTCTACATGTTAAATTTCTCATGTTAAAATGTTTATATGTTTTATATCTACTGAAGTTTTTATCTTTTTAAAATGTTTTAGATTGATTCTTGTATGTTGTAAACAAATTAGCCATTTGTGTATTCAAGGTAGCAGTGCCTTGAAGAATAAAATTCCCCTCTTTGAAAGTATTCTCCATAATAACTGTATTATTAACTGACACATTCACTTGGGAGGTGTCTAACAAGGCTAAATTGGATAAGAGGAATACCATTTCATGTGGATATACAAGTACCTTATCCAACAAAAGAAAACCAAAAATTTACTTTTTTATTTCATTAATTGGTACAGCAATAACTGCAATAGGTATAAGATTGGCTTTCTAAAATATACTGAGAAAATGTGAATGTTTCTACTAGAATATTTTAATCTATAAGAACATTAAAAACATTGTTCTTTGTTAGATGAAAACACCTTCAGAAAGATTAGGTAAAAATGTGAAAAAAGGTAGCTGTATAGTTTAATTACTTGGATTCTGCTAAACAAAGTGTTCTACTAGAGGAAATCAGCCAATATTTTAAAGAATTTATGAATATAATGTAATCCACACTGCCACAGACAGAATTTAAAACTTCTTAGAGCCTAAATGTGAAGCGAGAGTAGATTCTATTTGGAAGACAGGATAATCCAGGAAGGTCTTTTGGTCATAATTAAGTGACATTATTTTTGTTATTTCTTTAAATATATTCTATTAGCCAAGTAAAATTCACATTGTGAATTCACATTCAAAAAGGTAGGAACTCCTGAGGAGAGGAGGAAGCAAATATGAACCATCTGGGTGTAAACAAAATTTTAAACAATTTAATCCATAATAGTAATAGCTAAGAAATTGGACTTGTATTTATCTTATTCACCTCTTCAAAAGCTCTCTGGGGAGAATTTAATTAGGATGCATCCAATTTTATAACTCCTTCTGTCTTTCTGAGAAAGGAGCATAGGTTTGAAAGATTATTTAGTCTCAAGTGTGAGAGAGAGGACAAAACCAATATAAGTAAGTGCCTTCCAATTTTCAGTGTTTTTGCATAAGAATGTTTAAGACCTAGTGAGAGTCTGATAAGTATTATGATACTTGGAGAATTAAAATTTCTCTTGAATTACATTTCAGAGCATGTTTTTTTCTGCAAAGAAAGGGCGAGGAAGAAGAAATTCAACTGGGAGAAGTAGCAAATAAGAAATACAGTGAGTATTTCAGCTTAACAGATGTATAAAATGATATGTTCTGGGTTTGTGATGGTGCTGCCTGTTCACATCTCTAACTTCAATTTCCATTGATTTATGATGACCTATGATGACCTTTGTCCTTTTGGCGTCCAATTAATTTATTTATTAATAATTGTTACATTAACCATTAATTGTGGGGCTTTATTGCATTAGGTCTTACACTTACGTTCATGTACATTAGCTTGTTAACCCAAGGCACCTTATCTAATCTTTCAAGTCTTGTTATTACTTATTTGTAAAATGAGGAAAATTATATTTTTCCTATAGGACTGCTGAAAGAATGTAATGAAACAACATGCACACATGTGCCACAGAATAGGCATGTATAATATACATAGAAAGAAAGAATTTTAGATTATGTGTTTGAAAATTAAAAATAACTTTCTTGAAATATTTGATTTCTCTATATATTCTCTAAATGTCCATTGAAAACTGGTTAATATTTTATACAAATATTTTTATTAAATATGGATTTTCAGTTTATTTTTTATAGATTCTGCTTTTGTTGTTATATTTAAAATATTAATTGCTTACATCAAAGTCACAAATATTTTCTCCTTTTTTTTTCCTGAAAAAGATATTTTAGTATTATATTTAAGACTATGATTCATACCAAGTTAATTTTTGTATGTGGTTCAAACTGTGGTCTAAATTCAATGTAAACATATAAATATCCAATTATTCCACAATATTTATTTATTTATTTATTTATTTAATCACTAGATTGCTTTTGTGCTTTTATTGAAAATTGGTTGTACTTTCATGGGTAGGATTCTTTGTGCTCTATCTATTGCATTATTCAAGTTGTCTACCTTTATGTCAAAAATACTACATCTATTAACATGAGAATAAATCCTGATATCATGTATTATTAGTTTTCATTCTTCAAAGTGCTTTTCATTGTTTCATGTCTATATAATTTAAATATATACTTGATAATCAGTTTGTCAAATCTTACCAAAAAACAAAACTATTGTGATATATTTAATAAAATTTAATTACTTTTACTTTTAATGAATTTTATTTTAAGAGAAATTTTAGTTTAATATCAAAATTAAGATGATACTGAATATGCACCTATATTCCTGCCCCTATACATGTATAGCCTCCCTCATTATTTTATGTTCATCATTATTGATGAGCATATATTGATGAATCATTAAGACTTAGAGTTCATAGTTTATATTTTGGTTCAGTCTTGGTTCTTTACATTTTATAGGTTTGGAGAAACTTATAACATATATATCACAATTATGGAATATAAGTAGTTTCAAGGCCCAAATATTGTTCAGTCCTATTTTTATTTACCCGTTTCTTCCCACAACCCCTGGTAACCACTGATGTTTTTTAACTGTCATAGTTTTGCCTTTTCATAAATGTCATATAGTTGTAATCATATAATATTATAGTTTGGATAGGAAGTGTTCCCCCAAAATTCCTGTTAATGCAGGAATATTCAGAGGCCAAATAATTTGAATATGAGAGCTGGCACCTAATTAGTCCAGTTTAATTTGAATGGACTGACTGGGTGGTGACTGTGGACAAGTGGGCCATGGTTGGAGGATGCAGGTCATTGGGGATGTGCCATGGAAATGCTGTTCTTCCTGCAGCTCCTGCTTCTTTCTCTCTGCTTCCTTATTCTGCCATGAGACTAGCTGCTTTCCTCTGCAGAGCCCTTCCCCTATGATGTCCTGCTTCACTTGAGCCCAGAAATGGAGTTGACAATCCATAGAATGAAACTTCAGAAACTATAAGCCCCAAATAAATTTTTCCTCCTCTAAAAAGTTCTTGTTGGCTACTTTGATCACAGTGATGGTATAGCTAACTGAACCACTCTCTGTTGTCTTTTCAGATAGACTGTTTTCACTTAGTAATGTGCATTTAGGGCTCCTCCATGTCTTTCTATGAGTCGATAACTTTTATTTCTTTTTAACAATGGACAGCATTCCATTGTCTCAATGTACCATAGTTTATACATTCACCTTAAAGGATATCTTAGTTGCTTCCAACTTTTGTAAATTATGAACAAAGTTATTGTAGACATCTGTGTGTTCTTTGTGCGTGTGTGTGCGTGTGTGTGTATATATATAAATTTTTAACTCTTTGGGGTAAAAAGAAACATACTTGCTGGATTGTGTACTAAGAATGTGATTGATTTTGTAAGAAATCCTCAATATCTTCCAGAATGGCTATACCATGTTGTATTTCTACCTACTGATAATGAAATTATTTTCTTCCACATATGTAGTGCAATCTCATTGTTTCTATGTACAATTTCCTAATGATATATGATGTGAAGCATCCTTTTATATTTTTAGTTGACAGTGGTTTAGTACTCTCTTATGCTAATGTAATAGTGTCTTTTCCAGAGAAGATTTTAAATTTTTATTACACTTCAGTTTGTCAGCTATTTACTTCATACTTCATCTAAAAATTCAATAACAAATCCAAGATCATCTAAATTTTTCCTATTTCCCAGGAGTTTAGTAGTTTTGTGCTTTATGTTTTGGTTAATGACATGATGAGTTAATTTTGTGAAGTGTGAAGTCAACATCTACATTCCTTATTATTTATCTTTTAACATTTGGGTGTATCCCCCCCCCCCCCGTTTGGGGTAAGGATGATAGTTTTTCCACTACTACTATTCCTCTTTTGCAAAAGATCAGTTGACTATATTCATGGGAGCCTATTCTGGGCTCACTATTCTGTTCCATACATCTACTTGTACATTCTTTCACTAATATTGTGCTGCCTTGATATCTATAGGTTTATCATAAGTCTAAAAATCCCTGTGACTAATTTTATTGTGATTGAATTATATTTTCTGATTAATTTGTAGAGATTTGATATTTTGACAATATTTAGTCTGGACCTATGTACTCAATAAACTTTCCCATGTATTTATGTCTTTAAAATTTTAACAAAGTGATGTTTTATAGTTTTTGTGCACAGGACTTATGTAACTCCTTTTGCATTTACAAAATGAAATACTTTTGGGTAAATCCAATGAAAGATATACAATATCTACATATTAAAAACTACAAAATATTGATATGAGAATTTAAATAAGACCTAAGTAAAAAGTGACATTTTACTAAGTTCCTAGTTAAGAAGACTCAATCAGTATATTTCTGAATTTTTATTCTATTACATTTGTAAAATTTCTGTTTCTAATCATTCATTGCTATTACGTAAACAATCAATTTTTTTTTTTTGGTACTGGAGATAGAACTCAGGGGCACTCAACCACTGAGCCACATCCTCAGCCCTATTTTGCGTTTTATGTAGAGACAGGGTCTCAGTGAGTTGCTTAGCACCTCGCCTTGCTGAGACTGGCTTTGAACTCACGATTCTCCTATCTTAGCCTCCCAAAGTGCTGGGATTACAGGCTTGCACCACCACACCCGGCTAACAATCGATTTTTTAATCTCTTATTTCTATAATTTCTAGAAACTTTTTGTAGATTCTGTTAGATTTTTGACATGAACAATTATGTTGCCTATCCATATCTTTTCTGTTTTTCCTCTGATATCTCTGACTCCGTCTTCCTCCCAACCCTTTACTTTTCTCATGTTTTTGCCTTATTACATTGAATAAAACATTCAGTAAAAGATAAATAAAAGTGGGAAGTGGTGACAGTGGATGTGGACATCCTATCTTGTTCCTGATCTGTGGGAAAGTTCAGCAAATCTCTGACTCTTCAGAATAATATTAGAAATTGTGTTTTCATAAATGCCTTTTGTCAGTTTGAAGAAACTTCCTTCTGTTCTCAGGTGTCTAAGAATTTTGTCAAGAGTATTGCAAGATTTCATCAAATGCAATCTCTACATTAATTGTGATATTCTTGTATGTTTTTGTTCCCTTCAGTTTGTTTATAGAGCAAAGTTTGAATTTTTTGCACATTTTCTTTCTGTCTCTTCCTCTTTCATAATGCCTCTGGATTTGAGATCAGAATAAGGCTGACTTCATAGAAAGATTTGTGAAGTGTTTCTTCTCTCTCAAACTCTGGAGGATTCAGAATAGAATTAATAGTATTTCTTCCTTAAATATCTCATATAATTCACTAGTGAAACCATCTGAAGTTCTAGTTGCTGGTTGAAAGGAAGAGAGAGATATTGTGTTGGGAGTCTGGGAGTAAATGCAGAAGTAAATAAGAAGTAAGCTGAATGTTTAAGATTGACATATGTATAATAATATTTGCTCTCTGTTAGTCAGTGTGCTGCCAGTTCCACTACCAGCTAAGCTCTGTTTCTGATGATTTTTTGAGTAGCTAGAACCTATCATTTTCCCCTAGTTGTGTCCAATTTAATTATTCAATCATTATTTTTGTATTAATCAATAGTTCTAGGGCAGATGTAACAATACTATTAGGTTGTTAGTATTTTTGCTTCAATAATTCTACTTTAGAAATTTTTACACATTTATAGGTATACATTCTTATTTTACATAATACAACAATTTTATATATTTACTTATGTAATTACCATTTCAAATGATGTTCATTTTTCTATGGAAGTCTATATTCCCTAGTGTTGTCATTTTTTATGGGTAAAGGATTTTTATTATTTTTAGTTATTTCCTATATAGAATTACTGCTCAGAATAACATTTTTAAAATTTGCATTTGAAAAAAAGCATTTCTTCTTAATATTCATAAGACAATTTTGTTGGTATGGTATTCTATGCTGTTGGCTTTTTTTTTCTTTATTTCCAAATATCCATTATTTATCCTATTGCATTATTTCCAGTGAGAATCTTCTATTGTTACATTTTCTCTTCTAATTCTCTCATCTCTAGTAATTTGTCATACAAATTCTAGGTCTTTTGTCCAAATTTTCTGACCCTCTGTGTAGAGCTTTATTTAAACATGTATTTTGAAGTTTCAGGATGTTTACTTTTACCATCCATAAAGAGTTCACTTTAGGTCAGCTCAAACAATCTTTCTTAAAAACTATTAAAATGATCAGGTGGTATAAAACATGTTTTAGATATAATATTCAAAGGTAATTAAATGAAAGTACATTGTAGTTATGTAAGAATCTTGTATAATATTAAATAATTATACTTCTATGAAGTTTTAATGTTTTTGTAATCTTTTCGCTTCCCTTGAATTATATACATGTCTACACTAATGAATTCATTAGTATATCCTTATCTTACTAATTCGCTGATACTCTTTTATCAATTGAAATCCTCACATTATATCTATTAATTTTAAAAAATTGTGAAACCGAACAACTGTGTTAATAGGTGAGATATTTTTATATAATAAGACTACATTTTTTTGGACATTAAAATTTATACTGAAAAAGAAAAGCATTGGAATCACTAGTTTTTACTGGAATAAAGTTGCTTTAATATTTGTAAAATGATATCTTAATATTTTCAAGGAGCTTAGCTAAATACTTCTAAACTAATAATGTGAGTAATATTTTAGAAAATAAATGAGCATGGGAATCACTTTTAGTTTAATATTTCTCAAGGGACTCCATTTATAATGGTAAATCTCCAATAGTTGCAATATTGGCCTGGAAGAGATGATTTCTCCAGGGAAGAATGACCTGTGTGTGTCTGTGTGTGTTAATTTATTTATGTAAAACAATGATGCAGTTCTGTATATAAATACAGGAAAATAAAACAATAATAGCATTGTTGCATTTTTTGAGCTTTTCAAGCCAGGGAATCGTCTTCAGGAAATAGAGTGGGATGAATATAATGGTTATAGATAACTAAATGTGACACTATTGGAGATAAAAAAAAGATTTCATATTTATGATTCAAGAAACTTGTCAAAGTTGCTTAGATGTTCATGAGTTTTTTCCTGAGAGTCATGCAGAAGTGTGTGTGCACATATGTGTATGCATGCATGACTGGGCACATGTGTGTGAATGTAATTTTTAAAAATACTTTTAGTAACAATAATAATAACTGTATAGATGAATTAAGTATCCAAACTACAGGTTGCTCAAAAATAATTATTTTCAAAATTCATATTAGCATTGTATTGTGTGATGTAGTTCACAAGAGTTATGACTTTATAATCAATAATAGCTATCATAAAGTCAAGTAGTTGTTAAAGATAGTTCTTTGTGGCACCAGAGTTCCTGCCTATGGGCAGGAGCACAGACCAAGGCCCAGTACCACCTTCAGGGACCACTGTGGGAGCCCAAGCAAGGGCAGAACTGAAACTGCTAGCTGCCAGTCACAGGGGAACCTAGACCCAGGGGAAGGACTGACATTGGGGACTCCTGTGGGAGACCTGGCCTAAATGAGGCCTGGGCCCACCCCCAGTTCCATGCCAGAGTTTCTGCCAACTGGCAGGAGCACAGGACAGGGCCCAGGACCACCTTCAGGGACCTCCTCGGGAGCCCAGTCAAGGCCATTCCCACTGCCATCTTGAGTTAGGTCCTGCCACCACCATCTTTAGTGGCAGTAGTGTCTATCTGGGGACACTTGCTGGGAACTGGAGGTGAACTCCAAGGTGAGATACAGGTAATCTGTAGTGTCACTACAAGATTATTGGATAGAAACCACAATACCTCAGATCAGCATTGCAAGAAAAAAAGATATATAATCAACATGAAAAAACAAGGGAAGAAAGTACCCCAAATAAAACAA
Source organism: Xerus rutilus (assembly GCA_028644305.1). Classification (NCBI taxonomy): domain Eukaryota; kingdom Metazoa; phylum Chordata; class Mammalia; order Rodentia; family Sciuridae; genus Xerus; species Xerus rutilus. The sequence continues at coordinate 82,235,143 of CM053400.1, read as the reverse complement.
GATACTACAATAATAGAATCCATTGACAGCATAGTTGAGGAAATGTCAGAGAAAGAATTCAGAATGTATGTAATTAAAGTGATCTGCAAATTAAAGAATGAATTAAGTGAGCAAATACAGGCAAAAATTGATCACTGCAACAAAAAATAAGAGCAAATAAAGGCAATCATTGATCACACCAACAAATAAATATGGGAGAAAATACAGGTAGCAAACGATTACTTTAAGAAAGAGCTAGAGATTGTGAAAAAAAAACCAATCAGAAATTCTTGAAGGAAACAATAAACAAAATAAAAAATCTAATAGAAAGCATCACCATCAGACTAGATTACTTGGAAGACAGAATCTTGGATAATGAAGAAAAAATATACAATCTTGAAAATAAAGTTGAACATACAGTGAAGATGGTAAGAAATCATGAACAGAACACACAAGAATTATTGTATAGCACCAAAAGACCAAACCTAAGATTTATCAGGATAGAAGAAGGCACAGAATTTTAAACCAAAGAAATGCACAATCTCTTCAATGAAATATCAGAAAATTTCTCAAACATGAAAAATGAATTGGAAAATCAAGTGCAAGAGGCTTACAGGACACCAAAAGAACAAAATTACAACAGATTTACACCAAGATACATTATATTGAAAATGCCCAGCATACAGAATAAGGATAGAATTTTAAAGGCCACAAGAGGGAGGAATCAGATTACATATAGGGGAAGACCAATTTGGATCTCAGCATATTTTTCAACCCAGACCAGGGGATCATGGAAGAACAAGCCCTGAAGGACAATGGATGCCAACCAAGAATCTTATATCCAGCAAAATTGAGCTTCAGATCTGATGATGAAATAAAAACCTTCCATGATAAACAAAAGTTAAAAGAATTTACAGCAAGAAAGCCTGCACTACACAGCATTCTCAGCAAAATATTCCATTATGAGGAAATGACTACCAACAATGAAAATATACAAAGAGAAGAACTACACTGAAAAAAAAAAAAAGGCCAATCAAAGGAGAAACCAAGTAAAGATAAAAACCAAAAATAAACCAAAATGACTGGGATTACAAATCATATTTCAATAATAACCCTGAATGTGAATGGCCTAAACTCATCAAATAAAAGACATAGACTGACAGACTAAATTTAAAAAAAAAAAGGCCCAACAATATGCTGCCTTCAAGAGACTCATCTCACAGGAAAAGATATTCACAGACTGAAAGTGAAAAGGTGGGAAAAAACCTATCACTCACATGGGCCACATAAACAAGCAGGAGTTTTCATTCTCATATCAGATAAAGTGGACTTCAAACCAAAGTTAGTAAAAAGGGATAAAGAAAGACATTTCATAAATCTTAAGGGAATCATACATCAACAAGACATAACAATCAAAAATATCTATGCTCCTCAAAATGGGGCATCTATGAATATTAAAAAATCCTGCTCAAATACAAGAATCAAATAGACCACAACACAAAAATACTTGGTAACTGTAACACAGCTCTTTCACCACTGGATATATCTTCCAAACAAAAACTAAATAAAGAAACCATAGAACTCAATAAAACAATCAATAATTTAGACTTAACAGACATATATAGAGTATTCCATCCATCAACACGTGAATTAACTTTTTTCTCAGCAGCACAAGGATCCTTCTCCAAGGTATATCATCTGTTATGACACAAAGTCATTCTTAGTAAATACAAAAAAATAGAGACACTACTCTGCAACCTCTTTGACCATAATGGAATAAAATTAGAAATCAAGGACAGATTAAAAAATAGAAATTCCTCCAACACCTGGAAACTACATAATAAGCAATTGAATGATGAATTGATAAAAGAAGACATCAGGGAAGAGATTAAAAAAACTTAGAGGTAAATGAAAACTCGGATACAACATATCAAAATCTCTGGGAGACCATGAAGGCAGTGCTAAGAGGAAAGTTCATTGCATTAAGCTCATTCATTAAGGAAAAAAAAGTCAACAAATAAATGACTTGACTTTACATCTCAAAGCCCTAGAAAAAGAGGAACAAACCAACACCAAAAGAAATAGTAGTCAGGAAATAATTAAAATCAGGGCTGAAATCAATGAAATTGAAACAAAAGACAATTCAAAAATTTGACAAAAGAAAAAAATTGGTTCTTTGAAAAAATAAATAAAATTGACAAACCCTTGCCACACCAAAGAAAAGCAGGACAGAGAAAACCTAAAGTACTAAAATTCATGATGAAAAGTATATGTCATGACAGACACAACTGAAATACAGAGGATAATTAGAAATTATTTTGAAAATTTATATTTCAGTAGAATAGAAAACCTCGAAGACACCAACAAATTTCTAGATGAATATGACCTACTCAAACTGAACCAGGAGGTAATACACAACTTAAACAGATCAATTTCAAGCAAGGAAATAGAAGATGACATAAAAAATCTGCCAACCAAGAAAAGCCCAGAACCACATGGATTCTCACTCAAGTCCTACACGACCTACAAAGAAGAATTAATACAAATACTCCTAAATCTATGTTATGAAATAGAAAAAGAGAGAACCATTTTAAACTCATTCTACTAGGCGAGTATCACCCTGATATCAAAACCAGACAGAGACACATCAAAAAAGGAAAATTTCAGACCAATATCCCTAATGAAAATAGATGCAAAAATTTTCAATAAAATTTTGACAAATTGCATACAAAAACATTTTTAAAAAGTGCACCATGATCAAGTGGGGTTTATTCTAGGGATGCAAGCTTGGTTCAACATACAGAAATCAATTAACATAATCCATCACATCAACAGACTTAAAGATAAGAATCATATAATTTTATCAATTGATGTAGAGAAAACATTTGACAAAATACAACACCCTTTTATGTTCAAAATACTAGAAAACTAGGGATAGTAGGAACATACCTCAAATTTGTAAAAGCTATCTATGCTAAACCCAAGGCCAACATCATCCTAAATGGAGAAAAATTGGAAGCAGTCCTTCTAAAAATGGGAACAAGACAGGGATGCCCGCTTTCACCACTGCCATTCAACATAGTCCTTTAAACATTAGCCAGAGGAACTGGACAAATGAAAAAAATTAAAGGAATATGAATAGGAAAAGAAGAACTCAAACTCTCCTTAACTGCGATGACATGATTCTATAATTAAAGGATCCAAAAAATTCCACCAAAAAGCTTATAGAATTAATAAAACAACTTCAGCAAAGTAGCAGGATATAAAATCAACTCCCATAAATCAATTGCATTTCTACACATCAGTGATGAATTCTCTGCAAGAGAAATTAGGAAAACTACGCCATTCACAAAAGCCTCAAGGAAAATACAATACTCGGGAATCAATTTAACAAAAGAGGTGAAAAACTTCTACAAAAAGAAACTATAGAACACTACAGATAGAAATTGTACAACATCTTAGAAGATGGAAAAATCTCCCATGCTCTTGGATAAGCAGAGTCGATATTGTCAAAATGGCCATACAACCCATAAGCACTATATAGATTCAATGCAATTCCAATTAAAATCCCATCATTACATATAGAAATAGAAAAGGCAATCATGAAATTCTTTTGGAAGAATGAGAGACCCAGAATAGCCAAGGCAATTCTTAGCAAGAAGAGTGAAGCAGGAGGCATCACAATACCAGACATTAAACTATACTGCAAAGCTATAGTAACAAAACAGCATGGTACTGGTACCGAAATAGACATGCAGATCAATGGTACAGAATAGAAGATACAGAGACAAACCCACATAAATACACTTATCTTATAGTAGACAAAGGTGACAAACATGTACATTGGAGAAAAGATAGCCTCTTCAACAAATGGTACTAGGAAAACTGGAAGTCCATATGCAGCAAAATGAAACTAAACCTCTATCTCTCACCATGCACAAAATTCAACTCAAGGACACAGGAATTAGACCACAGATCCTATGCCTAATAGAAGAAAAAGTAGGCCCAAATCTTCATCATGTCAGATTAGGACCTTACTTCCTTAACAAGACTCCTATAGCACAAGAAATAAAATCGAGAATCAATACATGGACATTTCTTCATATATATGTTTATTGATTGTATATCATCTTCTGAGAGGTTTCTATTCAGCTCCTTAGCCCATTTATTGATTGGGTTATTTGTTTTTTTGGTGTTAAGTTTTTTGAGCTCTTTATATATCCTGGAGATCAGTGCTCT
>CM053400.1:82206576-82230425 GCA_028644305.1 Xerus rutilus | reverse complement strand
GACCCAGCTATCCCACTCCTTGGCCTATACCCTAAAGACTTAAAAACAGCACACTACAGTAAAGCAGCCACTTCAATGTTTATAGCAGCACAATTCACAATTGCAAAACTGTGGAAGCAACCCAGATGTCCTTCAACAGATGAATGGATAAAGAAACTGTGGTACATATACACAATGGAATATTATTCAGCAATAAAAGAGAATAAAATTATGGCATTTGCAGGCAAATGGATAGAATTGGAAAGCATTATGCTAAGTGAAGTAAGCCAATCCCAAAAAACCAAATGCTGAATGGTCTCTCTGATTAGTGGATGTTGATGAATAGGGGAGGTGGGAAGGGAAACATAAGAGAAATAGAGGAACATTGGATGCGACATGGGAGAGGCGGGGGGCAGGAAAGGGGAATGGGTATAGTAAAGATGGTTGATTGAGATCGTCATCACTACCCTTGATGCATGTATGAAAACACAATTGGTGTAACTTTATCTGGTTTGCAACCAGAGAAATGGAAAACTGAGCTCTATAAATGTGCTATGACTTGAAATGCAATTAAATAAACTAAAAAAAAAAAGAATCAATAAATGGGATGGATTCAAACTCAAAAGCTTCTTCTCAGCAAAAGAAACAATCAATGAAGTGAACAGAGAGCCTACATTCTGGGAATAAATTTTTGCTACACGCACATCTGATAGAGCACTAATCTCCAGGATATATGAAGAACTCAAAAACCTTAACACCAAAAAAGAAAACAATCCAATCAATAAATAGGCTAAGGAGCTAAGCAGACATTTCTCATAAGAAGATATACAACTGATCACCAGACATATGAAAAAATGTTCAATATCTCTAGCAATTAGAGAAATGCAAATCCAAACTACTCTAAGGTTTCATCTCATGCCAGCCAGAATGGCAATTATCAAGAATACAAACAACAATTGCTGGCGAGGTTGTGGGGGAATATGCAAATTGGTACAACCAATCTAGAAAGCAGTATGGAGATTCCTTAGGAAACTAGGAATGGAACCACCATTTGACCCAACTATCCCACTTCTTGGTCTATACCCAGAAGACTTAAAAATAGCATACTACAGTGACACAGCCACTTCAATGTGTATAGCAACTCAATTCACAATAGCTAAACTGTCTAACCAACCTAGATGCCCTTCAATAGATGAATGGATAAAGAAATTGTGGTATATATACCCAATGGAATATTACTCAGTAATAAAAGAGAATAAAATTATGGCATTTGCAGGTAAATGGAATTAGAGAATATCATGCTAAGTGAAGTAAGCCAATCCCCAAAAAATAAAAGCTGAATGTTCTCTCTGATAAGTGGATGCTGATTCAGAATGAGGGAGAGGACAAGGAAAGAATGGAGGAACTTTGGTCAAAGGGGAGGGAAAAGAGAGGGGGCATGGCGTCAGTAAAGATTGTGGAATGAGATGGACATCATACCCCTAGCTTCATGTTTGACTGTGTATATGATGTGAATCTACATCACATACAACCAGAGAAATGAAAAGTTGTGCTCCATCTGTGCACAATAAATCAAAATGCATTCTGCTATTATGTAGACCTAAGTAGCATAAATTTTAAAAAAAGATAGTTCTTTGAATAGAGCGGAAAACAAATGATTGTATTACTTGTTTAATAATAAATATTATATGGCGCAGATCTAGTACTCAAACTCATATAATTAGGGAGCGCTTTTTAATAATGTTGTCAATGATAATCTTCTTAAATCAAGAAAGAAGCTAATAAAAATTGAATCTTGAATACACTGAGACATATTTTCCAAAAAATACATTTATTTTTCTGTTGTAAGGTTTTGATAGCTTCTTAACATCCTAAACACAAGCTTCCAACAAGAGTGCTTATTTTGCTGGCAAAGATTTTTAATAGCAATATTTGTTCCATTATTTGATATGAAATAAGTGCTTATAGGTAGGTAAGATAGCCATAATTTCAAAGCAGAAGCAGCATGTTTTCATGCAACATTTACCAGAGATACCCTTTTTGATTATTTTTGCCCTCCCTATGGCAATTCATGTGTTCTTAAGTATTTTTGACAAGATTGTATTGCCAATATCTCCCTTCCTTGGTTTCTATCTTAGTTAGTTTTGTGTTTCTATGACAGAATATTCTAGACTGTGTGATCATAATGAACAGAAACTTACCGACTTGTAGTTCTGGAAGCCAAGAGATCTAAGATTCATTGGCTCTCGTCTGGTGAAGGCCTTCATGCATTTTGCAGCTTAAGAACAAAGAGAAAGAAAGAAAGAAACAGGGCTCAGTTCTATCCTTTCAAATGAATTTACTCCAATGACAATGGCAATAATTCATTCATGAGGGAATTGCCTTCATCACTTAATCACTTCATCTCTTATTTCTTATTAATCCTGTTAATATTTTTACAATGAATATTGAGTTTCTAATGTGTGAACATTGGAGAACATATTTAAACTGTAACGTTATCCCTTGGCTCTTAAAATTCATGTCCTTCTCAAATAAAAAAAAGTTGTTCACTCAATCTCAAAGCCCAAATTTCTTAACTCATAATAGTATCATCTCAAAAATTCAAAGTCTCATATAAATCAGATATAGGTGAGATTTAAGCAAGATTCATACTGAAGGAAATTTTCCTTTTATCTCTGAGTCTGTGAAATTCAATTTATTCACTTCCAAAAATATATTGATGATATATACACACTATACACTTCCCTAGTCTATAAGAGATCAATAGGACAGAACAAAGGGATAACTGGTCCCAGATATGCCCAAAACCCAAGAGGGGAAACACTACTAAATGTCATGTTTCCAGAATTATCTTCCATTCCTCAAAAGCCAACTTTCTCAGAAAAATAAGAGATAATATTAAATGTGGAAAAATCTTAGTCTTCATTTCCTTAATTATAGATATAATTTTTGGAAATTTCACAGCAATATTTCTTTATCGCTTGAATTCTACAAATTATAGGCATACCATACTTCATTATACTTCATAGATACTGACTTTCTTAAAAATTAAAGCACTGTGGCAAACTTACATCAAGCAAGTTTATCCAGGGCATTTTTTTCCAACAGAATGTGTTTGCTTCATATTTCTGAGGCATATTTTTGTGATTTTCACAATATTACAACTTTTTAATTGTTATCATATTAATTATGGTTATTTATGATCAGTGATTCTGGGTGTTAATAAAGTGACTTTTTGGGGGGGGGAGGTGTCACTAACTACGGCCATATAAGATGGGGTCAATAAATGTTGCATATGATCTGACTGTTCTTCCAACTGGCCATGCTTCTGTTTCTCTCCCTTTCTTAGGGCCTATATTTCTTGAGACACAATATTGAAATTAGGCCAATAATAATCCTAAGTTTTCACATGAAAGGAAGAGTTGCTTATCTCTCATTTAAATCAAAAGTTAAAAACAACTAGGCTTATTAAGGAGGGTGTCAAAAGCTGAGAAACCCTCTTTCGACATCCCAGGTGGAATATTAGTCCTCTTGTACCAGTTAGCCAAGTTGTGAATGGAAAGACAAAGTTCTTGAAGGAAATACAACTGCCATTTTAATGAACACGTGAATGATATAAAATCGCAAGAGCTTTATTTTAATGACGATATGGAGAAATTTGTAACATTCTGATTAGACGATCAAAGCAGACACAACATTCCCTTAAGACAAAGTCTAATCTGCAGTAAAATTCTGACTATGTTCTGTTTTATGAAGACTGAGAGAGGTGAGAAAGTGCAAAAAAAAATAAATGAAATTAAAATTAAATTGAATTAAAACTAGAAGAGATGGTTTATGAAGCTTTAAGAAATAACCCATATCCAAATTTTAAGAGTGCAAAATGAAGCAACAAGAGCTGATTTAGAAACTGCAATAAGGTATCAGGAAGATCTAGAAAAAAATGCTTGAAAAAGGTGATTACATTAAATAGCATATTTTCAATGCCGATGAAATAGTATTTTATTTGAGGAAGGTGTCATCTGGGACCTCCATAATTGAAGAGGAAAAGTCAAATGTCTGTCTTCGAAACTTCAAAGGACTGCCTGAATCTCCTCTTAGGAGGTTCATGCAACTAGTGGTCTTAATTTGAAACTAATGATTATTTAAAAATGTGAAAACCTTATCTTCCTTTAAAATTACACAAAATCTATTATGTCTGTGCTCTATAAGTGAAACAATAAAGCCTAGGTGACAGAACCTCTGGTCCAACACAGTTCACTAAATATTTTAAGCCCACTGTGAAGGCCTACTGCAAAAAAAAAAAAAAAAAATCCAAAATATTATTGCTCATTTGCAATGTAACCGATCACCCAAGAACTTTGATGAAGATTTATAATGAAATTAGTGTTGTTTTATTTTTGTCAAACAATATTCCTTCTGTGCATCACAGATCAAAGAGTCATTTTTAATTTCAATTATTATTTCAGGAGCTCATTTTGTAAGAGTAGAGCTGCCATAGTTATTCCACTGACGGACCTTAGCAAATTAATTAAATCCTTCTGGAAAGGATTCAGTATTCTAGATACCATTAAGATTACTTGAAACTCATTAATTTGTATAATTAATATGCACTAATTATAATAGTAAAATAATATTAAATTTAAATAAGGTCTGTAGAATTGAAAGCTTGCTCTATTCTCCCCGGTCCCCTCCAAAAAAAAAGAGATTAGGAAGAAGATGGAGCAGGAAAAGGAGATTTTTTTCATTCATGGGAGGTAGTAAAAATATCAACATTGACAGGATTGTTAGATGAATTTGAAGGACTCAAAACTTCCATGGAGGAATTAACTACAGATTTGGTGATAATAACAAACAACTAGAGTTAAAAGTGGAGCAGAAGATGTGACTGCATTACTGCAATCTTGTGATAAAACTGACAAATGAGAAGTTGCTTCTTAAGGAATAGCAAAGAAAATGTTATTTTGATATGGTATTTTCTGGTGAAGATGCTGTGAACATTGTTGAAATGACAAAATTAGATGCAGAATATTACATAAACTTAGTTGATAAAAGCAGCAGCATGATTTGAGAGAAATGTTGGCAAATTTAAAAGAAGTTCTACCTTGAGCCAAATGCTATCAAATAGCATCACGTGCTACAGAGAAATCTTTTGTCAAAGAAAATGTCATGTAATGAGGCAAACTTCACTGTTGACTCTAATTTCTGCATTTTCCTCAGTATTCAGCAACCACCACCCTGATTAGTCAGCAGCCACACACATGGACACAAGACCTTCCAAGAACAAAGGGACTCACTAGAGGCTGAGAAAACTGTTGACACTTTTTAAGCAACAGATTACTTCACATAAATTTATATTAATTTTTAGCTATAATAATACTGTGTGCTTAATAGGTTGCAGGATAGTGTAGGCATAACATTTATATATACTGAAAAAATTTTAAAATGTACACCATTCCTTATGGTGGTATTCATTTTATTATTGTGGTCTCGAGCCAAACCTGTACTATATTTGAGATATTCCTGTACTATTTTTAGAATATAAAATGTGCTTTATTTTACTTTTAAAATTATGATTCACCAGATTAATAATTCAGGTCAGAGATTTTCCTCCTAAAATATTTATTTAGTCATGTATAATGACTGATTATCACAGTATGTTTTTTGCTTGAAAAAGTTTGTAGAAAATATAAAGGCAATTTATTGTTTATATCAAGGAAAATTTGCAAAACATCTAATTGAGATAAGACTGCTGATTCATTTGAGTATTTATTATCTCTCTCTTCTTTTAATGATGGAACATCACTATTCCTCTAAAATGTTTTAGCTCTCTACTAAAAGACAGAGAGGGAGAGAAGCCAGACAAATCTATTTCATTAACTTCCTTCTAATAAATATTTGTGTGACTTCTAGGTAATGTAATTTTAAAAAGATGTTTCTTTTTCTCAGTTCTGTTCTACTTCTCCATTCCACTGCAAAAGCAACAATAAAAGAACTACCATAAATCCAAAGGTGAAATATTCATGTCAAGGCTGACAAAGCTACATCAACAGCATGAAAGGCTCATCTCTGATCTCTTCTATGTGAGAAAATTATGTGCCATATTAAGTTAAGTAATTAGGAATATACTTATAGAAGTTTAAACTATACCTTAACTACTACACTTAATATGTGTTTAGAATCTATTGATTAACAATAGGAGAATCTACAAAATAACATGATAGCAAGAAAGAATGACAAAAATTGCATACTTAAATTACTTAGTTTTCCATTTAAGCTAAAAGACATTGTATTGCATTTTTCCTTATATTTTTTTTACCACTTAAGTAGAGGCTGTATTTTATAGGACCACAAAACTTATGACAAGGGTTATACTATTTGTTACCCCTGGGGTTTGGAATAAATTACATCACTGATTTTTCTAGTTCTCTAACTTGATAGAATGTCATGAGAGTTAGCCTCTACAATTGCTTAAGCCAATTCCAATAACATATCATAATATAATATGCAATCTATAATAAATTATATTTTCTATAGACTATATATATAGTCTATATATATAGACTATATAGTCTATTTTGTTTCTCTGAAGAAACTTGACTGATACTGTAGTCTGGGCAGGAGATATATTTAGAATATTTAACATATAGATGATTATAAAGCCATAAATAAAGATGAGAGCTCTCTAAATTTTTCCTGAATAAGAGAAAAAGTTTATGATGTGTCCTTGAGGAAGTGCAATATCTAAAATAGTGAATCAGAAAAGTCCATAGAGTGGTGTTATCAAGGACCTTCACGTTATACAACCCTTCAGTATGCTAGAGACATTCATATAAAGAAAAGTTCCTAAACTCATTAAAAGAATTGTAGAATGGCAGGAAACTAGAAAAAGAGAAACATAGAATTGATTACTTACTTTCATGAGTTGTGAGTAGTTGATGTGTTACCTGAGCAATATAATATAATATATCTGAACACACATAAAGTAGAATTCAAGGTTTTAATCAATGCAATTTACATAAAACTTATCTTGAATATTTACTAATAGTAATTAAACCTTATTGTGCTTCATGGTAATTAGGTACAATCCTAAGCAACTTGCATAAATGAATGTAATTAGCTTCATATTTATGTAGCCACATTTTTTTAAAAAAATCTTTTTATTAAAGAGTAGAAATACCAAAACATGGAAAGAAGTATGACATTTGGAAACTTCCTCTATACTCCTTGATAAATAGTCTGGTACTATTCTTCTTTTCAGGGAGCAATAAACCTCCTTAATCAAAATTCTTCCTAACTGCCTTATAAGAAAAACCAATGAAAGTAGACACAGAGTTTCATTTCTTATTTTGCTTTAAAGTGGATTATCTCATTGATAGTTAAATGTGCTACAAAAATAAGAAGAACATAGTTTAGTAGAATTGGAACGAAACAATACGTCAGGCAAACTTATAAAAAAGAAAATCCCAAAATTGAAAAGACTTCATAGTAAAGTAAATGTCAGATTGTAAGAACAGTCATCAAAGAAAGTCAGAAATTATTTAATTTTTGTCTCTCAATGTGCAAACTCATTTCTAATTTTCAGATGAATCAGAGAAAGTTATACTCCTATGATTATTAATGTAATTTATTAAAAATGAATTTAAGTTAACATCTAATTCACACTAGGGAATAATAAATTCTATAATTATTTTCAATCATCATTTTATCATATTAATAGTTAATAATGCCAGTCCAAATAAAAACTTAAAATTTACAAACTTTATTTAACATTAAAGCTTTCCTTTAACCTCAATGTGGTCTTTGGAAGATTATGTACCTTAGATAAGGAAGTTACAATAGGCTTCTTTCTTTTCAAATTAGTTTCTCTACACTCTGAAATCCATGTTGTTAACTATTAGTTTTAGTACTTCAGTGTTCAAGGAATGGAAAGTGAAATCTATGGAAGGCAGAGGTCATAGTGTAATAGTTATCTTGTTCCCTAGATGTGACCTAGAATTTAGAGTTGAATCTATCTTTGTTTATCTCAATGTTTTTTTCCCTATTTCTAGCCTCAGAAATGTTACCATTTCATTCAGTTCAACTGTAACTGCTATTTAAATAACTCTATTTAAACATTAATTTTGTAAGAATAAAAAGAATCATTTAATCCATAGCACTGAAAAATCTGGAAGAAAATGGGGAGAACTATTTCATTTGCAACAGTATCATTTATCAAAATATTTAGGAAAAAAATAGTAAGGAAGGAGACAAAAGACTTGCAAACTTAAAACTACAAAACATTGCTGAAAGAAATTAGAGAAGGCTGGGTGCGGTGGTGCATGCCTGTAATCCCAGTGGCTCAGGAGGCTGAGGCAGGAGGATTGCAAGTTCAAAGCTAGGCTCAGTAAAGGGGAGGCACTAAGCAACGCAGTGAGACCCTGTCTCTAAATAAAATAAAAAATAGGGCTGGGGATGTGGCTTAGTGGTCAAGTGCCCCTGAGTTCAATACCTGGTACCCCTCCCCCAAAAAAAGAAATTATAGAAGACACAAATAAATGTAGATACCCATGTTCATAGTTTGGAAGACAATATTTCAAGATGTCAGTAAAATTCAAAGTTATTCATGAATTTAGTACATTTCTTCTAAAAATTTCAATGATATTTTTTACAGAAGTAGAACATAAATAAATCCTAAAATTCATATGGACTCTCAAAGAAACCTGAATATCCAAAAAATAAAAAGAAAACCCTGAAAAATCTAAAAGTTTTCTCATTTTTCTAGATTTCAAAATATTACAAAGTTGCAATAATCAAAACAGTGAAGTATTAGTATAAAGACTGACATAGTGGTGAATAGAATAGAATAAAGAGAACAGAAATAAACTTTCCATTAATGATCTAATGAATTTTAAGAAGAATTTCAAGAAAATTCAATGAGGGAACAAAAAGTCTTTTCAACGCAGGTACAGAGAAAACTGAATGCAAAAGAATGAAGTTGGACTTTCACCTTACTCCATAGAGGAAAATTAATTCAAAATGCATCAAGGATGTGAAATGCAAAATTTAAAACTATAAGGCTTTTAGAAAAAAACATTTGGGAAAAAATCTTTATTTCATTGGATTTTTGCATTGATTACTTGGATATTGTAAACATAAAACATAGGCAACAAGTGTAATAATAAATTGTATTACATCAAAATTAAAAATTATGCATCATAGCATACAATCAATATATTAAAAGGTAACCTATGTAATGGAAGACTTACAAATCATATATCTGATAGGGTTTAATATTCAGATTATAATATGCAGCTTGAAACAAAAAAACAACACCATCAAAAAATTGTCAACAGACTAAAATTGACGTTCCCCCCAAAAGCATTCAGAAATGAGCAAGAAGCATATTAAAAAGGTACTGAACATCACTAGCTATTAGGGAGAAGCAAATCAAAACTACAATGAGATAGCATCACACATCTAAGAGATCTGCTCTAAAACGAAACAGAAAATAAGTGTATGAATGAATGTGCGAAAATTGAAACCTTTGTTCCAATTTGTAGGTGGGAATGTAAAAGGGTATAGTTACTAAGAAAACAGTACAAAAGTACCCCAAAACATTAAAAATAAAATTAACACACATAATTTAGAATTGCCATTAATGGGCTTATATCCAAATGAATTGAAAGAAGAGCCTCAAATACATATTTGTACACCCAAGATAAAAGTATTATTATTCATAGTTACAAAAGTGGAAGTAACACAATTGTCATTCCTGAATTAATGATTAGACAAAATGTGGTATATACTTCAATGGAATTATTCAGCCTTCCAAATGAAGAAAATTTTGACATGCTCTAGCATGAATAAAACTTGAGGACATTATTTTACATGAAATAGCAGTCACAAAAATACAATCATTAAATGAGTCCAGATATAAGATATATAGAGTAGTCACATCCACAGAAAAACAAAATAAAATGGTGGTTGTCAGTAGTTGGAGGATGGATAAAGAATGGGAAATGTTTAATGGGAATAGAGATTTAGCTTTTTAAGATGTAAAACTTCTGGGGCTGGGATTGTAGCTCAGCGGTAGAGCGCTTGCCTTGCAGGCGTGAGGCCCTGGGTTCGATCCTCAGCACCACATACAAAGCAATAAAATAAAGACATTGTGTCCATCTACAACTAAAAAAAAATTAAAAGAAAATGTAAAACTTCTGATTTTTGATTCTATAACATTGTAGATGTACTTATTATTACTGAATTACACACAGCACTGTTACTAAAGCAAATCATACATATGTAAAGCAATTAAAATATACTATACACGTATATACAGCCCCATGTGTAATAAAAGGTAAAAAAAATCTCAATTTCCCTGATTAAACCCAGATTCAATTTGAAATAATACTTGGTATATTTCCAAAATATCTCATGTATTTATAAAAAAGACAGCACACTTCTAAATAAGCACGAGTCAAAGAAAACTAAAAACATTTTTAAAAAGTTTTATAATTGAATGACATTAAAGAAACTACTCATCCACATTGAAGGAGTGCATCTTAAGCAATGTGGATGTACAGACATTTTCAATATATATGAAACATATATATTTGTTTCAATACTATTCAGTGTCAGTGTCCATCAACAAGTATATGTATTTTTTAAAAAGTGGCATGTATCTACAATGGAATATTAGTCATACTTAAAAAGGAAATTCTGTCATTTGTGGAAACATGGATGAAATTAGAGAACAATATACTAAGTGAAATAAGCAGGCATGAAAAGACAAAAATTGCGTGTCTTACTTATATGTGAAATCTAAAATAGTCTAACTTAGAGAAGCAGAGACTAGAATGGTAGTAACCAGAGGCTAGGTGTAAGAAAAATAGTCAAAGGCTGTCAATCCTCAGTTAGACGAAAATAATAATTTTCCACACTGTGAACAAAGAAGTAAACTGATTTTAATCATAAGCACTAGTGCTAAGATTCTATATGTACACAATCATTTTGTATCTATAAAAAGTTTTTAGAACTATTAAGTGAAATTAACATAGTTGTAGAGTAGTACATGAGTAAAATATAATAGATACAATTTTTCTCATTATTGGTTGTGGTGGTGGTGGTGTGTGTGTGTGTATGTATGAGAGAGAGAGAGAGAGAGATCTCACACACACAGACAAACCCAGTATAAATAATGGAAGGGGAAAATAGAATTACAACATTGTAAAGTTCTTCAACTATACTTCAAATGATACCGTATTATTTTTAGGTTGATAATAGTGATATTTAGTGATGTATATTTTAGACCCATAAGCTACCAAGACAATAAAACTAACAAACAGAAAGCAAAGGTAAAAGGAAATCCAACTAAAAAACAATAGTTGAGATAAAATGTATTTACAGAAATACATTAATGTATAAAAATAAGATAGACAAGACTAAAAAATAAATAAGTGATAAAAAATAATATTTAACAAGACATAGAATTAAGTTTAAGCAAATCATTTAATTAAGTTGTATTAAAATCTGTCATTCAAAAGTAGATATTAAGCAACTGAAATTAAAAAACTAACTATAAAATAATTAGTTAGAATAAAAGATAAAGAATATGAAAGGATGTAACATGGAAATATTTATTTCAAGAAGACTGAAGGGTTTATATCACAATCAGGCAAAGTTTATTTTTGAACAATGACTCTTATCATTTCTTGCTCTTTTGGCTAAGATCCTGTGTAGAACAAGGAATGTTATCAAGTTTTCAAATTTATATATGTAGCTCCTCATGTTTTTGTTTTATTCAGCTGTACATTGCTGAATAACAACTAAAAATATCTGCCAAGAACAACTTAGAGGAGAAAAAAGTTATTTTGGGCTAATGGTTTCAGGGGTTTAGTCCATGGTTTTCTGATTCCATTGCTTTGGACCCAGTGTATGGCAGAATATTATGGCAGAAAAGAAACCATGCAGGAAAACTGCCCACCACATGATAGCTAGGAATCAGAGAAAGCAAAAGGAACAGGATGTAGGGAAGATGAAACTTTCAGGGACCCATCTCTTCCAGCCATATCCCACCTGCCAACAGTTACCACCTAGACTGTCCATTCAAACTAGGATAGACTGATTGTATCACACCTCTTATAATCCACTCATTTCTTCTGGGAATGTGCATGCATTAACTTAAGAGGTTTGGGGACGCCTCATATCCAGAGCATAAAAGTATTCAATAATCAAAGTGAAATATATTACTGAATTTTAAGGAAGTTATACTTCCAGAGATCCTTCAATTTGAGAACACGAGCTCACCCTTAAGGGAAACCCAAGTTCTTAAGAATAAGAGGAATTTTGCTAAAAACTTATGGACCCCACCTCACCTCTCTCAGATACGCCTATATATAAATTGAGCAAAATATACCTTTTAGAGAACAGAAATAGAGGCAACTACATATGGAATCCAGAATTCATACCACTGCCAATCCTGATAGAAGCTAATCTCTACTCCATGTAGACAGAAGAAATGCTGCAGAACATTGGACATCATGAGATGTGTCTCTTTTATGTACCTTCAAATTATCTTTAATGTTGTAATGTTTCATCCTGTTGCTAGTATTGTTGGTGCTCCTTCACAATCATATATGATGTATTTTGTGAGGTTCAAGTTACTGTTTATCCAAGTGTCTGGACCAAAATATTCAGAAAATTGGGGATAAGCATTCTGGATTCAGAGAACTTTTTTCCCATGACATCAGCTTGGGATATAGTACATGAAACTTAGGGCTGTTTTTCTTTAGGCATTGGAAAGCACATTCTTTATTGCATATGGAATAATCATCATATGAATTATGAAAAAAGAAGTTGTTGTTTACTCACTACTATTTTTAGGCATATCCCAGCCTTCCAAGGTTAGTTATCTCATTTAGTCCTTCAAAAATTCTATAAGGTACATTCTATTATCACTCTCATTTTATAGTATTGAAAAGACTATGTAAGTTTCTTTTTAAAAAATAAGTTCAGTTTCTCAAAAATGACACAGGTAGAATATAAATGCTAGTACTTCAACTCTTGCTTATCATGCCATTCATAAGCTAGGCATGGATGTTTTAGATTGCACATTTGGAAAGGATGATTTATGTCTATGTGTGTGTGTGTGTGTGTGTGTGTGTGCATGTGCATGCATGTATGTGTGTGTGTTTGTGTGAACAGCCCTCTTCTGAACTAGTTGCAAATGTTTTCTAATCGGAGACTGAGACAAACAAGAAAATCTGATTCTTTTGATGAATCTGTGCCTATTTTCCAATTCTTAACTTTTCAGTATTAGTAACCATGTGATTTCAGTTCTTGCTTCAGTTTGAGGTTTGTTTGTACTGCACAGATAACCAAAGAAGAGCTTATTTTTAACATTGTGCCTTCACAACTTTTTAACAGAACATCACAAACAGGCATCAAAAACTTTTTAACAGGAAAAAAAGCCTTATTTTTCAATAAAGAACTCAGTTGCTATGTATTTATTACTGAATGAACTTTCATGTTATTTCTTATTATTTAAAATTCCATGTGTTTGTGTCCCATTTGAGGAAACTGTAAACTCTTAGTTGATGTTTAATGTTCTGTTTTGTATCCTTTTGGTGAATAATTACCAGAAGTTTTTCTCAAGGAAACAATGATTAAGTAGAAAGCTTTTTTGCTTAACAAGTTACCTTTGGCTAAATACTTAATGTGTTAAGTCTTCTTCCTTTTGTAACAACAAAGAAGATATTATGTAGGCTTTTATTAATTGATTGATTGATTGATTCAACAAATACTTGTTCAGGATCCCTTTTTAGTAAACTGAAGTACTGTCAATTTATTTAAGAGGCAACATATTTTAGTTCCTTTTTCAAGTCTTATGTGGAATGTAAGATTTTAATACAGAATCAATAAAAGATTGTTGCATAAATTTGGTATTTCTCAACCCAAGATATTGAACTATATACAGTTGGATACATAGTTTTCAGATTCAATTATGTGGGAAAAAAAACCCACTAGAGATATGGTAGAGATTTAAAAACATAAACTCAAACATTGATTATTTTGTGACCTCATTTGTAGTCCAAAAAACTGACACAAAGAAAAACTATTTTATTTGAAATTTGACTTTTTAGATTTAGGACAACAATCAAATAAATGAGCAAAGAATCTTTTGAAGCCAAATGTGGCCTAGATTTTTTCTTTTAAGAAATCTTTCTTTTTTCTTTTTTGACCTGACTTAAAACTCACAGCTTCTACATCCAGAATAGATAATATAAAATAGTATGAAACAGGCATTTACTTATGGACCAGCTTCTCAAAGTCACGATTAACCTCAATTGCAGATTTTGTTTCTAAGTTATACTCTTTCTTTCTGTGCCCAGTCAAAGTGAACATTTCTGAAATGCTATTCATTGGGGCTTAAATTCTGTGGTAGTTCAAAATAAGTATCAGTTGGCCTGATTTTTCAAGATATATGAAACTCAGGCAGGTTATGCTCTGGGTGCTTATGTGAAGTCATAGTGTTTAAAACATAAAGTTCTTCTGTTTGCATCTTACTTCTTCACCTGAGATGACCTGAAATGACTGAGCTGCCATATATAAACATTGGAGTTACTCCCATTTTCTTCATTTATTAACCAATTATTAGATGAGTACGATAATTTATGTTGACAAAAGGAATATAAGATATAACACCCAGTTTCTATGAGGTTGAATTTTGTATGGAGACACGACACACAGTGTATGACTACTACAAAAATAGTGGTGGATGCAGAGGTACTTGAAGAGCAAAAAATGAGAACGGGTGACGAGCAACAGAATGCAGCTGTGAGACCCAGTGAAGTTCCGAGTGCAGAGAGAAATATTCTGCATAAAATTATTTGGAACCTAGAGTTTAAAGGTACATAATAATATTCAATTTTAAAATTTTTCAATGTGTCTTCAAAATCATCATCATCATCATTTTTATAGCTAAAAATTATTTACCAAGCACTTGGAATGTTCTAGGTCTTGCACCACAAACTGTATACAAATGAGTTTGTTGATTCTTACCAAAACCCTAGTTGGTTAAGTGTAGTCACAGTGCCCATTTTAGAGACAAGGAAGCTGAATCAGAGTGAAAATAAGAAACTTGTCCAAACCCAGAGTGGCATAAATCACTAAATTGAGTTTATGGAAGCAAAGAGGACCACTGAGCTCATATTTTAACATTTTGGTGGGGCATTAATACTGTCTGTCTTGATATTTGTTTATATTACATCCAATTTTATTTAAAAGACTTTCTTCTTTTGGACTTTAGTTCTCAGAGTACTTTTAACATATAAGCCCTAACAAATAGGAACTAATAAAGTTATATAATTTAGATTAATTTACATTAGATATCTTCTATATTTAATGTGCTGTTGTAGACCCTTTGTGGGGTATAACATGTAATTTAAATATTGGAAAAGATTATAATCTGTCCTCAATGACCTAATGCCTTTCTGAATTTTGTACTTGACCATAAAACAGTTGAGAATACTCAATTCAAATTTCTGTCCCATAAAAAGTATGCAGATAATAAAATTTCCTACGTCATAAAGTTTGAGGAAAAATGAGTTTGTTGGGATGAAACATGACACACAGCAACAGCTCAGTATAGACACCATAATTCCTTTGCTGTACAGTCTTTATGGACACTTCTTTATTTCTTCAAGACCCAGCAAATTACCAGACAATTTGGGAAGTTCTTTGCCAGTTCACTGAAAAGATGAATTTTTTTCAACTCTTCAAGTTTTACAATTATAATTCACTTGTAGAAGTATCTGGATGGATCAGTTGACATGACGAAGCACAAATCTCCATCTTCAGCTTTCTCCTGACTGTACATCTCTGTGAGGTAGAAAGAGGAGAGCAGAGCATCCAGGAAGAAATGGTAGAGGTACATGTGTGTGTAGACCTGTGCATCTGAGGATGCACACACAGTCATACTTCAACTAGATATCCAAGGCTAATCGAGCAGACCTCTAAGTAGTGACCTAAAATTGCATCTGCTTTTTTTGTGTTCCACCATAATTAAAGATGCCAACGTGGTCATAGTCAACTCATTCTGAAGGGAAACAAGTCCTCAACAATAATTCATTGGAAATGCAAATAGATGGTCTATGATGAGTAGGAAGAAAACTGACACTTCATTAGGAAATATTTTTCAAAGCTGCTTTTTTCTTATATCTAGCTTAAAAGGAAGAAACACTTTGATTTCTCAGGTGTAGTTTCCTATAAATTCCATTTCTTTTATTACCTATTTGCCTAACAAGGTAAACAGATTTTTATACAGCAATACTCTCATGATTTATTTAATTTCTAGAAACAGACTTTATTTTGGCTAATGTCAACACCAGCAGAAGTATAGGATTGGGCTACAATTTATATACATTATGTACACATGCTGAGCTGTACACTGTATTTACACATGGGTGAATTGTGTGAGTGTGTTTGTTTGGTTTGGTTTTCAGGAAAGGCTTTGTATGATTTGTCACCTTCCTATCTCAAGATTCAATTTGTTCCACTCTCCATTCAACTCACTGTGTATACTTTCAAAGTTCTTTCAACCACAAGTGCTTGATACATGACAGCCTCATTTTCTGCTACTTGCCACATTTCTTTGTCAAAAAAGTCTGTGCTGAATTCTCAGCATAAATGAAATTCCCCTTAACAAACCTTTAAACTTCTCCATCATGGAAGTTCCCTGTAATGTTTTTCTTAACATGCGATCAAAGGTCGATAAACGTTTGTGTGATTGTTTGC
This sequence comes from Xerus rutilus, assembly GCA_028644305.1. NCBI lineage: Eukaryota > Metazoa > Chordata > Mammalia > Rodentia > Sciuridae > Xerus > Xerus rutilus. The sequence goes on along the minus strand of CM053400.1, from coordinate 82,213,676 downwards.
TTGTTCTTTACTTACCCATTTGTTTCCTTTCTCCTCTACTAGACCTTGAAATTTATTAAGCAGTTTCCATGACTTTCTTACTAAGATGGATTTTTCCATAATACAGCACAGTACCTAGCTTTTAAAAAGAAAATTTAAAATGTATGAATTAATCAAAATATCTAATGCTCTTTCTGAACTCTCCAAATTATAATAACATATTTGAAATTTTGAATTAGGAGAGAGGTTCTAAATAAAATTTTTAAAAGTATGATTTTTTGTTTGTGTCAAAAAGTAATTTTGAATCATTGAATGAACATTATAGCAAATCTTGCTTCAGACAGAGAAAACCTTGAATATGTGTTTGACAGAATACTGTCCTAACCACATAGAAACTTTAGCCATATATATATTTAGCTACAAAGAATAATATATATTTTATTCTATAAATTTAGTTCTTCACATAATTATAAAGACTTACTTTCCTGAAGATATTGAGCATAAAACTGGGCTTTCAAGTGTTTATCAATTGGCATTTTATTAATGTCTCTGATGTATTTGACTGCATAACAAATACACATAGAATTTAATTCATAAGGATCATGCAAGCTTATTTATAATCAAAGAATAAAAAAGCAAATCTTAACTTTCATTATATTCAGTGAATTAATTTCAGAGAAATTTCCCCAAATAGTGCAATGCATTAATGTTCTATTCAGGTAGTTGAGAGATTTGGAAATCAAAGGTTATATTTTATCTTTGTGTTAAAAGCCAAATCTTTTCAAGGCTAAACCCAGCAGTTCTATTTCTCTGAAGAGGAGCTTTGACTCCTGAGACTGTCCTGCTGGCCATCGTTTTTACTTTGCTTTCTGTTTTTTAAAATTTAAGTAATTTCCACATGTGTAGTATTTGGTCTTTGGAGTTTTAAATTATTTTCATGTACCCAAACTCTTTTTTCTGGCCAGTTGAATGATTATCAATTCTGAATACCCACAGATAGTGTACCTTTATCATTTCTGTATTGAATTTTTTCCTTCCATAGCTTAGGAGGATACATGTATGCATGTATGTATGTATTTTGAAAATCTAATGTGAATCTTGGCTTTTTTTTTCTTAATTTTATTTATTTATTCTACTTAGGTATACATGATAGCAGAAGGCATTTTGATTCATTGTACACAGATGGAGCACAACTTTTCATTTCTCTGGTTGTATGTGATGTAGATTCACATCATATATGCAGTCATACATGAAGCTAGAGCTATGATGTCCATCATATTCCACCATCTTTACTGTCCCCCTGCCCCCTCCCCCTTCCCACCCCTGTGACCAAAATTTCTCCATTCTTCCTGTGTCCTCCCCCATATTATGGATCAACATTCAGTTATCAGAGAGAACATTTGGCATCTGGTTTTTGAGGATTGGTTTACTTCACTTAGCATGATATTCTCCAACTCCATCCATTTACCTGCAAATGCCATAATTTTATTTTTTTTATTGCTGAGTAATATTTTGTTATGTATATACGCCACAGTTTCTTTATTCATTCATCTATCAAAGGGCATCTAGGTTGGTTCCACAGTTTAGCTATTGTGAATTGAGCTGCTCTAAACATTGAAGTGGCTGCGTCACTGTAATATGCTGTTTTTAAGTGTTCTGGGTATAAATCAAGGAGTGGGATAGCTGGGTTAATCTTGGCTTGTTTACAAGTTATTGTGTTCTTTGTAGAAAATTTACTTTCAATGACAGACATCATCCAAGCCATCCTGTTATGGTTTGAATATCATGTGTCTCCCAAAAGCTCACATATGAGAAAATGCAACAAGATTTAAAGAACGAATGATTGGGTTGTGAGAACTTTAAATCAATCAGTGAATTAATCCTTGATGGAATTAACTGGAGGCAGTTAGAGTGTGTCTGGCAGAGGTGGAGTATTCGGGGTATGGCTTTGGGGTATATATCTGTACCTGGTAAGCAGAGTCTCTTTCTTGCTTCCTGATCACCATGATGTGAGCCACTTCCCTCTCCATACTCTTTGCCATGATATTCTGCCTCACCTTGATCTCAGAGGAACAAAGCCAGCTTCTATTGACTAAGACCTCTGAAACCGTGAACCCTCAAATAAACTTTTTTCCCAAAAAATTCTTCTGTTCAGATCTTTTAGTCAGTAAAAAACCTGACTAAAACAGAAATTGATACCGAGAAGGGGAGAATCATTGCTGTGACTAACCTGACCATGTGGTTCAGAAGGATTTTGAGCTTTTTGGAAACGATCAGAGGAATTTTGAGATGCTTAGCAGTGCCAGCTCGAAATGCTTTAGATTGTTGTAAGTGGAGATTAATGACTGAATCTGGTGGGAGGTCAGAAAACCAGAATGCCAATAAGACTGTGAACAATGAAGACAGAGCTCAAGAGGGGTCAGAGGAGGACTCTTGGAATTTGGAGTAGAGGCCATTCTTGTTATGTCCTAGCTGAGAAGTTGTCTGCATTTTGCCAGTGCCTGATACTTTTGGTGAGGCTGATTTTAAAAGTGATGGAGTTCTTAATCTAGTGGAAGAAATGTGTAGGCAGCACAGCTTTGGGTGACAGCATGGATATTCCTGGTGGCTTTTAGCCAAATTTATTGTGATAGTGAAGAGCAGAAAGATTCAAAAAGCTTGGACTTGAAAGGTGGGAGTAAAACTGAGGCTAAGGAGGTTGGTTGTTAAAGACTTGCGTGCCACTTAAGAAATTCTAAAGACTTTGCCCAGACAATAAGAAAGATGCCTTGAGGGCATCTCAGGAATTGGCAGGATCATACTCATCTCAGACTCAAAGAAGTAAAAGTAAAAATTCTCTTGGGAAGAGACCAGTGGGGCACTCTTCTTGCACAAAGGGGCATAGGAAGTGGTTTCTATAATGCTCAGCCACCTACACACTCAGAGGCTGCTGCAGCCAGAGTCCCTGGAGGCTTGGCTACTGCTCAAGATGATAACAGACCTTAGCATCAACCATGTGGTGCTGGTTCTGAGGAAATGCAGGATGCTGGTATTATGGAGTCATAGAGGCTTCCACCAAGATTTCAAAAGAAAGCCTGCAATGCCAGGCAAAGCGCAGTAGGGCCAGAGTCCCTGTGGGTAGCCCCTGAGAGGACAAAGGATGGAAATGTGAGGAAGCCAAAGCTGCAGTGGAGACTCCCAGGATTAAGAAAAACCAGGAAGGTGGAACATCTGCTGAGGAAATCTACATGAATGAAGCATAGACAAGCCAGCAGAAAGACCACTTGGGATGCAACCAACAATGTCACAGGGGTGGATCTACACAAACCCTTTGGAGAGAACATCATGATGCCATGCACTTCACATGCTGGACACAGAACTACAGAACTTGTTTGCCCAGCTGGATTTTGGTCTTGCTTTGATCCCATCCCTTCTTTCTATGCCCCTAATTTTATGAATGAGAATGTTTACTTTGTACCATTATATATTGGATACTTGCAAATTGATTTTAATTTTACAGGAGCTCACAATGCAAGATTGTCTTAAACCTCAGAGAAGAGTTTAGACTTAAACTTTGAGCAATCTTGGAACTGTTGAGACTACTGGGAATCTTGGGAATGGACTAAGAATGTTATAGTTTGGATTCAAAATGTCCCCCCAAAAGCTCATGTGTGAGATAATGAAAGAAAGTTCAGAGAAGAAATAATTGGGTTATGAGAGACTTAACATAATCAGTGGATTATTCCCTGATGGAATTAACTGAGTGCTAACTGGAGGCAGGTGGGATGTGGCTGGAGGAGGTTGGGTATTGAAGGTGTGGCTTTGGGGTGTATATTTGTACCTGGCAAGTGGAGTCTATTTCTCTGCTTCATAATCATCATGTGAGCTTCTTCCTCTGCCAAATTCTTCTCCATGATGCTCGGCCTCACCTTGAACCCCAAGGAATAGAGTCAGCCTTCTTTGGACTGAGATCTCTGAAACCATGAGTCCTCAAATACCTCCCCTAAAATTATTCTGTTCAGATCTTTTACTCCCAGCAGAAAAAAGCTGACTAAAACACCTCAACTGGACATTCCATACAGAAAAACCTCTTGTAGGCAAAGTAAAAGTAGGACATCAAGTAAGCTAAGAGATTATTCTATTACAAATTGATTTGAAATAGAATATTTTTTGTAATGTATTTTATTCATGTTAAATGAATTAATGGAATCATACTGATGGTGCTATTTAAAACATTTAGAAAGTTATGTAAACTACTATTGAATAGAAGAGTTTTAATATCTTTAGCTTAGCAATTGTTTTACCAATGTCTCTGATGTATTTTGTTACATAGCATACACATACAATATAATTCATAAGGCTTATGAATGTTTATTTATGCTCAAAAAATTTAAAAAAATCTTAACTTCTATTACTTAACTTCTATTATTCAGTGGAATTCATTTCAGAGAAATTTGCTCAAATAATGCACTACATTAACTTTCTATTCAGGCAATTGAGACATTTTAAATTAAGAGAACTCCGCCACTGCCTCTATCAACACTCTGATAGTAATAATGGTCCAGATGGGAGTAAACATCATTAGCTAAAACTCGGCACTATGGCACTATGGCACTAGCACTATGGACAATGGCCTGACAAAATATGGTTTTCTTAAGAAAAAAATATTGGATGAGGTGATCTAACTTTTGTTCTTTCAGTTTTCCTGAAAGATCCATGACCCTATTCTTTCTTTTACAGTACAATTGAAACATCCCTGTCATTTTATCTGTTAAGCAGACCAAAGGATAAAACTAGAGTAGGCTTGCTTTCTAATCAAATTCAAACCTTTTTTCTTTTTCTATTCTATATTATTTTTAAATTTATTGTAACAAAAGATAGTATTGCCAAAAATAAAAAATGCTATTTTATTTATTTTATTTATGATTAATCTATTTGAAATTTGTTGTAATCTCCTGGAATTTCTCTAAGTTACATGTGTGAAATAGGATAAGTTTCTAGTAGATACACTTGTGGCTTTGGAACACTTTTTTTCTGGTCTTTTAAATTCACTTTCTGACTTAAAGGTAATCTTATGGAAGATTAACGTATTTAGACTGGTAGGTGCACTTTTAGATCCATAGTTGATGTTATCCTAGTTCTAAAATTATACACTACAATTAGATCAAAATTTATGGAAGAAGAGAACTCCTCCTGTATAGTTATGATAAAGGAAGCTTCAGGTCTACAGAAGCCAACTCATAGTGATTGTATTAGGAAATGGCTGTTCAGGATCTTACTAACTATATCACAAATATTATAGGGATTCTTTTTCTCCTGCTCTCTAAATTCTGGACTTTACTAGAGCTTTCCTGTAATAAGAGAAGAAAAATTTGACTTTCCAGCTGTAATAAGTCACCAGACCACATTTGGGAACAAAGCATAAGTACTGGTATCCCACCTAGTCCATTTCCTCTACTGTATGTCATACCATATAAAATCCTACTTCTCATAATCTTCTTGAGAGTTTGAGAGATTGACTCCACTACAAACAGAAAATTCATCAGCTTAACACTTTTACTGTATCATCCACCAAAGATTTATTCATGCTTCCCCAAATCTCAATGGCATAAGGTGAGAAAAATACATTTTTTCCTAATGACACAAGTTTATTGAAAATCAGAAATGGGTGGGAGAGTAGTAGTCACCCAGGAACAAGACTGTTAGTGAAGCCTCTATCAAATATTTTTGGGTGCTATTCATAGGAAGTAATTTCTAAGTTTTCAAATGTTAAGTTAATGCTGGGCCTGGAAATGTCAAGCATGACTTTTATTTCTCAATCATTGACCATTGTCAAATATTCCCACCAAACACAAGAAGCACCAGAAGTAAAATATCACCATTTTCTTCCAAACAAGAAGAAAGTAGACATACTTGATAAACAGTTCAGAAGACAATTAGAGTCCAGCTACAAAAACTCTACTCATCCTTCTTTCTTTTTTTTTTTTTTTCTTTTTTTTGGTACTGGAGATTGAACTCAGGGACACTTGACACTTGACCACTGAGCCACATCCCCAGCCCTAGTTTGTGTTTTATGTAGAGACAGGGTCTCACTGAGTTGCTTGCTTAGCACCTCGCTGTTGCTGAGGCTGGCTTTGAACTCACGATTCTCCTGTCTCAGTTTCCGTAAGCGCTGGGATTACAGGCTTGAGCCACCGCTCCCAGCCCTACTCATCCTTCTTTCTATGCTCAAAACATTTCCCTAATCTTTAAGGGAAGCACTCAGAAGTCTCACCCAATTCCTACTTTTAGCCTAGCCTACTTTTAGCATGCTATTCTGTTCATGAATTATGGGTAAAATTTTATGCCTAAAATATTGAGCATGGAATTTTTATAATTTTAAAAATCACATTTAAAATTCATATTTCTATATTTTCCACAAACTATGTCTCTCTGTTTTTTGTTGAAATGATGCACTTAGCATTTCAGTCCTCAGAAGGAGAGTGCTAAATTTTTCCTTTCACAGAATTTACTGAGCACCACCTCAAACAATTAAGAGGTTTTCACAATGTGTAAGAATATAAGTATGTTATTTTGGATTTCACTCATGGAAAATTATACATTTCAAGCAGGCTTTTTTTCCTCAAAACCTTCTTAATCTTGTATTTTAGAAATTGGAGGTAAGAAATAGTTTCTTTTTCCAACCTAGAGCTGCCAAATTTTTGGATTTTCTTTTCATTCCTCTTTGTAATACCAGCTAATGATTTCATGTTCATCTCTTCCTTGGAGCACTATGTTACATGTAGACAATCGTAATAAGCAAAACTGCTAACATTCTATTTTCACAGTTCTTCCAAATTGTAACTCCTTAAGTATATTATTTGCTTGTAACACTACTGCAGTCAACAGTTTACCAAATATTTTTCACTTGAATTGCATGAATTCTGTTTTTTTTTTAATTATTTTACTTTATTTTTTTTCCCAAAAGTTGCATTTTAATACATGTTGGCAAACATAACAGAAAAAAACAAATTATCAGAAGCTGTACACACTATTCACTGAAAACATTTGTTGAGGCAAATAGAAAAAAATTGTTACAATCATAATTTTTCTAACTTTGCACAAAATTATAAGCAGATTACATTCTTCATATTAAACATCTT
>CM053400.1:82168178-82206476 GCA_028644305.1 Xerus rutilus | reverse complement strand
GTACCCATTCCCCTTTCCTGAATTCTGTTCTTTACGCTATTATTCAAAGCTTTTGCTTTTCTTATCACATGGCCAGAAAGTGATTTTGTTATAGTATTATCCCTTATCTAGAGAACAACTTCTATGAATAAGATGGTTTACACATTAGTAATTTTCAAAATTCAAAATTTTAGTCTTATAATAACAAAATTTATTTCTCATGTACATACATTATATGCATCAAAGATGAGTAGAAATTCTCTCAGGATGATATGATAACCATAATATGAGATATTGCCAGTTGCTAATGACAAAAAAAGAAGAAAGATATTATGAAAAATTGAATAAGTAATTAGATTCTCTGTTGGGAAGTCATATTCTCATTAGCCATAAATAAGCATATAATTACAGTATTCCATAAGAGACCCAGAAAATGCAAGATATTATTTGACCAGCAAGCAGAAGAAATGGCATTTGGCCAATAGACATAATCATTTATAGAAAGTGCTTCCCAAAATGACCTGAACTGAATATTGGTGGAAATGTGGAAAAGTTGATTATGAAGTATCTATGAGATGTCAAAATAGAAATATCCAATATATGTTTGATATTTCTAATATTGATAATGTGCTATAAGTATTTGAAGAATCCAAAGGAAAACTTGATTGAAAACAGACTCGGTAGTCTTCATTGATGCACAGGAGTAATTTCCTAGATAGAATATGTAGAGTCGAAGCAGAAGAATAAAACATGATGGGCAGGATGAACAGATGTAATCATATTGAATTACTAACAAAATCATATCTACATTTAATCAAGTCATACTTGCCTTCTTGAGAGTTATATTCATTTTATGTAAAGATAAATGTCAACATTAAATACAATATTTATAATATATGTATCATTATATCATTATGGCTGGCAGTATAGCTCATGCAGGAGAAGAAAAGTGTACCTAATATTGACGAGCTTCTGGGTTTGATACCAAGTACTATAAGGAAAAAAAAAAGAATATTGACATCTATTTATGGTAGAAAGAAGCATGTCAAAATATTCTTGTTAAAAATATTGATAAAAACATTAATGTGATTTTTACCTCACTTCAACATTAATATAATTATTTCAATTATTTTGGTAAAATATCAAATTATATTTTAGTATTTTACATTTTTCTTATTTTATTCAAACTAATGATTGATGTAGTTTGGTTTAAAAAATTAAGAATAAACAAGTAATATAAAATATAACTTAGAAGAGCCTTTAGTATCCCCTATAAAATACATGCAAAATTATATATTCAAAAACTCATGAATAAATAGCATATAAATGATATATATGCAGGGTACATTTAATTTTTCTAATTATAGAATTAACTTATTACTCCTTCATCACTTTTTTCTGCAAGAAAGGTTTTTACAATTCGATAAGATTTCATTAAATGGAGAAAGTATGCAATTTGTCATCCTTCAGTTGGGAAATTCCAATTAAAGCCAAAGTCAATATTTAAAAATCTATTTTAGTTTCACTAAAAATTGTAGCCTAATGTTTTTGATTCATTATATATTTGACTTTAACTTACAATTTATACACATAAACTATGTATTTTGTTTGTATGATATTAAGTTTTTCAACAGAGACACTTCATTTTACTTTAGCTGTCATATTTTGAAAAAACATTACTAGGGAAAACATATGACCACAACATACATGTCTTCAACATAAATGTTAAAGTGACAATTTTTTCTTACTGGCACCTGCATATATGTTATTCCATGAGCTAATGCTGGATTATTGTTCTTATAAAGTGTTTGTTAGGATTCCATATCATTTTCATATATTTATGTTTTATTGTTGAAGTAAAGTCAATGCTTTGTCCTGAGTTAATGGAAATTTAGACATTCGAAACAAATTGCAATGGTCCTAATTCAGAGGACTGGAGTTTAAAAAATATTGTACTATTTAGATTATAACCTAGCTTACAATATTTTCTAAATTTCTTGTAATTTTCTCTTCTTCTATTCCTTGGATTTTGTAATTCTTTAAGAAATAGTCATATTTTTGTAGTTCAAAGAAAATTATCAAACCAGTCATGAAAAGGGCTTCTTGCTACATGAGTTCAATAGATTCTTGAATGTCAATGATGTCAACAGCATATTATTGGGCACCAAAATTCCTAAGTACATATATGCTTTTACTGCTTCAGACAGAAATTTCAGAATTGCTTTTTCTAGAACCTTGCTATGCCTTTAGAATCTTTTTGAGCAAAAGAATAACTCAGTGACATTTAATGAACTGGAGTCAAATAGATGATTGCTAAAAAGTGATGAGTTAAGAATCATTATCTAGGATACTTGACAATTTTTTTCAATCATGGTTCAATATTAAACTATATGGTTTATGTAAATATGTATGTTATTTCATAATTTATTATTCTTTTTACTCAGTTTCAAATATAGCTTACTCTATAGCTAAAACAAAAAGGGAAGTTGTCTTAAATCATAGTTTTGTGATGACTTAGAGGGTAAATAATCATAATTTTTTTCAGGTACAGAGTTAGTGAAAAATTCTTTTCCTTAGATGTCTTTGCTCAATGATTGGTATCAGTATAAAAAAGATCTAGATTCTGGAATTTTATTGTTCAATTTCTCTTTTTATTCTTTTTTGAGAAACAGGAAATTCTATGATAATGTAAAAAAATTAAACCTGATTTAATTCATATCAAGAATTGAATATGCGAGCACATATATTGTCTTTTGTTTGCTTTCCTCAACCTCCAGAGTCTACAGACAGTGTGTACCCAGATGCACAAACTTTCTTATACTTTTCCCTGCATCGGAGTGAAAGATGCTACACACCTTTACTCATAAATACCATCAGGGACTTATTTCTCATTTATGTGTTATAACTTCTGGCAAAATATCTCTTCAAAGTTTTTTAAAAACTGTTTAATTTTAACCAAATTATTCAATCAATCATCTTAGATAATGCGTTTTTGAAGAGAGCAATTCCACTGTGCATCATCAATAAAAACTTTTACATAACCCAATGAACCTATATTATTTGCTTTTCAAGTTTCATACAATATTAGAAATTTATATTGATCATATTTTCTTTTGCAAACTTAAGCAAATTAATTCATTTTGCTCTATGAATTGATTCATTTAACTGAATTTATTGGCTCAACAAGCCATTTACCAAATGGCTTACTGGGTACTTCTGGACTTGGACAAGATAGTAAGTTCTGGGCATCGAATTTGAACAAAATTTCTCATGGTTCCTGTCCTGGGAGATTTTTTTAACTTTTTTAAGTGATGAGAAAGGTAGAAATATATAAGATAAAAAGTAAATCACCTATCTTTTATTATATCTGACCTTTAATTTTATGTAGGCATATGTGAGGAAAAGAGATTTAGTTGCTCACATTTTTTAATAAAAATAGATCTTAGACTTAACAACCAGTTTTCTTAGAAATTGGTATTATCACTGCACTGCATTTTGAATATTTTATTTGATTATTTTCATTCAGTACAATATGCTACATATATGTAAATATTACTACATATGAATAAATTATACATTTTCTGTTTTTACCTTTTGGGGAAAGTTAAAAATTTAACTCATACTTTTGATAGTTTTGCTTAAAATATTTAAATTTCATTTCAAGAAGTTTAAATGATATACATATCTTTTTTCTTTTAAGCATACTAGAATTGTATGTTGTCTTGAGATGATTTCTGAAATTTACATGCTTCAAATGTTTCTATAATTATATATTTGGTCTATCTCATATTAATTTTGCAAAGATATTAATTTTAATTTTTGTCAATGACCAAACACAAATTATTGGACAGAATACCAATCTGAAAATCTCTAAAAGTCTTAGTTTCCACACTCCTAAAAACTAAAAGACAAAAGAATTTTAATGTAGTCTAAGTTTTAGTCTGAGAGAAAGGATAACCTAAGGACTGATTGAAAAAAATTCGGGTTTTCTAAAAGCATAATAAATATGAACTGTGTTACGGAATAAGAGGAACATGATAGTTTCTCAAGGGAAACTGAACTAATCTTCAAAGTGAGAGACATTTATGAGTCCAACAACATAGAAAGCAGTCATCCTCTAGAGCAACAGACCAAAGTTGCTATGCCTAATAAAATGACATGAATTGAAAGGCTATGTTGTCAAAATGAAAAGAAGAGAAAAGAAAAGAAATAGTAGTTTAAAATAGGTCCCATAACTTAGGCTACCTAGTCTAAATTGTATTGTTGAAAATTGTTAGATGAAATAACTTTCACAGATTAGAATTTAATTCTATTTATATATTCATCTACCTCCATACCTAATGTATATGTATACAGAAGTATATCTCACACACACCAGAATAGTGTTGAAAGAACGTAAAGCAAATCAAGTTCTTCCTTTTGATAGAATATAAGCTCCATAATGGAAGAAATATTGCTACCACATTATTTTAGTTAGCTTTTGTACTTGTATAACCAGAAGATCTGAACAGAATTATTTAGAGGAGAGGTTTGCTAGCCTCACAGTTTCAGAGGTTCAGTTCATGGTCAGCTGACTCCATTGCTCTGGGCCAAAGAGGAAGCAAAACATCATGGCACAAGAGTGTGGTGGAGAAAAGCATCTCAGGACATAGACATTAGGAAGCAGAGGAGAGCTCTGTTCACCAGGGACAAAATATAAACCCCAAAGACAATTCCAGTGACCTACTCCCTCCAGACAAACCTTACTTGCCAACAGTTACCAGTTTATCCATACCAGTAGATTGATCCATCAATTAAAGTTCTCACAACCTAATTATTTCACCTCTGAACATTCGTGAATTGTTTCACGCATAACAACACATATCCAATCCATAACTCAAGGGAAACTGAACTAATCTTCAAAGTGAGAAACATTTATGAGTCCAACAACATAGAAAGCAGTCATCCTCTAGAGCAACAGACCAGTTGTTATGCTTAATAAAATGACATGAATTGAAAGGCATTTATCTCTATACTCTCCTATCCTGAGCAGGGCCAATCTCATCATAAAGTACCTTTTGTAAAATGATCAAGACATTCTTCTATCAGATGTCTAGAAATTCAGATAAGTGCTTTTGTAATCTTGATTATAAAGCACAGAACAAGTGGTCAGTATCAGAAATATTAAAGTATTGATTTGTGGGGCTGGAGTTGTGACTCAGTGGTGGAGCACTTGCCTCGCATATATGAGGCACTAGGTTCAATCCTCAGCATCACATATAAATAAATAAAATAAAGGTATTGTGTCCATCTACTACTAAAAAATAAAATATTAAAAAAGTATGGATTTGTGGTTAAGCTACTTATATAAACTATCTTGGTAGCAGGGACATTTTCTTTTCCATATTAAAACTTGTATAGTAAGTAGGTTTTAAAATATAACATAAATAAAATTTATATAAAGCTTAACATTATAACAAATTAATTAAAAACTTTAGTTCAAAGTTTAAAAATGATTAATAATTATCTTAAGTAAAAACTCAGTAAATACTTCTAGGTTTGTATAATAATGTATAAATCAAATATAACCACTAAATATTTCAACAGAGGAAAAGCCCAAATAACAATTCATTGAAGCAGATTTGAAAGAGTAATAGCTGAAAATGAATCAAGTTTAGCACTGAACTAGAGCTTCTCCAATGGTAGGGAATGAGGTGACGTCTGAGATAGTTTTGCTTTTCTAAATTCCTATAAATATAAGTGTTCTTAATCTTTATTTCCTGAGTAAAACTAAATCTCAGGTATGATCACTCTTATAACATCCTAGATTCATTCTATCAGTATCCTGGCCATGAGTTCCTGTTGATGAAATTTATGGTCGCAGTAATTTACATCACAATAGAGATATTAAAAGAAGGTTTTCTAGTTTTATCCTTCAAAAATAAAAAACAAACAAATAAACAATAACAACAAAAAACTGAGCCTGATTTCCATTTACTGCCTACGCACCATTGCGTAGGAATGATTGCCCACCATTTGAGGAATGTGAAAAACACTGAAGTAGGCTTGTTAAATAGGGACAGATTCATAGAACCAGAATGACCTGCTTTACTCTGTTTACTTCTTGTCTGTACACAAATTGTTTATGGCATCTTTAGATGGACTACTCAGCTTTAGCTTCTGAGAAAATAGAGATGTGGCTAATAAAGCATGGCACAATCCATATTGTCCAGAAGACATCACCATTTTTTGTTCAATGTGCAAGAATGCTAAACTCACAGAAGGAAAGGATGTAAACCTGGTATATATTTTCTATAAGTCAGAAACTGACAGCCGGGCGCGGTGGCTCAAGCCTGTAATCCCAGCACTTAGGGAGGCTGAGACAGGAGAATCGCGAGTTCAAAGCCAGCCTCAGCAATGGCAAGGCGCTAAGCAACTCAGTGAGACCCTGTCTCTACATAAAACACAAAAAATGGGACTGAGGATGTGGCTCAGTGGTTGAATGCCACTGAGATCAATCCCCAGTACCAAAAAAAAAAGAAAAAAGAAACTGACTTATAGAAAAGTGCACAAATTTAATTAATTATTTAGCCCTTAGTTAACACCACTTTCTTAAGTGCCTTTGAGCTCATTATGCATACACATGTAGAGATCAAAATGAAGTCACTCCAGTTCCCAAACACCTTTGAATTTAGAACAAAAGAATGGGTTCTTTTCCTTCTCTGTTCAGCTTTTACTCAGCCTGGAATTTTTAGCCACCCTTCCTGTTGCTATATTATTTATGTTCTTCTGATATCTATTGTTTAATCATTTGTAGATCATCATGTACAAATATTTCTATTCCACTAGGTTTTGTAATACATAATGGAATATTTTCCATCATTTTATGAGATTCAGATATACCTGGCATATGTTTGTTCAAGGTTTATGAATATCTCAAAATATGTTTTTAAATTCCTTAATGTGGAATTTTAGCACTGGAAGTATGTCACATACAAAATGGTATTTTAGGAAAAGGGAAAGCATAAGATCACTTTGTTTACATACATACATATGTGTGTATGTACACTTATATGTAGTTGTAGATATATTAATATATAATATGTTAAAATTTTTAATGTTTCTATTTTTAATTTTTATAATTCATCAAATTTTAAAAATTTATGCTTTAAAATATCTCTGTATCTCTGTATTTTATATATTAATTAGGTACCATGAACCTACATAAAGGATCTGTTATGACTTTCATGAAGTTATTTATTCATGTTATATTTATACAATATACTATTAATTTTTAATTGTTTTATTAGAGGAATTTTCCCCATTACATTGATTTAAAATATTTCTGTGTATATTTTTTATAAATTTATAATTATAATTACAAACATATTTATATTGAGCAGTCTTATCATCAGTGGCTATGATCAGAAAATATTAATTTAGCAGCCCAAAATTTGTCTTGTCAAAAGAATGTTGTATTCTTTTCAGTCACAATTTTTAATGAGTTTGAAAAAACAAATTTATTTTAACCAAGTCATTTATTTAGTTTTCTTTCCATAAGTAGTTGAATCAGGAAAGTTTTTGTCATTTCTATTTCTGCTTGTGGTTTTCTCAATTGGCAGTTTGTATGGATTACCCAGTCTTTCCCTGAAGAACAGTGAGGCTTGAATATAAATGAAGTCCTAGAGCATTCTCTTTCAAGTGCAGGATCACTGGGTTAATCTGTACATGAAACAGACTGGTTGCAGAATGGAAGAATTGCCATGTGGACAAAGGCTGGCAAAGTCAATATATTTTAGGAGATTTATCATGACACACTTTTGAAAAGTTTCTTCACAGGAACTCTGTGTGGTCTACACTAATCTAATGACTTTGATTTTCTTTGATATTTAATTGAAACACGGTTTATCTTGTATCTCTATGTTTTCTGGCCAACAAAAAACTAAAAAAAAAAAAAAAAAAAAAAAAAAAAAACCATAAAGAAACTGATCCTTTGGACCACTGCTTTTGGAAATAGATCAGACTCAAAGAATGCACACTATTTTATTTTAGTGTTTGTTTTATTTTAGATAATTATTACAAGATGACAACAGATGTGATATTGGGACTGCAGCAGATTCAAGATTAAAGGAATGGTTAGATATTTTTCAAAGAAGATATACTAAAAATACCTGATGAACTATGTGGGATATATAAATTCTTCCTTTAAAATTTCAATTTTTATGTTGATCAAAGGATGAAAAATGTCAGATTATAGAAATACATTTGAGAGATTATTCTGCAATATGGTGACTATAACAGCAATATATTGCATACTTGAAATTTATGAGTATATTTTAAGTGTGCTCACTACATCAAAAGTAAGTTTATAAGGTAATAAAGTGTTAATTAACTTGTTTAACCACTCCTCACTCTCTCTATATATTTCAAATATCATGCTGTATACCACATAATCATGCAATTTTTGGTTGTCAAAGAAATAAACACCAAAATTTCTATTTGTGGATATGAATGTTAAAAAAAACATAAAGAATGTGTAGAACACATTCAAAACAGTAGAATGTGGCTTGGGGAATATTGTGGTATGCACAGATGTCACTGTTTAACGAGATGTTCACTGTTTTTCTATATTTCTACTGGCACTATCGCTTACATACGGGAATAATAGATGTGAAATTTAATATCATCAGTATTTTTTATTAGTAGTAAGTAAAGGGAATATCTAATGCTACCTTGAAAAAATTATTTGTAATATAGTAGTAAGTCAATCTTGTCCTGGACCTTTTTATAATACTCAAGATATTGTTTCTTTGCCTATTAATCATTGAGACGCAAGGAATGATATTCCTCACCAAAATACACTTAGAAGAATCTCTCCAATAATTAAAAAAATTAAAACTGTAGTGTCATAGAAAGTTTTCAGTAATAGTTAAAAATGTGAAATTTTAAGAAGAGATTGCATGGAAGAACAGAGCTTTACAAGATATTTTATGTGCTAAGCTTATTTGTTTAAATCTTCAAAACATTCTCTACCCCATTTTCTCCAATTTGTACTGATACATTTGTTCCTGGGTCTATGATTATTTTTTGTTTGTTTGTTTCTCTGTTTTTTCATTTTTTCTCTTTCTGCTTCTCTTCCTTTTTTTTTTTCAGCTGTCCATGGCATGTTTTGAAAGAATTCATTCTTTGTTTTAATTAAATTAAATATCTAAGCCCATTTCTCAATTAAAATAAATTAGTTTAATATGTTTTCAAGACTAATATGCTTTTTAACATTTTTTCTGTTATATTTTTTTGCCAGTGAAATGCAAAACAATAAGAAGTTTTCTTACCCTACATGTGATCACAAAATCATCATTTAATAGGATTATAACACGATGTATTTTTCTTCCTGGTTAAATAACTATTTAGCATGTTTTTCACAAATGTAAATTTAAAAAGAAATCTTAATTTTGGTTTCATAATGTTATAGCTATATGAGAATATTGCTATGTGAAATAGCATACAACGCATGAGAGTTGTCATGAATTTTAATAGCATTTATACAGTGACTATGATAAATTAGAGCTCACAATTGCATTATTTACTCATTTTAATGCATGAATGTAATTATAATCTTTTAGTATGTGTAAAGATTATCACATTATATTATTATTATATAAAATGGCTATTTTTCTACAAATGTAAACTAGCAAAAGCTAAGGCAGAGAGTTTGAATGGATTCAGAAGGAAGCAGCCCTGCTGACAGCTAAGCCAGCAGAACTGTGAGACAAAACATTTTTATTATTCAAGTCTCCCTGTTTGTGGCACTCTGATATGGCAGGCTAGCAAACTAATAAAATAATTTAGATTACTCTTTAAAGTGTTGAGATATTTAGTACTGTAAAGAATAACAATGTGTACAAAGAAATTCATGTTTTGTTTCTGATCTTAAAAGGAATGGTGATATATCTTGTATACCCACCGAGTTTTGTTATAGGGCAGTGAATTCAACTTTCCTTATGCTTTAAAAAATTTTAATCTGGATTAGATTTTGAAAAATTCAGATTATTTTACTAGAAATATTAAAATTTTCATATTTATAGTACATTGATGTGCTTGCATGCACAGTACATACACATATCGTTTACATAATCGTTTTTTTCAATCCCTTCAACAAACTACCTGTTATAAAATATATTTAAAATTATGTTTAGGTATTTTAAAATTATGTTAATGAATAAAATCAAGTTTTAATTTTTCCCATAGTACCATCCTTACAATCATCTTAGCCTGGGTTAATTCGTATATATTTACTAGTTTTAGGGCTTTTAAAGTAGTCTTGTTCTTGTGTGAACATCACGGAGTGTACTTACACAAATCTTTGTAGCATAGCCTACTACACACCTAGACTGAGGCAGAGTCGTTTGCTCTGCCAGGTGGTTCTCAACCACATTTGTTTTAGCAAGTAATTTTACTCCACAATCTATTTATCTAGAGTTTCCTTCATATTAGCCTTTACAGACTCGTCTCTCAGTTTCATATTACATAATGAATGATGCTTCTTGATTCATTCACTCAGAGCTAACAGTACATTCATTATCATAGTCAGGTCCATCCTTTGCTTTCAATATCCCAAGAAATGTTTTACTTTGGCCATGATTGTCATGGGGCTGGGAAGGGCAAGCTTCTGTGCCTGGTCTTCAATCCAGGTCATCAGAAGTTTCTCCATAACCAAGGTAGGCCCTTCTCAAAGGTTATTTTCGTTGCCTTCAGTAAAACATTTTAAGTCTCTGGCACTTAGTGCTTGATCTGCATTATCATGGTTATGGTAGAATGGAATATGCTTGACTGGTGAAGAGTAATCATCATTAATTTTCCACCTTTGTATGTAGTTCTTAATGAATATAACTTTGTTTCCAGGTCAATCACTTGATATGATCCGTTACTGGCAAATTTGATAGTGGATTTTATGGGCTGAGGACCCATGAGACTCACAGTCACATGAGATTAAGTTGAGTATAAAAAAAATGACATGATCAAAAGATAAAGGGAACACATGACATATGAGACTGCTTCTGACATGAAACAGCATCTTGTTTATATATACCTTTTATTTCCTCTATGATTAGATGTAGTGCACTCTAAAGTGATAAGAAGTATACTCTAGTAAATATATAAAATGATAACAGTCATATAACACCTTTATTAAGTAGTATGTGCTGTGTATGTAATTTTATACAACTGGAAATGCTGGAGGGTTGTTTACATCAGCATCACCAGTAACACATGGATAGTGCATTGCACCATGACATTACAATGGCTATGACATCACCAAGTGGTAGACATTTTTCAGCTACATTATAAACCTGTGGAATGCTATCATATATGCACTCCATCACTGACTGTTTACAGTGAAGGAATGTATTTGGAATATATGTTTTGATGGAAAATACAGATCAAGGATAAAAGTTATAAATTTAGATATATAAATATTTGGCATCACATTTTTTTCAATTATCACCTTGTATACTTTAGGCTTAATGTATGATAATAAACTTTATGTCTTCTTTATTTGCTGCTCCTTTCACCTAGTGTTATTCATTTCTTATGGGTACTATATCAATGTACCACAAACTCAGTGACTTATCAGAAATATATTGCTTCATAGTTCTAGAGATGATAAATCTAAAAACAAATTATCAGCAAAACCATTCCACCATTTAATGGGTGGAATTCTTTGTGACTCATTCTAGTTTCTAGTGATGGCTATCAATCCTTAAAACTCCTTGGCTTGAATTAACATTATACCGATCTTCGCTTCTGTCATCACACGATATTTTCTTGTATGTCTTTGTCTTTGCATCGGCTGTTTATAAGGATGTCTACCATATTGAAATAAGATCTGTCGTAATGACCTTATATTAACTTTATTATAGCTGCAAAGACCCTTTGCCAAGCAATTTCACATTCTGAAGTATTGGGAATTAGGACTTCAATATACAATTTTAGAGATACAATTCAACATTAAATACCCTAATAAAGGTTTTTTCTACTTTAGCACAAATGCATTTTGGTCAGAATAATTCTTTGCTTTAGAGGTTGTCCTGTAGGTGGGCATAATGGTTCACACCTTTAATCCCAGTAACTTGAGAGGTTAATACAGGAGTATTGCAATTTCGAGAAAGACTCAGCAATTTAGCAAAGTCCTAAGCAATTTAGTAAGATCCTGCCTCAAAATAAATAAATAAATAAATAAAGGGCTGGGGATGTAGCTCAGTGGTTAAGCATTCCTGGGTTCAATACCCAGTACCCCAAAAAACAAAAACAAAAACAAAAAAAACCTGTGGGGAAAACTCTTCTCAGTTGAAAATGTACTCTAATTCTAACACAACATATTTTACTCCCTTATTTTTGTTGTATTGTCTAAAATTTTTATCTGATTTAAGAATTTATATTTTAGATCTCATAAGATTCGTATTCAACTTGTTTATTTTTCTATTCCGCATTTTGGTTTCAAACTTTCTATAATGCCTTTCCTTTGAAACATGTTCCACATTACTATTGTTTCTCTCCTACCCATGACTACCTTTCTCTTTACTGTATATTATTTTCTGTTTCGACATATGTCCTTACCTTTCATATATAGAACACCTCTTTTATATGGGATGATTATGTATCACTATTTTAAAACATGCTATTTTATAGGTAAAGTAATTGAATCACAGTAATATTGAGTAACTATTTTCAGGCTGTAACACCAGTCAGCAATGATAAGACACCTATCTCTTGAGACTGTGCTCCTCCCTTTAAACTATCAGCCTTATTCATAATAATTCTGGTTTTTATCTTAAAACAATAAATACTTTGCTTTCAGATAAGTTTTTTTTTAAGGAAATAAACACACCAGGCTAGTATTAAGGACAACAAAACATCTGTGGCTGCATTATAAGATAAAACAGATTTTAGAACAATAAAAATTGGCGTAGAGAAATATGGGCAAGTTGAAAAATCAAAGTACACAAACTAAGCAACTTAAGCTTTCTCTTCATGCATCAAGAATAATCAATCCAAATGTAAAAAATACAAATGAAAAAAGGATATAAATTGCCAAATAGTGTTTCAAATGTAGAAAAATAGAGAAATTTTCTATATATTAAAAAATTAAAAACATAATTGAAAACTTACACAAAGCTCTAATTTCAGATGGGTTTACTGGTGAGTTTTTACAAAGCTGTTAAGAAGAAATACTATTAAGACCACATTATTTGTTTCCCAAAATAGATGAATGGCACATATTTATGTACATTTTTGAAGGTAGAATTACTTCAATATAACAATTCACAAAGATAATTCTGAAGTATTACAAATGTTTAAAATTACTTAATACAAATTGCGAAATTAAACCTAGAGGGTAATATATTGAAAACATTTATCTAATTCACAATCTTAAAAACATATGGCAGTTTTAATAGATTAAGCAAAATCAATTAATAAAATTCTAACATCTTTTTATCAAATATCTACGAAAAAATTGCTTCTGAAAATCTATAGCTAACCTCTTACTTTATAGTGGATTAATTAATATTTTGCCCTAAGTTTGAAAACCAGATAAATGTTCTTTATACTATCACTTCTTCTGTTGAATGTTGTATTACAAGTTCCAGTTATTGCATTAGAAGAAGAAACAAACAAACAAATGTGCACTGATTGGAAAAAAGTAAGGATCATTATATTTTTTACTCTTGACATGATCTTAGTACCAGAAAATTCTGAGAACTCAAAAAGCTATAAAAATTAATAACCAAATTTTTCAAGAATGTAGGCTCTGAATTGGATATACAAAAATCAAATGCCTTCGACATAAAAATATTATTGTAATTCATCACATCATCCTAAAATCCACTGTTGTATATTGCATATGTATATAACATAATTTATTCAATTTCGTTCTGCAGTTCCTCCCTTTCTCACTCCTTCTTTTTCTCCTCCCAATTTTCTTCCTCCTTTTTTTTATCCTATTTAACTCTAGCTTTTACATATGAGAGAAAACATTCAGCCTTCAACTTTTTGAGTTAGCTTATTTTATTTAACATGATGTTTCCAGTTGGATCCATTTCCCAGGAAATGCCACAATTTCATTCTTTATAGCTGAGTAAAACTACATTGTGCACATACACCACAGCTTTTTTATCCATTTATCTGTTGATGGGTATTTTGGCTGGTTCTTTAACTTGGCTACTGTGAATTACTGTACTGTAAACATTAATATACTTCTATCATTATTGTATGATGATATTACTTCTTTTGGATAAATACCAAGGAGTCAGATAACTGGGCCAAGTGGTGGTTTTTTGTTGGCTAGTCTTATAAGGAATCTCCACACTGCTTTCCAGAGTGATTGTACTAATTTCCAGTTCCACCAGCAATGTATGAATGTACCTTTCTTCCCACATCCTCATCATTATGTATTATTATTTGTGTTCTTGATAATTACCATTCCTACTATAGAGAGATGAAATCTCAATATAGGTTTGATTTGCATTTATATGATTTCTAGGGATACTGGACATTTTTTCACTTATATTTGTTAGTCATTTGTATTTCTTCTTTTGCAATAAGCCTGTTTAGTTCTTTCACCCATTTATTATTTGGCACTTTTTTTCTATGCTAAATTTCTTTGAGTTCTTAATATATTGTGGATATTAATTCCCTGTCAGAAGAGTGGCTGCAAAGATCTTCCCTTATTTTCTGTAAGCTCTCTCATTGTGCCCTTAATTGCTTCCTTTGCTGTGTAAATGCTATTTAGCTTGATGCTGTCTTATTTATTCATTCCTGCTTTTCTATCTTGAAATTTAGGGGTCTGTTGAGGATGTTGGTGCCTGTGCTAAGATATTGGAATGCTGAGCCTATGTTTTCTTTTAGTGGTTGCAAAGTTTCTAGTCTAATTCCTAGGTCTTTGATCCATTTTACATGACTTTCATGCAAGATGAGAGGTAGGAATCTAGTTTTATTTTTCTCTATCTGTATATCAAGTTTTTAAAACAACATTTAAAAAATAGGTTATATTTTCTTCAATTATGTGTTTTTTCTTTTTTCTTTTGTTTTCGGTACTGGGGATCAAACTCAGGGGCACTTGACCACTGAGCCACATCTCCAACCCTATTTTGTATTTTACTTAGAGACAGCGTCTCACCGAGTTGCTTAGTGCCTCATTTTTGCTGAGGCTGGCTTTAAACTCATGATCCTCCTGCCTCAGCCTCCCGAGCCACTGGGATTACAGGTGTGCACAGCTTCCAACTATGTTTTTGGCATATCTTGGCATCCTTTGTCATGTATTAGATGACTGTATCTATGTGGGTGTGTCTCTGTGTCTTCTACTCTATGGTCTTTCTGTCTGCTTTGAGGCCAATATCATGTTGGTTTTGTTCCTTTAGCTCTGTAGAATAATTTGTGATCAGCTACTGTGGTGCTTCCAGTGTTATCCTTCTTGCTTACTGTTGTTTTAGCTATTCTAGGTCTCTTATTCTTACAAATAAATTTCAGGACTGCTTTTCTTGTTCTGTGAAAAATATCATTATCATTTTGATGGAGAATGCATTGAATTTGTATGTTATATTTAATAATATGCCTGTTTGACAATATTAATTCTGCCTATCCAAGAATATGGAATATGGGAGGTCTTTCCATCCTCTAAAATCTTCACCAATTTATTTTTTCAGTGTTCTATAGTTTTATTATAAAGTTGTTTTAACTCCTTTTTTAAAATTTATTACCAAGTTGGTTTTTTTAAGTTGTTGTGAATATGGCCATTTTTCTGATTTTTTTCTCAGCAGATTTATTATTTGTGTATAGTAAAGCAATTGATTTTTGTAGGTTTATCTTGAATCCTGCCACTTTGCTTAATTTGTTTGTCAGCCTTAAAAGTCTCCAGGTAGAGTTTTTTTTTTTTTTTTTTTTTTAATGAAGGGTGGGGACTCTTCTACATTTTGGATCATGCCATCAGCAAAGAGAGACAATTTCACATCTTATTTTCCTATTTGTATCCATTTAATTTCCTTCCTTTGACAGATTGTTATATCTAGAATTTTATAAAATTATTTTATTTTTAGATGGACACAATATCTTTATTTTATTTGTTTTTATGGGTGTAGAAGATTGAACTCAATGCTTCACACATGCCAGACAGGCACTCTACCACTGAGCCACAACCCCAGCCCCTGCTATGTCTAGACTTTTTAGAACTATATTGAATAGGAAGGGTGAGAGTGGATATCCTTTCCTTATGCTTTATTTGAAAATGCTTTTAGTTTTTCTTCATTCAGTATAATGTTGGTTTTACACTTGTCATATAAAATCTTTATAATGTTGAGCTAAGTTCCTTAGGCTTCTAGTATCTTCAGTGTTTTTAACATGAACGGGTACTGAATTTTATCAAAGAATCCTTTTGCATTTATTAAGAATGTGATTCTTGTCCATAATTATATTCATGTGATTAATTAAATGTTTTCATTTGGCCGGGCGCAGTGGCTCAAGCCTGTAATTCTAGCACATAGGGAGGCTGAGATAGGAGAATCGCGAGTTCAAAGCCAGCCTCAGCAATGGCGAGGCACTAAGCAACTCAGTGAAACCCTGTCTCTACATAAAACACAAAATAGGGCTGAGGATGTGGCTCAGTGGTCAAGTGCCCCTGGGTTCAATCTCCAGTACCAAAAAAAAAAAAAGTTTTCATTTGTATATGTTGATCCCACTTGCATTCTCAGATAAGACCCACTTGATCATGCTGCACAATTTTCTTAATGTGTTTTCAAGTGTGGTTTGCTAATATTTTATTGAGGATATCCTCTCCTATAATTCTTCTCCTCTGTTTTCCTGAGCGTCCTAATCACTAAATTTTAAAAAGTTAATAAAATGTGTACATATGGGGAAGAAAATAAAGAAAACTGCTTTTATTGAACATGCAATATTGTCAAAATGAGACAAAAAACAAAACAAACAAAAACAAATCCTAAACTCTTAGAACTCATAAGAGATCTTAGCAAGACTGTATTGTAGCATTCAAATTTAATGTACAACAGTAGTCAGTTTTCTATGTATCCAACATGAACTAGCAAAAATTGTCATTAAAATTATACCACTTACATTAGAACTTCATAAATTAAATGGTTGTAAATAAAACAAAATAAGTGCAAGATATAATGATGAAAATTATACAACACTGATGAAATATACCAAAGAACTAAATACATGGAGAGGAAGATTCAGCACTGCCACGAAGTCAGTTCTTCTCAACTTGAGAGACAGATAAAATGCAATCCTAACCCTACAAGTTATTTTATGGATATCAGTGAATGAATTGAATCTAAAGTTTATAGCAGCAAAAGACCCAAAATAATAAAGTCAATATTGAAGAACTAAGTAGAAATACTAACAGCCTTCATCAAGAATCCCTGTAAAGCTACAGTAATGAAGTTAGTATGATAGTTGAGAAATGAGAGATAAGTATATCAACAGAACAGAATAGCAATCTTACAGGTAGATCCATATAAATACATCATTCTGACTTTTAACAATGAAAGAAAAGCAAAGTGATAGGAAAAGGGTCTTGCCCATAAATGATGCTGGAATAACAAGACATTCATATGCAACAAAATGAATTTAGATACATGTCTTACAGTCTTTTCAAAGGATAATTCAAAAGGGGTCATGGAAATAAATGGAATATTTAAAATATAATACTCCTATAGAACATTATGGAAAAAAGTCTACATAATCTTAGGTTTGGTAATGATTTTTTAGATATAACACCCATTATGACTTTTATATGAGGTGTCTACAAATATTCACATACCAGCCAATGCAAGTACATTCAGAGGTGACATTATGATAGCGTAATCTATCAGAGGAGTAATCTACTGATATGGATTAACTGGGTGGTAACTCTAGACAAGTAGGATATGGCTGAAGGAGGTAGATCTTTGGAGGATTGTCTTTAGGTTTCATATTTTGTCCCTGGTGAGAGGAGTTCTCTCTGCTTCCTGAAGAACTCTCTCAGCTCTCCTGAGTTTCTTTCCTCCAATATACTATTCTGCCATGATGTTCTGCCCCACCTCAGGTCAAGAGCAATGGAATCAGCTGTCTGTGGACTGAGAACTCTGAAACTATGTGTGCCAATTAAACTTTTCCTCCTCTAAAATTGTTCTCATTAGGTCTTTGAGTCACAGTGGTGTAAAAGCTGACTCAACCAACATTAAAAGACATCATTAATGAAAAATTGATATTCTAAACTTCACTAAAATCAGAAATTTCTGCTCTGGAAAAGACTGTCAAGAGAACTAGAAGATAAGCCTCAGACTGAGAGAAAATATTTGCAAGAGATATATATAAGAAAAGATTGCTATCCAACTATACAAAGAATTCTTAAAACTCAAAGAAAAAGACATAATACCCAATTTTAAAAATGGATAAAAGCTTCAACAGAAAAGATGCTATATAGACAATATATGTGCTTATAAAAAATGTTTACCATTATATGTCATTAGGAAATTGTGAACTAAAGCAACAGTGAGATACCTCTACATTCTTATAAGAATGTACAAAATTCAAACATTAATAATGCTAAATGCTGGTAAAGACATGGAACAAGAATTCTCATTCACTTTTGGTGGAAAGGAAAATGGTACAGAAACATTTTGGAAGATAGTTTGTCAGCTTTTTGCAAAACTAAATATACTTTTTTTTTTTTTGGACCAAGGGCACTTTACCACTAAGCCACATCCCATCCCTTTTTTATATTTTATTTAGAGACAAGGTCTTGCTGAGTTGTTTAGAGTCTCGCTGAATTGCTGAGGCTGGCTTTGAACTCGAGATTCTCCTGCCTCAGCCTGCTGAGCCACTGGGAATACAAGTGTGTGCCACTTTCCAGCTCTAAGTGTACTCTTACCATATAATCCAGCAATTATACTCTTTACCAAAAACATATGAAAACTTATGTCTACACTAAAACCTGCAAACAAATGTTCATAGGAACTATATAATTGCCAAATTTCAAGTCAAGGTGTTCTTTTGTGAATGGATAATAAACAGTGCTACATAAAGACAGTGTTAAAAAAGCAAGTGTAGATGTAGAATACATTATATAGCAAAATGATTTTATTTTAATTATAATACTATAGCAAATTAAGTAGTAGTGAACAGATTTTTAAGAGTTTCTATTGAAGTGAAACCAAGAAATCAAAACTTTATCATACTTAAAGCCAAGATCCATTTACCTTTCACATTTTAAATAAATGTTCACTAACACATTTTACTAATTGTTTAAACATTTCATTTTTCCACAATTTCATTTCCCCCAAATCTATCAGTCTTTGTATTTGCTATGACATTGTTGTCACAATGTTGAAATTCTAGTATCACAGCAGATGGCTTCAGTTAGTGTATCACCAGCTTCTAATATTTAATTCAGTGAAAAGTCAAGGAGAAAGGATGAAATAAGTTTAATTTAGACTTTTTAAAGAAAAGTATAGTTTATATTTTATATGATGAAAATTATGGTTATGAAAAAAGCTGACAAATTATTTAAATCAGTATGATTTCATATTAACAGTTTTTATAAATTTCTGTGGCTAAAATCAAACCTTGCTAATTCCAGTTACAGATTAGAAATTGGAAAGCATGTGCTGATTCAGAGGCAAATGTTGAGGAAATAAGATATTCTGACATTATTTCTGTCAACTGAAAAATATTTATCCATAATCAGCAATGATAGAAAATAAATTCATAAAAATGATTTAGCTCTTAAAGAAAAGTCCTTATTTAGTAATTGTTTTATTCAATGAATATTAATTTTTAAACATTTTTGAAAAGACCAAAAATAACATATCAAAACATCCTAAAATTATTTTGAGAAAAAGAGAATCAAAGAAAAAGGAAAACTGCAGAGATAAAGTATAGACTTTCTTTTTGTAAAAAGTTTTTCTCTTGAGAGTAAGTTGTCTCAACTACTGTCTTAGAAGAGGAATTCACAAAACTGACAAAGGCACAAAAATGAACTTGTGATCTTTTGTCAATAAAATCTCACTCTTCACAAAAAAACATGTAAATCCCTGTTCTGAAAGAGATGATGTAGCAGTTTTGAGAATATATAGTCAAATAAATGAGGTGGATGCTCTCAAGGAATTTACTCTTTATTTGGGGTGAGAGATGTGATGTAAATATTAAGGAAGACTATAAAAAGCCACAATGGTTACATGTATGAGCGTAATAAAAATAAAAATATATGTATATATATACATACATAAATATAAATGGCATATGGAGGTGATTTTAGAGGATCAGTGGATGTTATATAATAAAAGAAAAATATATTCTAGGTAGAGGGAAGATCACAATAAAATGTGGAAGTGAGGATGTCATAGTGCATTCGGAAAAGCTCAAGAACCATATACTCTGAAATGAAAAGTAAATAAGGGAAAAGTAAAGCATGCATTAGAGGCGTAGGGAGGAATGAGTTGATGAAGCACTATCTATATATGTCAATCCAATACATTTTCACTTACTGATAGAAACTTTATAAAGAAGGTCTATAAAAAATTAACTTTTTAAAAAAATACATCTCTAGTGACAATAAAAAAGAATGATAGGAAGACAATCATATTGGAATTAGGAGATTCATTGGAAGATATTGTAAAGAAGATTAAAAGAAAGTATAATCTTTATTAAGTCATAATAGAGGAAATGGGAGACAATTTCAGCATGGATAATTGCTAAGACCAACACGAAGTTTACTCAGTTTCCCCCAACCCGGCTGATGAGGGTGTTTGGAAAAGGATGAATAAACACGAGAATGGAGAAAAGCAGAATCCTGTAGTTCAGCCAATCTCTGATGGAGGAGGACAGACAATGAGCAAGCTTCCTACATTTATTATACATATATTTATTCCTACATATATTTACATCAAAGGGATTCATTGTGAGAAAGTTACTTTAAAACAGAACCTAGGTCAAAAGTCTGAACAGCCCAATTACAGTCATCAGCTTGTGCCCACAAGCCCACAATTTTCTACCCCCAAGCACTAGCACCTGAACCTCAGGTCATGAACTGATAAACTCCTTGGCAACTATGAATTTCCTTTTGAATAGGGTGTCACCATACAACTGGGTGGTTTTCTTGGCGCTGACAGATTCCCAAGTGAGGTGTCAGACTCTGTCTCTGGGCAGTTTAAAGACCCATAATTCATTCGCCACGCCAGACAGATAATGTCATGACTGATTTATAAATTTCATTTGAGTGGAAAAAGAGATAATCTCAAAAATTTCCACCTTATGCAGCCACAACGATCTTTGCTCATTATAGTATGAAGGAAAGCGACAGTCATGTATGGGGAATGGTGAGATAAAGAAGACTTTAGTTTGAGTGCATTGGATTCGGCATTCTTTTGGAGTATCTTCAAATGGTGATGTCCATTTTCATAGTCACACATTTGCACAGACACATGTAGATTAAAAACTTAGCTCTTTTAAAACATTTTTTAAAATGCTATTTCTTAAGCATTATTCTGATCAGGTAAGGATTTACCTGGGAAGAGTTAACAAAAAAAAACATGATCTATTACAGTACTAATCTTTACATGGCAAGTATTCATATTATGGTATAAAATGTAGAAGTTCACTGCAAACCAATTCTCTTAATGCAACTGTTACAAAATATAATGTTTTAAAACGTTCTATTAAT
This sequence comes from Xerus rutilus, assembly GCA_028644305.1. NCBI lineage: Eukaryota > Metazoa > Chordata > Mammalia > Rodentia > Sciuridae > Xerus > Xerus rutilus. Next base: position 82,184,806 of record CM053400.1, on the reverse strand, counting down.
TATTGGAGAGCTATGAGATATAGTGGGGCAGAGGAACTTAATATTTTTTACCCTTTGCCGTTTATATGCATAGGCTGAAGGCTTTTCTTGGCCCAGGTAGAGAAATATTATTGTTGGAAAAAATCAACAAAGATTGGACAGTTGAGTTGGGCTATTCAACTGGTTGGTTGGAAGTAGATAGAACAAAATTCACATCATGAAACATTTCCTGATTTCTAGGGCAGTAGAGAAGGGAGGTAGTCTGAGGTTTCAAGGTGAAGCAAAGTCTCCCAGTCTGACAGCACTTAAGAGAAAAACTTCCTTTACACAGAAGGGGGCTACTCTCAGTATAGTAGGAATAGGAGTATAATATTCTTTTTTTTTTAATGAGGTCTTTTTTAAAAAATTTATTCTACTTAGGTATACATGATAGCAGAATGCATTTTTATTCATTGTACACAGATGGAGCACAACTTTTCATTTCTCTGGTTGTATGTGATGTAGATTCACATCATATATGCAGTCATACATGAAGCTAGGGCTATGATGTCCATCTCATTCCACCATCTTTACTGTCCCATGCCCCCTCCCTTCTCCCTCCCCTTTGACCAAATTTCCTCCATTCTTCCCATGTCCTCTCCCTCATTATGGATCAGCATCCACTTATCAGAGAGAACATTCGGCCTTTGGATTTTTGAGGATTGGCTCACTTCGCATAACATGATATTCTCCAACTCCATCCATTTACCTGCAAATGCTATAATTATGTTCTCTTTTATTACTGAGTAATATTCCATTGTGTATATACACCACAGTTTCTTTATCCATTCATCTATTGAAGGGCATCTAGGTTGGTTCCACAGTTTAGCTATTGTGAATTGAGCTGCTATAAACATTGAAGTGGCTGTGTCACTGTTGTATGCTATTTTTAAGTCTTTTGGGCATAGACCGAGGAGTGGGATAGCTGGGTCAAATGGTGGTTCCATTCCAAGTTTTCTAAGGAATCTCCATACTGCTTTCCAGATTGGTTGTACCAATTTGCAGTCCCACCAGCAAAGTATGAGCATGCATTTCCCACCACAACCTCGCCAACACTTACTATTGTTTGTATTCTTGATAATTGCCATTCTGACTGGTGTGAGATGAAATCTTAGAGTAGTTTTGATTTGTATTTCTCTAATTGCTAGAGATGTTGAACATTTTTTCGTATGTCTGGTTATCGATTGTATATCTTCTTATGAGAAATGTCTGCTTAGCTCCTTAGCCCATTTATTGATTGGATTGTTTGCTTTTTTGGTGTTAAGTTTTTTGAGTTCTTTATATATCCTGGAGATTAGTGCTCTATCAGAAGTGTGTGTGGCAAAAATTTGTTCCCAGAATGTAGGCTCTCTGTTCGCTTCATTGATTGTTTCTTTTGCTGACGAAAGTTTTTTAGTTTGACTCCATCCCATTTATTGATTCTTGATTTCACTTTTTGTACCATAGGAGTCTTGTTAAGGAAGTAAGGTCCTAAGCCAACACGATGAAGATTTGGGCTTACTTTTTCTTCAATTAGGTGTAGGGTCCCTGGTCTAATTCCTAGGTCCTTGATCCACTTTGAGTTGAATTTTCTGCATGGTGAAAGATAGGGGTTCATTTTCATTTTGCTGCATATGGATTTCCAGTTTTCTCAGCACCAGTTGTTGAAGAGGCTATCTTTTCTCCAATGTATGTGTTTGGCACCTTTGTCTAGTATAATATAACTGTATTTATGTGGGTTTGTCTCTGTGTCTTCTATTCTGTACCATTGGTCTACATATCTATTTTGGTCCAGTACAATCACATTTTTGTTACTATAGCTTTGTAGTATAGTTTAATGTCTGGTATTGTGATGCCTCCTGCTTCACTCTTCTTGCTAAGAATTGCCTTGGCTATTCTGGATCTCTCATTCTTCCAAAAGAATTTCATGATTGTCTTTTCTATTTATAAAAGGAATGATATTGGGATTTTAATTGGAATTGCATTGAATCTACATAGTGCTTTGGATATTATGGCCATTTTGATGATATTGATTCTGCTTGTCCAAGAGCATGGGAGATTTTTCCATCTTCTAAGGTCGTGTACAATTTCTTTCTTTAGTGTCCTGTAGTTTTCATTGTAGAGGTCTTTCACCTCTTTTGTTAAATTAATTTCCAGATATTTTATTTTATTTTATTTTATTTTATTTGAAGCTATTGGGAATGGGGTAGTTTTCCTAATTTCTCTTTCAGGGAATTCATCACTGATGTATAGGAATGCAATTGATTTATGAGATTTGGTTTTATATCCTGCTACTTTGCTGAAATCATTTATTAATTACAGAAGTTTTCTGGTGGAATTTTTTTTGGACTCTCTAAGTATAGATTCATGTCATCAGCAAATAATGATAGTTTGAGTTCTTCTTTTCCTGTTCATATCCCTTTAATTTCTTTTGTCTGTCTAATTGTTCTGGCTGGTGTTAAGGACTTTGTTGAATAGCAGTGGTGAAAGAGGCATCCCTGTCTTGTTCTCATTTTAAGAGAGAATACTTCCAACTTTTCTCCATTTAGGATTATGTTGGCCTTGGGTTTAGCATTGATAGCTTTTACAAAGTGGAAGTATGTTCCTACTATCCCTAGTTTTTCTTGTGTTGTGGACATAAAAAGGTGTTGTATTTTGTTAAATGCTTTCTCTGCATCAATTGATAAAATCATGATTCTTTTTTTAAATTTTTTTAGTTGAAGGTAGACACAATATCTTTATTTTTATTTTTATGTGGTGCTGAAGATTGAACCCAGTACCCCACCTGTGCTAGGATAGTGCTCCATCTCTGAGCCACAACCCCAGCCCAAAATCATATGATTCTTATCTTTAAGTCTATTGATGTGATGTATTACGTTTATTGATTTCCATATATTGAACCAACCTTGCATCCCTGGAATGAACCCCACTTCATCATGATGAACTATTTTTTAAATATGTTTTTGTATGTGATTTGCCAAAATTTTATTGAGAATTTTTGCCATCTATGTTCATCAGAGATATTGGTCTGAAATTTTCTTTCTTTGATGTGTCTCTGTCTGGTTTTGGTATCAGGGTGATATTCACCTCATAGAATGAGTTTGGAAGGGTTCCTTCATTTTCTATTTTGTGAAATAGTTTGAGAAGTATTGGTATTAATTATTCTTTTTAGGTCTTGTAGAACCCGACTGAGAATCCATCTGGACCCGGGCTTTTCTTGGTTGGCAGATTTTTGATGGTGTCTTCTATTTCCTTGCTTGAAATTTATCTGTTTAAATTGTGTATCTCTTCTTCGTTCAGGTTGGGCAAGTCATATGCTTCTAGAAATTTGTCAGTGTGTTCAGGGTTTTCTATTTTACTGGAGTATAAATTTTCAAAATAGTTTCTAATTATCCTCTGTATTTTAGTACTGACTGTCATGGCATTTCCTTTTTCATTGCAAATTTTAGTAATTTGGGTTTTCTCTCTCCCAGGATCAGCAGAGGCTCTGGCACTGAATTGGGGGTAGTCCTGGACCTCAGCCACAAGTGTCCCCAGAGGGAGTTCTTTTCCCTGTGGGTCAACAGATTGGTGGGTAGCAATCTTGAGCCTGACCTTGGCTGGGCTCCTGTGGAGGTCCCTGAAGGTGGTCCTCAGCCTTGGCCTGTGCTCCTGCTGGTGGACAGGGGCTCTAGTGAAGAACTAGGGGTGGTCTCATCAAGGTAAATGTGCAGAAAAATACTGAACTTACTTAGTCCAGTTCTCCCACCAAGGTTCCCGGGGGCAGTCCTTCACATGGGTCTGGGTTCCCCTGGGATTGGTGGGTAACACTCTCGGATCTGCCCTTGGCTGGGCTCCTATGGAGGTCCCTGAAGGTGGTCCTAGACCTTGGCCTGTGCCAGGAGTATAGTATTCTTAACATAAGACTATTCATATATGAAAGCTTACTGCTAATATCAGCACTCAACAATGACAAACTGAGTATTTCCTCTAAGATAAGGAACAGGCAATTTTATAAGTAATATAAACTAACAAATGCTGCAAATCTCACATGTGGAATCTATTATAGTCAAACACATAGAAGTTAAAAATAGAATGGTGGCTTCCAGGAACTAAGAAGAGGGAAACATGAGTTGATCAAAGGGTATAAAGTTTTTCATTAGGCAAGATGAATAAGTACTAAAGATCTGCTGTACCAGCCTGGGGTTGTGGCTCAGTGATTGAGCGCTTTCCTTGCATGTGTGGGGCACTGGGTTCAATCCTCAACACCACATAAAATAAATAAAGGTATTGTGTTCATCTACAACTAAAAAAAATTAGAAAATAGAAAAGATCTGCTGTACCATATTATGCCTACAGTTAACAATTTTTAACACAATTTTGTATTTAAAAATTCTTAAGGGCAGATATCATAGTATGTGTTATTTCCACAATGAAAATTTAAGTAAGAAAGAACAAAGGAGTTGGTCATAAATACATTTATCCTTAATGACTTCTGCCAGATCTTAAAACAGTGAGGATCATGAGGATGAAAGGACAAACACAAAAATCCCCAGGAGCAGAACATAGGCTCTAGTGCTCTCTAAGAATCAAAGCATCAGAGACATAGTGGAGTCTCATTTGAAGTTATCAGAGGAGCCAACTGAAGAGAAAAGGTGGACTGGGTCTTATGCTATTTAATTGGAAGGACAGAACCCTTTGCCCATGTGAATAATAGGATAAAGGAGAACCATCTCTGGTAAACAACTTGATTTGAAGTTTTTCTGGTTCTTTGTTCACATATTAAAAACATCATGATATATGTAAAAAGTCAGGACAACATGATCAAAAATCAAAGAGAAGGTAAAAACAAAAATATAGAAAATCTAGAAAGTGCAGTTGGCAGAGAAAGATTTTTAAAATACCTGTGATAGATATGTTAAATATAATAGAATAAAAAGATGTGGGTGAAGTCATGGAAACAGAATTTCAAGAAAGAATTGCAATAGATGAAAAGAACAAATGTTCATTTAATACCATACAATTATTTTAATGGCAGTATTTACATGAGTAGTAATCTTAATCTTAAAGGCTACTCAATGTGAAACATACACAGAAGTACTAAGAAGAAAAATGAGAATAACAACAAAATGTTCAAACTATCAGAATAGAAGACAAAATAATGGTTAGATTTGGAGGCTTCTTGACTGAGAATCAACAAAATGGATTTCATATTTTTGTCTAAATCATTGTGTATTTCAATCTTTGTTCCTCCATGTGAGCAGCCATGTATAAAGTTAATAAGCCATACATTTAAATTTTCTTGATGTCATGCATTTTTCTTCTATGTTTTTAACTGGTATTTTAATTATCAAAACTACTTATTTATAGGATATCATAAATGTTTCTATACATGTATAAATTGTATAATGTTGGAATCCTTGTAAAAACATCTATCTTCTCATTGATCATCTTTTTTTGGTAAGAACATTCAAAATCCTTTCCTTTAGCTTTTTTGAAACATATAGAACACCATCTATACCTATAGTCACTTTCCTATGTAATGGACATTGGAACTTCTACCAAACTATGACCCAATACCCATGGACTGAATGATCTTTCCCTATCTCTCTAGCCCCATGTTTTCCCCACCTTCTGGAAATCACTGTTCTACTCTTAGCTTCTATGAAACCAACTGTTTTAGATTCCACATATGACTGAGATCATGTGGTATTTGTCTTTCTGTGTCTACCTATTTTAACATAATGGCCTACAATTCTACCCATGCTGAGAAAATGACAGATTGTCATCCCTTTTATGGCTGTATAGTATTCTATTTGTATATACACACCATATTTTCTTTATCCATTAATTTGTTGATGGACTTAGATTATTTTATTTCTTGGCTAACACAACTAGTGTTGCAATAAACATGAGAGTGTAGATATTTCTTTGGCATTCTGATTACAGTTAGTTCCTTGTGGTGGCAATGTTGAATCAAATTCCATTTTTAGTTTAAGAACAAGCTCTTCATAATGTTTTTCATAATGGTTGTACTAATTTACATTCTTACCAACAGTATTTAAGGCTCCCTCATTCCCACATTATCATCAGCAATTTTGATCCACTTTCTTTTTGATAATAACAAACTTAACAACAGTGAGGTGATATTTCTTTGTAATTCTGATTTGCATTTTCCTGGTTATTAGTGATGTTGAACATTTTTCATGTAACCTGTTCACCATTTGTGGAACAAGACAAGGAGGCTCACTTTCCCCATTTTTAACCAGCAAGGTTCTAGAAGTTCTAATCAGAGCAATAAGGCAAGGGAAGAAACAAAGGACATTTACAGGAAATAAGGAAGTCAAAATGTCATTATTTGAAGATGATCTCATACATTGAAAACCCAAGAACTTCTGCACCCCTGAAAAATCTATGAGAATTATAAAACAAATTCAGCAGTTGCAAGATACAAAATCAACATACAAATATCAGCAACATTTCTATGTAACAAAAGCAAATTATCTGAAAAAAAATTTAAAAGTCAATCTCATTTATTATACTTAACCCCACAAAAAATGAACAAATTGATAAAAATAAATGAAAAGGATGAACATATATGGATTAAAAGAATCGACATTGTTAAAATGTCCATACTATCCAAAGTGATCTACAGGAGCAATGCAATCTCTGTCAAAATGTTAGTGATATTCTTCACAGAAGTAGTAAAACAATCCTAAAATTCATATGTACCCACAAAACACCCTGAAGAACCAAAGCAATCTTAAGCAAAAAATTGAAGCAAGGAGTATTAAAGTACCAGACTTCAAAATGTAATGCAAAGCTGTAACAATCATAACCGAATGATACTGGCAAAAACAAACAAACAAACAGAGAAATATTAACCAAAGGAATAGAATAGAAAGCCCAGATGTAAACTACACATCAATAGCCAAATGATCTTTGACAAAAGTGCTAAGAACACATATTGGAGAAATATTCTTTAAGAATATTTATTTCTCATACATAAATAGTAGTAGGTAAAACTAATTTAAGCAACAGATTTCTTAAATGTATCTCATAATGGATAAACCCATTAGTAGGACTAAAATGTATTAAAGGAAGAATATATTACAGAGTGAAATACAATGATGTAATAATCTATTAAACTTTTACAGATGCAGCAACTTGGATGAAAAAAGAAGATTATACATTAAAAGTAGATAAATTTATTTTAATTTCATGTTTTTAAAAGTGATTCTTAATCAGAAATGACCTAGAAACAGCCATTTTTCTAAAGCTTGATGTGTTAATAAATTGTCACAGGTAATACATATCTACTGGATAACTTCCTTAGAAGAATTGACCCAATGCTTTATAATACAAAAATTTGAGTTATTCATTTTAAATACATGGAAAAATGCAGGTCTATACAATTTTCCACTGTCACTTATGGATCATTCAGAAAATACAGGCTGCAGCGCTGCGGGGAGTAAGATGACAGGTTCAGTCTGTCAGCACTATCTGATATTCAAGAAGGAAGACAACTTCTAAGAATGACAAAACGGAGGGTTTGATATGTGATAGGCCACTTTATGATGTGTCTTCATGACTGACTGTGACTAGTACTTTTATGCCACTTTCTGACATACCTGAAAGTACAATTGTTGGAAATGCTAATAATTCAGCTCAATTGAGAGTTTTGTTGTTGTTGTTGTTTTTCTTTTCAAAGGAGTACTACAAACAGTTAGTTCACACACACACAAAAGTATGTTATGAAGACATTATTTAGTAGGATAATCAAATTTGCTTTAAATGACTGCTTTGAATCTTCCTTATGATGAAGAAAGATAATGCATTTAATTAACTGAGCATTCAAGAACACAAAATTAAATCAATTAAAATTGTTCAAAGGTAGAATAGGTCATTTTTGACCTACTTTACATGCATTTCTTTAACAAACTACTCATGTATTTCTGTGTAGAGTAGTAGATGGCTGGCCCTATACTAGTGAAGTGGGTTTTAGAAAATATGTATTTGTAAATGTATACACATACTGTCAATTAACCACCCTGTATTAGGTTCTAATATTTGTATTTAGGTCTTTGAGGTAAGTACATGGCTTAATTTGGCAAGCAGTCATCTGTCATCTCTTCAATTCCTGCCTTTTTAACATTCTGTCTTTCTTCCATAAGATGTAAATTCAGTGGCAGTTTTTCACACTCAAGGCTTGCGTGAAATTTGGTGAAGGAGTTTGAGGTCACGAAACATAAGGCAAAGATTCTCTGGGGAAGATCTAAGGCATGTGCACCATTATGTGCACAGTTCTGGGTCTTACACAAAGTTAGTTCTTCAGCCTTTTAAACGTGATGATTCAGAATGCCTTGAAGATGAATTGGAGCACCCCAACGTTTCTACTCTTCCCACAGTAGCTTCTGAAAATAGAGGATGTGGACAGTCCATTTTACACTACTGGCCACGTTTTGAACTGTGACTCTGCTGTCATGGGTCCAGCATGCCAGTCTAAACATTCCTCTCAGGAATTAAAGGCATTATGTTTAGTCTTTGGTGTCCTATTTAGAGAAATCAGTTCCTTAGGGTTATTATAATTTGGGTGGTGTGTCAGGATTTCTACAAGTGAAAGTAGCAGAAAAAATGACTAAAATTTGCTGGAACCCCAAGGAAATGAATTGTTTACTTAATTGTATGTGATTCCAGGACTACTACAGTCACTCAGGAATGGCACTGAAGACACATGATCATTACATAGTAACCTTTCTCAGTATATTGGCTTCAGATTCCTAGCTTGAATCTTAGTTCAATAAGACTGTCACAGTTTCAGACATTTATGTGGTCCCAAGACAGCATGTAGTGTAAAATGGAAGGAAATAGGAGGTAATGTGTTTTCTCCTCATGATACCCTCACTTTTTATTAGAAAACAAATTCTTTCCCAGAACCTTTCTAAGAGACACCCTTAGTTTCTTATTCACAACCAATTTCAGGAATAATCATACATGCATGGCTGACCTGAACAACCACATGTAATCACCAGAGCTGCCCATTGTCACCTAAGTACAGCAGAGTTTCTGTTAGCAAGAAATACTGGCTGTGGTTATCAAGTAGCCACAAGTATGCTAAGGATGTCATCACCTGCCACAGATACTCATTGTGCAGTCAAATCAGTTTATCTCTTTTGGAGAGTTTAAATGTAAGGGCAAATTGCCAACACAGTGGAAAGTGTAGTTAAGAATTATGAAACCTAGAAATAATAGCAGACAAGGGAAGGAAAAGTCACAAGTGTTGCAATAGACTAGATCAAAAAGCAATAGATATCTGATGCAAAGGTACAACAAAATTACTGGCTTGCCGTATTTACTTTCTGGGTCATTAGAGTTGCTTATGGGTCACTGGAGCTACTTTTATGTTGTGAATGGTGACAAATGATTTTCCATTGTTTTTTGATACCATGCCCTTTTGATACAGTGTTGGTTTTATCTTTCCTTATTTTTCTGTATTCTCTTAAGATAAGCACTGCCATCTGAGTGACATGAATATATCTGGGACTCTTGAAATCTTGAAGCATTAATATAGAGGTGACATATGATTTGAGACTGCATATCTTACACAAATTATTTATTCAATAAATATTTACTGACTCATCAGTACATGCCTGATATTCTACTTGCATTCACAGAAGTTCATTCAATTACAGGATAAAGATAATCTGCTGGAATACCTGTAAATAAATAAAATATTTTTCCAGAAGGAATGAGAAATCTTTCAGTACATTTCTCATTTGCTGAGAAAGATTCTATGCATTTTTTTTCACTATCACTACATTTAATTACCATTATTATAGGTAGTGTATGCTCCACTTTACATGTGAGAACAGGAGGCACTGAGGAAACTGATAAATAATAAATATGGTAATGGGATTTTCTTTCAGTTAATGCTTAAATGACCACCAATATGTCATTGTGTGAAAGAGGAAAAAAATGCACAGAAGAATAAAAGATGTGGATAAACTTTTATTAGGTAGAGAAAATAGCAAGCAAGTCTAAACACCTGCAGGGAGTTCAGTATAATTTGGAGACCAAACAGGCTGAAGCCCAGCAAGGAAGTAGAAAAATCTAAGACTAGTTTCCACAGTTATGCAGTGAGAGATCATGTAAAACTTCTCAGGCCATGATAAGAGGTTTAATTTTGTACCGAGATCACTGGAAATTCATAAATCAGCTTAAAACAGGGGATAATGTAATTAAACTTCTAAAAAGATCATTCTGACTGCTGTGTGTGATATATTCTAATGGCACAAGGTTGGTAACAAGCAAACCAGTTAGAGGCTATGGTAGTGCTGGTGACCGATGATGGCTATGAAGCAGGTGGTGACAGAAAAAGGGAATGCAAGGAAATAAATTGAAGATTTTTTACGATAATCTGAAAAATACTTGTTGATAGATTAGTTATGGAGTAGAAAAGAAAGGAAGCCAAAATAAATATTAGTTTAGTGCATAAAACATTGGTAAATGGTATTCCCCTAAAGAGGAGAACCAGCTTTACTGTTTTTTGGATGTGGGGAGGTGGTGTGTGAAATAGTTTTTTGAAATCTCTATTAGGCATTTAAATAGAAAGGCTGATCAGATAAAAAAATAAACATTCTCTGTCTACAGTAGCATCAACAAGATCATAACTATACTTCCTTTTCTCAGCTGTGATGAGACCATCTAGTTTTATTTGTTCACTTAATCATTCAAGAAAATAAATATCAAGTCTGATTTTAGTGTTTGCATGATAGCTCTCAATATGTCAAGCCTGTTCTTTTCAATGAGCTTCATTTCACTAAGCACCTATAGTATACATTCATGAACACAGTGTACTAATAATTTATCAAGCTCAACACTTTGTTCTAATTTGAACACTCTTTCCTATCCACAAGCCAGTTTTCTCTTAGGCACTGTTGCACTGAAGCCCTGTGGTCCTTGAAGACAACAACAACAACAAAAAGACCTCCTTTTGGGGTCTTGGGAAATGGCTTATTACAAATAGCCATCCTTCCCTCTCTGAGTTATGTGAGACTCACAGGTGCGTCTTGTACACTTACTATAAGGCCAGATGCAGATGCCCAGATGCCCACCCTTTGCCACATAAATTATTACTGAACTGTTTATTCTCCATTAGTCAATCAGAACATACTACTTATTAGTTAAACTTTGGCTAAGATTAATTTTCCCCAGGTTCTTGAACTTTGGCCTACCCTTGACCTAGGACATCATAAAGTCTGTCTGGAAGTTCTAAGTACTTTTCCAGAAACCAATTCTACTTTTTAAATTTTTCTAAATGGATTAGACTAGGGATTTTATCATTTGCAAGTGAAATCTTCTGGCCCATTTAGCAGCATAGGTTTATAAATATAAGTTATGGAATCAGATGGCAGGATCTAACTTGTCTTATAATTAAACAAATGAAGTTAAATAAGTTGCTTTATCTTGCTTTGCTAAAATTTCCTTTTATACAAAAGGGGGATACTAATAGCAACCACATGATAAGGTTGGGGTAGAGACTGAAGGAAATAAGATGCCTTTTATCAATAACTTTAAAAAATATGACAATAAATATTATTATTGTTATTCACATGCTTTAACCTTTGGTCCAAATGAAAAGACAGAGCTTCAGGTCAGGGAGTTACTGAGACTTTGTTTCTTCATTATAACTCACAATTTTAATGCCATAGTGATCTGAGACACTCTTGGGCAGGTCAGTAACACTAAACAAATGAAAAAAATTAATGTAAAATAAAATTTACTTTGAAACAATTATGGATTCTCACAGATGTAAGAAATAATTATTTTTAAGCAGAATCTAAATATTTTCCTCATCATGGAAGACAGACAGTTTTCACGATCAACTCTTATCTGACTCCTTCAAAACTCTTGTGAAACATCACTGCTCAACCAATCAAGCTCAATCTATAGTTTTATGCTTTCCTTATATCACACACATCATACCCTTCATCTGACTTCTTAACCATATCAGTTTATCAAAATTACATAAAATAAAAATCATACTCCAGATCATAAAAAGAAAAGAAAAAAATCTTCTATTCTTGCATCTTCACCTGGACAAAATTTGCCGACAGAAAGAAAACCGTAAATATTATAAACCTAAGAGGTCAGTCAACTTTCAAATTTCTTTCTGAGTATATGAATATCATAAACATTTTATTAGGTTCAAGAAGCAGAAAAAGAAATAGAACTTATAGAAAGAGAGGAAACAGTATTTTTACCAGTGACAAAAATATGAGTTATAAGGAGGGAATACATTTATACCAAGCACTCAATATACAAAAGGTTTTAAGCTCCAGAGAACAAACCACATATCTATTTTCATGCATTCTAAAATCTAACTTGAGAATACACACCATATGTGTGTGTTTGTATAACACAACACTAACAGGTAAAATCAGTAAAATATGTAATCTAAAGGTGGTAAGTCTATACTGGAAAATCAAAGCAGGGGCAAATGTGGAGACCGACAGCTCAGTGAGAAGTGGGCAGTTGAATCTTTATATAGTGAAGCAGAAGAGCTAGAGAAGCCTCTTTTGAGGTGACATTTGTTTAAAGAGCTCAAAGAAGTACTCAGTGATCCATATTCTGTCCACAGGAAAGACTGTATCCAGGCAGTGGGTGTAGAAAGAACAATGACTATAAAGCAGTTATGTTTCTACTGTGTTTGAAAGAGCAGAGTAAAAGATATGGGTAGGGAAGTTAAAGCTTTGGTGCAAGGGGAAAGAGGGACTGAACTATTACAACTCTTCAGACCAATGTGAGAGCTTTGGCTTTCACCCTTAATGTGAACAAAAGAATCTGTGCATTTTGAGCAGAGTAATAGCATGCCCTCACCTGTGCTGTTCTGGATTTCTAGATGGCAATAAATGGACAAGGGGAAAAGCAAGGAGACCAGCTAGAAGTTTTGCATTACAGAATATAACCACCATCAATCAATCTTTAGGAATTGAGAAATGGAAAAATAAAAACTTCTCACTGCTAAATAGGGAGAAAACAAATAATAATATCTCAGAGGCTTTCAGTAGGTAGAAAGGAACAAAAGTAATTTTCCTAGAAGAAAGCTCCAGGCTTCCCTTTCCTCATTGTCCTAATTCTTTCATTATGTAAAACTTTACACATGCTCTCCTGAAATATGTGTGAAATGTGAACAATTTTTCTCTTCATTGTGTTCACCTTTTTGTTTAAGAGAGTATAGATGATAAGGTTAAGTTTCCTTTTATATCTTTTAAGACTTTGTACATTAAGCATTGTCTTTATATCATACATTAAAACAATGAACAGTGATGAATAATAAAGTTGAACTTAAAAGGAACTTCATATGTATTTGATGTACATTATATGCCAAATTTCAATTTGAATTAATGGAATTCATATATGAGTTTTGTGAAGAAATAAATTTCAAGATCTTTTATAAAATTTATCAGAATATATTTATAGCTCAATTTTTCCTTAAGTCTATTGACTTTTTTACTTAATTGATTAAAAAGAGTACTTACAAATTGATCTAACTACAAAAGTCTCAATGTTTCAGTATAAAACAGCATTTTGTGTTATAATTTCTTTAAGATTGTCAAATGTATTACTTGTGCAGAAATGATTTCCATTCTTGTTATTTCTTTCTAATCTTTCACTTAGTTCTCCCAATCCCTAAATGCTTACTTTTTCCAATACTGTTCCATTTTAATGCCTTCTTCTAATGCCAGACTATTTTGGGTGCTGATGTATGTACAAGGTACCTGAGTAGGAATTGTGAAGCTATACAAAGTGACAATGATCCCTGTCTTGAAAGTCCATGCAATCAGTAATTTCTATGCAAACCTGCGTATGGTAACTGTTATATTCCAGGTATGGTTTATAAATTTTTCTATGCAGATAACGATTGAATTATACTTGAATAAACAATGAGTTTAATAATCACACATGGAAGTAGTCATTATTCACTTCCCTACAGATAGCACACTGCTTTGGTGGCTTCACACATGCTAGGCAAGCACTATACCACTTGCTTTGAGCCTTTGCAATCCTTAAAACACCTCAGCATAAGCCATTATTTTAATTTACTTAACAGAGTTTTTTAAGTCCTCATTAGAGATTAGGTGTATGTATGATGAGATCTCTTTCCCTCTATTGCAATGGTTCCTGAATGAACTCTGATTTTTACTGTCCAACTGAGGCTTTTTATAACAGTTAATAGCATAAATACACAAATAACTTTTGCAATAAAAAGGATAATTAAAATGCCAAATGAGTAATATAAAAATAAGTACTAATTAGTTGAATAAGAGCTAATTTATTTGGATCTAGAAAGTCAAATATGAAAATAAAGCAGTTAAGAATAGAATGCCTTTGAAGAAGTATAGAGTACAACATAAATATGTAGAAAAACTGTGAAATGATATATTCAGGTGAACCTTGAAAGACTGATCAAGTTGATATTGCAGTTTTTGTAACAGACATAATCATATTAGTTTCAGTAAGAATTAATATTCATTGAGTATACTGTTCTAAGTGCTTTGTTGGTATGAAGTTTTTAATCCTTACAAGCAACTAATGTGGAAAGCAATATTGTTATCCCCATTTAAGATTGGATTTTAGATATAGTATTTAAAAATAAAGCTTAAATTACAATGAAAAATAGAACATTAAAGTTCAAAAATCAGGTTTATGAAATCAGGCTGATGAAAATCAGGACTGGGAAAAGATTCAGAAGAAAAGAGAAACTATGGTTTTAGACGACAACAGGTGCAGTGATTGTTATATTCTAACGCAGTTATAATTTCTGATTTCAAATAATTCATTCCCACACGTCTCATTATTAGCTTGTATAGCTTGCTTTACAGCAACCTCCCTTTAAATAACAAGTCTTCATTTGTAGTTTCTCATCTCATTATATAATTTTTATTTCATGTAAACACATATCCCTGTGGCCCAAGTGGTAGTAAGAGCTCCTTTTTTAATTCTAGCAGAATAATGAAATAACCTCCCTAGTTTTCCTGCATACTAAAAATAGTTCTGTAAGTAGTCCCTCCACAAACTGGGGAGGAGGGGAGGCAGAATAATGGTGAGTGTTAGAAACCACTCTCTGAGCCTTAGGACTCTTCCACAGTATGCCAGGAAAGTTCCAAATTTTATCTCATTATCGATAGGTCATATTGAGTCTAAGCCTGAATTTACTAACATAGTAGACTGAGTTACTTCTCTTCCAGCTGTTCAAGACAACTCATTAAATCTAAATCCTAGAAACTATACATGTGGCAAGGACTGTGGCCTGCTGAGTTTTATGTTTTGTCCACCTTGCTTAATCATCCGAGTTATACTTCCCACCTGTGTGCCCCAGGTTCCTGTAGAAGTAGATGCATGTAGATTTTATGTTTCCACCATGACTGCCATCTCATAGTGATGGAGATGGACATCCATTCTCATGCTAGGCTGTGCTGGGTGAATCTGTTAAAGGCTGGCAACAATCAGTGGTGATAGTAGGTTGTGAGCAACATCAGCTTCAGTTTTTTAAAAAAAAAAATCCTTCAGGTAAAGATACAAAGACCTTGTTTATGCAGAGGAGACGCTAGATTTTTTATAAATAGCAAGGCGATTTTTCTCCAGTGGCAAAGGAGAATTTGGAAAATATGGAACTTGAAATTCTTGATCTTATCTATTCCTGCATAAATTTCCTCTTCCTATGTTTCAGGGTCCTATTTTTTCCCCTACCAGTGTCTTGTTCTTAACATGAGACATGTGGGGTGTTGAACATTCATTTGGTAATCTAACTCTACATCTCTTACTTTCTTATTCACTCTGAAATTCTCAGTTGCTGTAGGAGAAGAGGGCCTGCTTTGAAATTTTTATGGCAGTTATTAACTGGACATCCATCTCTTTTAACTTCCTTTCCCCTTGTGTACATGTTTTAGCAACTTTCCAAAACTCCAGGTGACTCTGAACTTTATAAATACTGTTTTAACATAACAATTACCTATGCACTTGCTTTCATAATACCTTGACCTCAACCTTTGCTAGACCTATGCTTATATTGGCAATGTTGATCATTCTATTGATCATGATTATATTATATACCATGGAATCCTGTGACCCATTTTCCCCCAGTGAAGTGTTTATCCCTAAGCTCCTTTAATATACAAACATCCCAGTCCAAGAATTCTATCTAAAGGGTTTTTTTTTTTAAATACCTGGGGTCAAAATCAGTCAAATCATAAATTGGATGGCATGTCTTCATTAGGATGATTTGAGATTTCAGTAAGAATGGACAGAAAATAGAGAAACCACAGAAGATAATTCAACAGATCAAAGTTAAAATAATAAAGTTTTATTTATTTTTTTTTACTTTATGAGTTATCCAGCCTCAGTATTTTATTCTTTTTTTTTTTAAATTTAGTTGTTTTATTTAAATGCATTTCAAGTCATAGTACATAACCAGAGCTCAGTTTTTCCATTTCTCTGATTGCAAACCAGATAAAGTCACACCATTAGAGTCTTCATAGATGTGCCTGGGGTAGTAATGACCATCTCGAACAACCATCATTACTATGCCCATTCCCCTTTCCTTCCTCCCACCTCCCCCAGCCACGTCTAGAGTTCCTGCATTTCTCCTA
>CM053400.1:82049721-82167678 GCA_028644305.1 Xerus rutilus | reverse complement strand
CTGTTCACCTCATTGATAGTTTCTTTTGCTGAGAAGAAGCTTTTTAGTTTAAGTCCGTCCCATTTATTGATTCTTGCTTTTATTTCTTGTGCTATAGGAGTCTTGTTAAGGAATTCGGGGCCTAATCCAATGTGATGGAGATTTGGGCCTACTTTCTCCTCAATTAGACGCAAGGTTTCTGGTCTAATTCCTAAGTCTTTGATCCACTTTGAGTTGAGTTTTGTGCATGGTGAGAGATAGGGGTTGAGTTTTATTTTGCTGCAAATGCATTTCCAGTTTTCCCAGCACCATTCGTTGAAAAGGCTATCTTTGCTCCAATGAATGTTTTTGGCTCCTTTGTCTAGTATGAGATAGTTGTATTTATGTGCAATACTGTCTGTGTCTTCTATTCTATACCATTGGTCTATCTGCCTATTTTGGTGCCAGTACCATGCCGTTTTTGTTACTATTGCTTTGTAGTAAAGTTTTAAATATCTCTGGACCCACATGGTTTTAGGAAAGTGAACAATGTCCAAATGCTAGATAAAGTAATGTAAAAAATTGTCTTGAGGGAATCAGTGACTTTTGTTCAGGGGACACATAAAGTTGATATGATCCCAGGTGGAACAAAAATAACAAATACCCATAATTATTCTACTCATTCTCTTCTCTCACTGAGTCTCCTTATTGGTTTAAACCCAATCAAAACTAGGGAATAAAGGGGCTCAGGACACAGAACAAAGTAAGATATAGTAGAAAGTCAATCTTGAGGAATAAATTGTTGGCATCCTGCAAATAATATATGATAACATCTCTTCCTCTGTTTAGATATTTGAGATTTCAGACTTACCTGGCCCAAAAGTAATATCTGCTTCTGCTTAAGTTCTCCCTAAATCATAAAAAAGCATTATTATTGAACAAGTTGGTCAGATAAATGAATTTGGTATCATCTTTTGCTCTTCAAATACTATCATGCATAGTATCAGTAAAACATATTGGTTATACCATTCAAATGCATTAATACATGTTGACTCTGACCACTTGTTACTTTCTCTGCTACTACAAGTACCCTTAGGCTGGTACTTTCAGAGGCATTGCCTATGCTTAAGGAAGGGAAAGTTGCTGTCCCTTTAAATGTCTGCTAATGTTCCTTCAAAGTTTTCTGTTCTTGTTTCAGATAAGGCACTCCAGAAAAACTTAGAAGAAACCAGTTAAAATTTCAGAGTCATTCTGACCCACTCTTAAGTGACCTAGAGTAAATGTTACTCTTTATAATACTAAATTCTCCACCCAAAGGCATTCGTGTCTACTAATTTTTGAACATGCTATGTAAGAAGTGTGACCTCCAACTGAGCCTTCTCAGAATGGGTCCAATGCTCCAGTGTTTCTATATGGGTAAGTATGAGTTTTACTATAAACCCTCTTGCTGTCTGTGCTTGGAGAGAAACTGCTTTTGGAGGTATCCCCAGTGCTCTCCTTACTTGGTGCATATATTAAACCCGACTTCATTCTTGTCTCTTGGGCTGTGCTTCATTAGCCTTGCACTAGTACTAAGGGGTGAACCCATAGAGTTCAGTTACAATATCAATCTAGTTAAAGTCACCATGGAAATAGCTTTGTTACTGCTCTCCATCTTACACATTTGTAGATTATAATACTGTGATACTTTAAAATATGTTAAACAAGTCTTTCCAAAATTTTTCATGTTTTAAATCCTTTAAAAACATTCTATCATCTTTAAAATAAAACTCAGCTGGGCAGGGTGGCTCACACCTGTAATCTCATCAGCTCAGGAGGCTGAGACAGGAGGATCACTAGTTCAAAGCCAGCCTCAGCAACAGAGAGGCACTAAGAAATTCTGTGAGACGCTGTCTCTAAATAAAATACAAAATAGGGCTGAGGATGAGGCTCAGTGGTCGAGTGCCCCTGAATTCAATCCCTGGTACCCTCCCCCACAAAAAAAATGATAAAATAAAACCCAAAGTCCTTGCTATAATTATATAGCCCTAAATGATCTAAAATCTGATTATTATACAGCTTTTTCTTTTTTAATTCATTTTGTCTCAAGTGTTCAACTTCAGTCACTCTGGTCTGAAAACTACCAAGCAGATTCCTGCCTCAGGAATCTTCTACCTGTAATTCCTTTTTTCCAGTTATCCAGACATTCACTAAATTCATTCACATCTCTATTAAAATATCACCTTTTCAGATCTCCATTCCGCAATCACATTTTTTAAAAATTACATGCATATGGGTGTCTTAGCTAATATTTATCAAGATTATATGATGTGCCTCAAGGATCTGAAGACTGATCATCAAGCATTTATTATAATTTAATTATGTTACAAAGGATAATTTTATAAAAATTCTTTCTTTGAAATGTATGAGTATAATTCATGCTCTTATGCCTAAAATATAATCCCAAATGAAGCAGTCTATAAATTATAAGATATGACCAATTAGTAGGAATTTAATAAATATGTTTTACTTACATTCTAATTACTTTTTCTCTAATCATTATTTCTCCTCAGTTTTGAATTGAAATTTCAGTAATTTTTATTTCTTTGAAGCACTGGATTTCACCAGAGATGAGATTTACCCTTGAACTAACTGGTAAAAATTATTTTTTTTGGCTTTGGATAATGACTATTCTTCTAATTTAGCCAATTGTTTCATACAACTTCTTAAAGTTTTGCAATGCTATTACATAGAAAATACTGCTTTATGCTCCAAACTCTACTTTAGAATTTTTATTTTGTTTTGATTGCAATGTAGAAAATAAAGGAGAAGATATGCAAAGCAAAACACAACAGTAATTCTTCTTATCTTTGTTTAAAAAGTATTTTGAAAATTGTCTGTGTATTTCCTTAATTTCATATTTTTAATTATTATGAACTTTAACTCTGTATATAAATTCTATCACAAAATAGACAACACTTAGAGTCTCTTTCTAAGACTTGAATTTTGTTCTAAGATTCAGGAAAACATCAATCCAAAACTGTTAGAAATAAAACATTTACAAAATCTTTAAAAGAATTGCATTTTCTTAAAGCAGGTTATGTTAAATCTTGTTTAATCAAGATTTCTTATCAGAAGTATTTATTGGTTTTATGATAGTTGCAAAGTTATTTCTTTTATGTAGTTGCCATGGGCGGGGGGAGGGACAATTTTCTTACAGGATTGATTTTGAAATTAGAACAGAAGATGGAATTTCCTGTTATGCTAATATTGCTATCATACACATGATGATGACAGAGAGAGCAAACGCAAACTACAGATTCTCATGTAAAGTAAATGGAAGCTGCTTAGTTTCTCTGATACTGGGTCTTCTTTCCATTGTGCTAATTATAGAACAGCAAATATCAAGTAGCACTGTGTCTTTGCCTGAGTGGTGGTGATTCAGCCTTGCCTGGTGAATGTGAAGTAGATTTCAACTCAGTTACTCTTTTCATCCTATTGTGGATTATCTAGTGGTCTGACTCACAATTTATTTTTGTAAGAGTAAAATAAAGGCAGTTGTACTCACAGTTCCCATCATCTCTAATTCTAGCAGGATTCACAGTTTCTGGTTAGCTCCTTAAATAATATGAAATGTTTGGTCTCCATACTATTTACAAAGAGAATGACAAAAATGTAGACAGATCTACTCATAAAGAGAACGGTTTAGCAAAAATGCTACCTTATGCAATGGTAGATAATTAAATTAAAATAAAAAAGAATATTCTTATCTATTTTCCCTTAGAAATTTTCAAACCTAATGGTAGGCTTGAAAGACCTTTTAACTATGCAAAAAACAGCTTCCTATATGAACATTTCATCCACTAGCTTCCTTAATGCTTTCTTTTTCAGGTGAAACAGAGAATTTCTTTTTTAATAGTATATTTATGATTTTTTTTCCCTTTTCAAAACTGAAAGACAAGAGAAAACCTGAAAACTATATATTAGAATATATGTGACTTAGCATATAAGAACGTATCCTATGGTAGCTGGGCTTGGTGGTACACGCCTATAATCCCAGCGGCTGGGTAGGCTGAGGCAAGAGGCTCACTTGTTCAAAGCCAGCCTCAATAACTTAGCGAGGCCCTAAGCAACTCAGGGAACCTGGTCCCTAAATTAAAAAATACAAAAAAGTGTTGGGGATGTAGCTCAGTGGTTAAGAGCCTCTGAGTTCAATCCCTGAAACTAAAAAGAAGTATACTTGTAGCAAAATATTTTTCATATTTTAGAACTTTATTAAATTCATTGTACTTGTCAAAAAATAATTTATATAATAAAAATAAAAAATAAAGTATTACTTGTCCAAATTTTTAATAGATTGTAACTTTAAGTTGATAATATCAATAATGAGAATCACATATCTTGTTTTTGTATATTGATTCACAAGATAACAGAATTTTCCAAAGAATCCAGTGTTTTTGCAGTGTATTATAATAAAAAGTATATATATATATATATATATATGTAATTTAAAATGTATTATAATTTAAAAATCAATTCACCCACTAAACTAGTTTTCTATAAATTCTTTATTTCAGACATTGTGGTAGTTATTCATGTCTAATGGTTCTATATGAAATAATAGAATGATTTATTTTTAGGATTAATCATCTCATATCTTTTTTAAATTTATTAATTCTTTTTAGTTATACATGGCAGCAGAATCCATTTTGACATAATTATAATAGAATATATCTTACTTTATTTAGAGTTTCATTTTTATGGATATACATGGTGGGATTCAGTGTGTTGTTCTTATATATGTACATGGGAAAATTATGTTAGATTCATTTCACTGTCTTTCTTTTTCCTAACCCTGTCCCTTCCCTCCATTCTCCATCATCTAATCTACTACACTTCTATTCTTTCCTTAACCTCCCCAATTTATTGTTGGTTAGCTTCCACATATCAGAGAAAACATTCAACCTTTGGATTTTGGGGACTGGCTGACTTCACTTAGCATGATAATATGCAGATTCATCCATTTGCTGGCAAATGTCGTAAAGTTATCTTTTTTTATGGCTGAGTAATACTCTACTGTGTACATATACAACATTTTCTTTATCCATTTATCTGTTGAAGGGCATCTAGATTGGTTCCATAGCTTAGATATTATGAATTGAGTTGCAATAAACATTGATGTGGCTACATCACATAATATGCTGATTTTAAATCCTTTCTGTTGATACCAAGGAGTAGCATAACTGGGACAAATGGTTATTCCATTCCAATCTGTTTGAGAAATATCCATACTATAATCCAGAATGATTGCACCAATTTGCAGTCTCATCAGCAATGTACAAGTGTACCTTTTCCTCATATCCTAGCCAACATTTATTATTACTTGCATTCTTGATAACTGCCATTCTGACTAGAGTGAGATGGAATCTCAATGTAATTTTAGTTTGCATTTCTCTAATTGCTAGAGATGTTGAACATTTTTTTATATATTTGTTGACCACCTGTATTTCTTCTTCTGTGAAGTGTCTGTTAAGTTCCTTTGCCCATTTATTAATCGGGTTATTTGGTATTTATTTATTTACTTATTGGTGTTAAGTTTTTTGAGTTCTTGATATATCCTGGATATTAATGCTCTATCTGAGGGTCAGGTAGCAAAGATTTTCTCCCATTTTGTAAGCTTTTTCTTCACTCTCTTATTTCTTTTGCTGTGAAATAACTTTTTGTTTGATGCCTTCTGCTCTATTGATTATTTATTTTACTTCTTGCACTTTAAAGGTCTTATTAAGGAAATCAGTTATTAAACTGATAGCTTAGAGTGTCAGGCCTACCTTTTCTTTTAATAACTAGGTTCTTGATACACATTTTTTTCTTGATCCACTTTTGACCTGAGTTTTGTGCAGGGTGACATTTAGGGGTTAAATTTCATTCTATTACATATAAATTTTCAGTTTTCCCAGTACCTTTCCTTAAAGAAGCTATCTTTCTCCAATGTATGTTTTTGGTGCCTTTGTATAGTGCAAGATAACTGTATAGTTGTGGGCTTGTCTCTGTGTCTTCTATAGAATGATATTAAATGACATTTGGGGGCATAAATATGTTTTGCAGCAAGGTTTTTGTGTTTGAATGAAAAGTAATATAATTGAAATGAATATGATTTTTGTCACAAAATAACTCCTATAGCTTGAAAAATTTAACTCTGCATTGTTTAACCTGTAGTTCTTTTACAAGATAAAAAATATTACTAAAATTATTTATATTTGTGGGTCAGTTTATATGCTATATAAATCATATATCTTCTCTAAATGTTATCTTCTGTATTATTTTGAGATGTACCATTTAAAAAAATAAATATATAAAGTATGTAAATTTCCCCCTCTGAATGTGTGATTAGTTCCTTTCTAGCCAAAGGAGATTTCCTTCATGATCAAATTCAATCATTTTTCTATGTTTTGGAATTCTGCCTGAAATATGCTTATTTTTATTTATGAAAAATATGCCAGAAGATCTGCAAGTGCAATTTCATAACACTTATATAAGCATATTTTTCCAATTTAAAATTGAGTTTACAGCTAGAAATAGCAGAACAAATGGAAGAAATATCATCATGAATTTATAAATGCTGTGAATGCAATAGCATAGCTAAGAAAATGAATGACAATACTTTGGCAATATTTTTATTTTAAGATCATACTAGGAGTGGACAGAATGTGTTTATTAAATGAAACCAATATAAATCTGGAATATATCATTCCAGAAGTTTTTTACTTAGCATGCAAGTGAAAGGCTGAAAAATACCAGAAACTGAGTTTGGATAAACTAGAAATTGAGATGATCTCATGGTTTTCATTTTTAGCTTTTTGAGATGGTATGCCAGTTATTGATTTATTGTCTCTAAGCTATAAATTCACCCTTTTTGCCTACTCTGTGAAAATGAATCTGACCCCTCTAAATACTTTTCAATTAACACCTGACACTGCAGCTTTGTTAGTAGAGGAATGTGGAGAGACATCACAGAATAAAGTTGTGTTTCCTGTCATTGTGCTAATTTGTCATGCCCCTGCACTATCCCCAGCTTTCCCAGCAGCAATCTCCTTCAGTGCTCTCAGCTTTTCCACTGCCTGACTCCTGCTGTGTATTCCAAGGCCAGCAAGATCCAGCAACCAGCTGCTTTACCTGAGCACCTGTTTCAGGTGGTTTTCTACCAAAGAGCATCTAGTGAGACAATGCTCCTCATGAACAGCTTTCCACACTCCGTGGAAAGCACACTTCTGATAAGTTGACCATAGTCATTTCTCTGCCCTTTAGTGAGTTGTTATTGTGTTCTTTTTTTTTTTTTCATATCTCATATATCACTTTAATTATGCAAAGAATAACTAAATAACTTTATGTATCCAACATTTTGGCTTAATTAGGACAACAAACATGGACTTCTCTGGCTGATTATGCCTAGTCCTTGAGTGGAATTTTCTTTTGTTTGTTTGTTTTTTCCAAATTTTAAAATTTTATTATTATTATTTTTTAGAGGATAACATTTCATTTCTCTGGTTGTAAGTGATATAGAATCACAACATACATGCAGTCATACATAAAGTTAGGGCTATGATGACCACCATACTCCACCACCTTTACTGTCCCCATGCCCCCTCCTTGCTTACACCCCTGTGAACAGAGTTCCTCCATTGGAACTCCATGTTATTGTGTTCTTTTTAAGGAGATCTCATAATATCCACATGTGTGGCTGAGGATGCTATTCCTTGAGTCATCTATCTCAGCCCTATAATAACTCTTCTCTTGACCTGTGCTTCCTATAGTCAGTGAATTTACTACACATTCTGGAATAAGTTCATTATCTTAGGTGTGTTTTTACCATGAATGATCCATTGACTGAAATTTGTACTCAGCAGAAGACTACAGTTCATAAAAGTGAATTGCCAGATCAGCTATGGTATAATATGGGGAAAGAAAGGTAAAGTCTCAGAGAAAAGAAGGTAAAGTCTCAAGCAATTGAACTGGATTTATTACCCAATCTTTAAGTGCAGATGTTATCTTCATTGGAACAAAACACAAGCACTATTTTTAATTTTTTTTTTGCTTTAACAATTTACCAAAAACTTTATTAATAAAAAGTACATAAATATATCATTTTATTGTTTAGGTAATCAGAAGTCTAAACTCAGAATAAATATTCTAAAATCAAGGTATCTGTATGGTCCAATTTTTCTGGGGGTTCTAAAGGAAAATCCATTCCTTTCCTTTTCCAGCTTTTAGTGGTCACCTATATTTCTTGGCCATGGTTTCTTTCTCCACCTTCAGTCAGTAGCATTACCTCTTCTCTTCTAGATTAAACTCTTTTTGCCATCACATCTCTCTCTGTGATTCTGATCCTTTCTTTTTCTTATACATACCCATATGATTAATATTGGGTCTACCTGGATAATTCAGAGTAACTCCTCATCTCAAGATCCTTAGTGTAATCATATCTTCAACATCTCTTTTGTCATAGAAGATATCGTATAATCATGGCTTCTGGGATTAAGATGTGGCCATCCTTAAGGGTCCATACTTGGTTTACCACAATAGTATTATGCACTTAGTTTGAAGTTACTCATGTGACTAAGCCCTTTTAATCCACTGTAGTATGCAAAGATAACCAAAAGCAGTTTGCTTTTCTTGGGAGGATTAATAGTGTAGTTCTAGAAAGAAATCTCAGGGCCATACCAATTTTCTTTTCCATGAGTACACTGTAGTCTATAGAGATCTTGGTCATCTTAACACTTCCCAAATCATCTGAGTGGTACACAGCACTGAAGACATTATGAGGATCAGATTGGATGAGCAAGAAATATCAAGTGTGTTATTTGAAAGATAAGAAGATATAGCCAACAAAATTTTATTCATTTGTCTCCCTAGTCTAATTTCTGGAATTTGGGTATTTGGGGGCATATTAAGATATCCTCTCCAAAGAAAAGGTCAAGTTATTGCACTTCTAGACATTTACTGTGAGAAATGAGTACAATTTGAGGTGTAAAATAATATATTTTAGTGGATTACTTTGAATTATCTATATAATTACACGTGAGACTGACAGGTATGAGTGGAGACCAGAAGAAGGGAACATTTCACATCACATTCAAGCTGCAATATGAGCCATTCTGTGACTTGGGCTTTATAATTCAACGGATCTAATAATGATTTCAGTGTGCATAGCTTTTAGGAATGATGTATTGGTCTGTAGAAAACAAAAATAAGAAAATTATAGGAGAAAATCTCTAAGATTGTGAAAAAAATCTATGCCATCATTAGCAGATAGCTATTCTCCTTTGGAGAAACAAATTTTTACTTAAGAATGCAAGTTTAACTATGGGACCTCAGGTGACAAGTTACCTGATCTTCATGTCATTTTGCACAGTATTGAGTATACTCAGGAACCAATTTGAAAGAAAAGGAAGGAAAGCAATGGGCTTATATTTATGTTACTACACATTACATCACATGGAAAAGTTGGTTTAATTGAATGGCATATTGAAGATTCATTTTGATATGAGTTAGGAGAGATACACCTTGAAGGAGGAAGTTCTGTTCATAGATCAAAATACATATTTTAAATCAGAATTCACTACACAGTACTATTTTTTTCTACTGCCAGAATTCTTCAGTCTGGGAAAAAAAGTGTGGGGAGTAGATCCCATAATTTTGCACATAAAAACTCAGAATATATTTTTCCATATATAAGTTTGAGATCTACTTCTTCAAAGATATTAATGCCTACTGTGAGCCAATTCAACTCAGGGGACCCAATAATTATTCCACTAAATTAAAAAAGAAGACTGCCTCCTGGAAATTTTGACCTCTTATATCACTAAACTAACAGCAAAAAAGAGAAATATTCTACCAGTTAAGGGGGTGGACACTAACTTTTAAGTGGAAATGTATTACTTCTCCCAATGAAGTCAAATTAGAATTATAACTTGATCCCAAGGATTTCTCTGGGCACTTCTCTAATATGCGCATAATATTGTAGGTAAATACAAAATATCGAGGAAAAAGGCACAATTTGAGGGTTTCAGATTTTCTGAGAATAAAGATTTCAGTTACTCTACAAAGCCCAAAGAACCCTGACCAGATAAAGTTCTGCCTGAAGGCAAGGAAAAGTTTACTGGCAGTTAAAGAAAGAAGTCATAGATATCATCAGTTAAGTCCCTGTGAACAATTTCAGAGCTTTTCATATATTTTATTTTGTTCTATGTATTTATTGTATATATTATCATACAATAAATATAATAAATATATTTATAAAATATAAATATTTATAAATAAATTTGTGTATTTATTGTATATATTATCATATTCTTCTCTATTCCTTACATTTTCATTTTATATGCAATAGCATAATTTTTCCATTAGAAAATTCAATATGAAGGGTTCTAACACCATATAAATTTCTGGCAAGTTCTAGAAGACAGATTTCCAGAAAATTTCAGCAGTGCACCCCTTCCCCATAACTTCTGTATTATACAGTAAGTCGTAGTGTTGCCATTTCCACCACATTTTAGATCTTTGAATGGTAAGTTGGCCTTTTGCCTTAACACTATGAGAAGTTGCTCTTCTGCATCAGTCATTCCAATATTTTTCAGAGTTATGTTTACTTCTTACTAGTCATTCACCATCACTCCAACTCCTGTTGTATTAATAGTTCTCTACAGTAAGCAATTAAAATATCGTGTGCTTACCCTTTCTAGAATGGTCACAAATTCATACATATAATAAATTACATTTTAGCCTGCTGGCCTGTCCTACAAACATCATACTTGCCAGACCCCACCACCTTTTGAGCCAATTCCATAAAATAAAATATCACTGTCTCTTTTGCTTTGTCTCCATACCATTACTTCTATTTTGGTGGGAACAATCCTGAAATACATTTATTTTTAAAAATTTTACCCTTACAAGGATTTTTCATAAACTTCATTATTATTTTATAGCTTAGTTTATCTTTGTGATTAATGTTCTAATATTTTTCTTGTCCTAGTCATATAATAACTTGAAGGTAGGCTATGACAAGTATAAATAAACCTAGTATAAGACCCTCAAAAGAGTATAATGCTATTCTTCTTTGTTAGTGTTTGTGTTGTTTCCCTTCCTTTTACTTATACATACATTATAAAGCTCATACAACATTAATAATATTTTGTGGAAATCTTTAATGAGTTTTAATTAGATATATGCAATATAAAAATATTGTGCATATATTGAGAGCTACCATTTTGAGAGCTTTTCTTTCTTTTATAGAGATAATTATCTTCATTAGAATCTTCTCTTGTTTTGGTGAAGGATTTCCTTTAATTTCTCTTGTAATCAATGCCTACTAGTGATAAAATATTTGGGTTTTTATATCTGGAAAATACTTCATTTTATCTTAAGGTTTAAAAGTTATTTTTGCTGAGTGTAAAGTTCTAGGTTGATGTGTCTGTTTTTCCTCTTTAGGACTTTATGTAGATCCACTGCCTTCTCATTTATAATTTTTTTCCTAGCAGGAAATGAATTGCTATTATTATTTTTGTTCCACTATATCAAATCTCTACCTTTGTGTCTACATACCCAAGTTACGGAACCAGTTCAGATTCCAGATTCCTATGAACAGAAAAACAAATAAAGAAAATGTCATATGTTTATTGACAAAGAGAAAGGAAAGGTGAGAAAAGGGAGAATGGGGGAATAAATCTGACCA
The DNA here is from genome assembly GCA_028644305.1 of Xerus rutilus. Classification (NCBI taxonomy): domain Eukaryota; kingdom Metazoa; phylum Chordata; class Mammalia; order Rodentia; family Sciuridae; genus Xerus; species Xerus rutilus. The sequence goes on along the minus strand of CM053400.1, from coordinate 82,156,013 downwards.
AACTTTTACATGTACATATATGAAGGCACCACAGTGATTTTACCTTTATGTATATCTATAATGACCAATTAAATTTAAGAAAATTGAATAAATAGAAGAAAGGGAACAAAGAGAGGGATGAAAGGAGAGAAAGGAGAAATACTGGGGACTGAATTGAAGTAAAATTTATTCCATTTTTGTATGCCAAAATGAACCTCAATATTATATAAAATATAATGAACTAATAAAAATAATTTTTCAATTAAAATATTATAATATAGTTATTAGTTTAAATGTAGATATAACAAGAATTTTTTTTAAATTAGCATGGAAACTAGTGAAAGCCATGACATTTTGCTATAATAATATATATGAACAATATTATTATGTTTTTTCAATTGCCAACAAAACATCAGTGGACAAAACAAATAAAGGTCTAAAACAAAAATTTGTTGTAGATAAGGAATATGATTAAATAAATCTTAAATATAAATTATTTATATCAGAGATAAGTAATTTATAGTTAATAGTAAGTTTAAAATATGTAACTGAAAAGGCTAATTAGTTAAATAAGTGATTAATTAGTGATTGCTTAATATTTTTTTCACTTGTGCTTCTAGACTTTTTATTTTCATACAACCTCAATTATATTACAGGTGTAATGAAGATATGCCCATTTACACAAAAATGTCATTACTGATAATAGCTAGCAACTCATTCCATGATCAGAAATATGTTAGGTATTATTCATATTTTTATAAGTTTTATATATATATATATATTTATAAAGTTAAAGCAAAAGTAACTTCACAGAATAATTTACTTTTAACAGTGATAGCTATTTGGGGGGCTTGATTTAAGTTTTACTTTTCAACTCAAACTACCTATCATAAAATTGCTTATTTAATCCTTAATTAAAAAAATAATAGTTATTGTAATATTTTTGTGAATAATTATAAAAGGAATTCTTCAAACCAAATGGAATATGAGTCAAAATAAACACGTTATTCACGTTACCTAATAAGTAGGAATTGAAAATGGTATAGATTAGGTTGCATCTAAAATAAGAGAATCATGCTATTAAATTCAAGAAATGTTTAGTTATTTAAAATAGAGTTTTATTGGCAAATGTCCTCATTCATTCACTTATAACCAATGCAGGTATACAACTGATTTAAAGCTTCAACAGTAGACAATGCATGGCCTGAAAAACCTAAAATATTTTCTACTTTGCTTTAGAGCAATCTTTGACCAAATAATTTACTTGGCAGTTCCCAAGTTGCTTAATATTTATTTTATTTTATTTTATTTGCTCAGAGTATTCTCACTGTGCCTTTATTGTCTGGGTTTTATAAATTTGTAATTGAGTAGCTCAGTGTCTAAGACTTTAGGCTTACTCATCTCTGAGAAAATCAGTGAGGTTGTAGACCTGACTAGGGCTCATTAAGTTGAGTAATGATAGGTCTACTAAGTAGACACAAATAAAATCTTTGGTGGGTGATTTGTGGTTTTTCTGGAAATGCAGTTCTTGAGAACTGAAAAAAAATCAGTAACTCAGTAGTGGAGCATTTCAATAGTCATGGCGATATGCATAAGAAAGGCAGGTTGTTTTCTCTACCATGGTTACCTTCTTTCCCCTGCTATTCATTTTGCAGAGAACATAATGAAAACTAAAACATTCCACTTACTGGTCTTTTAAGTGAAGTCTGGGAAATTAATTTTTTAAAAATGTGAATTGACTAGGATAAGTTAAATTTTTCTGTGGTAATAAGGTGTTGCCAATTATTATCACATTACAAAACTAACATTTATCATTTATGTTGAGTGTTTACTGTGGGTCAGTTTTTGCTCTCTTTCATATTGTCTTTATTGCCTATCTGTGATGGACAGAGCAGCCCATGTCTGGAATATTGTAGGCTCTGAGAAAAAAGAAAGAAGGCAAAGTAGGGGCCGCTTCTTAAATATCTGGCCTCTCCTAGTTTAAGACCATGGAGAAATAAAAGGCCCTCAGACAGGAACACTAACAAACCTGCTTTCACTCCATATTCGGAGACTAAAAGAGAAGGATTAAATATTTTAAACAAGCATATTTTGAAACACTGTGTTGAGAGTATAATCTTGGATTTTTTGTAGATTTATTTGTGGACATTTTTTAAAATTCTGTAACTGTGTAACAAACAATTTAACAAAATCAAATTTGGGCAATAGGAGAAGATTGTAAGGAACAAGTGAGGCATCTAGGTCTGCTTCTAATGAAAGGATTTTAAAAAATGTGCACAGGTAGAATAACATTCAAATGTAATGAAAAATAAAACAGAAAGTTGGAAAAATGTAAAAGCTTAAAAGTTAATATTTCAAATGTATCTCCTAAATAGTATGTTATCATTGCATTTTCATTTTAGTGTCTAAAATTATGTGGATTTTTGATAATACTATTATCACATACTTAAAGTGGTCAGAGATACTTTAAATTATATGGGTGGACAAAAATATAGCTTCAGTATATAATTTTAACTCTGTCTCTTTTTCCAGCTAACTCCTTGGAGAAAGTAAATGTCAGCATATTGGAGAAACCACAATTTTATATGAGAAGCAGAAATTTCATGAGATATTTGTGTAGATAGTGGGTGCCTTTGTACCCTTTGGCAGCATGCTAAGACAAATGGGCATGTAAAATATATTGCCTTTCTTTGTTTGAAATTGGAAGTAGGCAGATACCACTGGATTCCTTTAGATGAAGAAGCTCAATGAACCCATAGGCAGGATGTGGTCATTAAAGAAGGAGTCAAATTCTCTTGGATTCGAAATGTTTATGAAGGACGATCCCCATAAGTTAAACTCTGGTGAAGCTGATGAACTCTAGGGATGAAGAAGATAAATTACAAACTTCCAGAGGGGAAAAACAAGGATTTAAAAAAAAAAGGAAATGGAAACATTCAATGTATCAGCAGTACTACAATGTGGGAAATTGTGAAATAACATCTATAGACTATTTAGTAAAAAGAAAAACTGTGATGCCAGAACCCTACACTCATCAGAAATAGCATACAGCTCTTGAAAGGAGCAAAGAAAGATTTTAGTTAGACATTTTCCACGATGAAATGAGAAGTTTGGTAAATCTTCTCCTCTAAATGTAATGATAAAACTGGCTCAACTCTGGTAATTAACCAAGACATACAACCAATTGAGAAATATTTATTGATGAACATTACTAAGCTTTGGGTACATACAGAGTAAAACTGTAGCATTCTAATCTAAGTCTATTTTCTTTCCTCCAACTCAGTTTCAGTGATTGACATGTCTCTGCCTAAGCAAAACTATGAAAATCAGCTTCACAGCTAGAGGAAGCTCAGCTTATTTGGAGAGGAGTAGGTAGGAATTATGAGATTGTAAAATTCCTAATCTTGGGACAGATGAATGTTAAAAGACAAGCAAATCTCTGAGCCAGAGCTTGTGAACCTAGTTAAGGTAAGTGATGGAACAGCAGGCTAAACTTAGAAAATTAAACAGCTTCATGGAATGGAGATAAGCTCACCACGTATCCCTTTGTTTGGACTGAGAGACCATGCATTGCAAAAAACGCTAAAGAGGGCTCTCTCTCTCTCTCTCTATATATATATATATTGTGTCTCTCTGTATCTCTGTCTCTGTCTCTGTCTCTGTCTCTCTCTCTCTCTATATATATATATATAGATAGATAGATAGATACACACACACACACACACACACATATTCCTGTATATCTGTATATACACTCACCATATATATCCCTTTGTTTGGACTGAGACCATGCATTGCAAAAAGCACTAAAGAGTGCTCTCTCTTTCTCCCTCCCCCCATATATATACATACACATACATACACACATATATACCCCTATATCCCTTTGTATATTATATATCTCTGGCTATGAGAATGAGAACAGTCTCAGAAAGTCATTAGATGGCTAGCTAAAAATAAAGGTGGGGAATGCTTGAAAACATACATTTACATCCTTCAGTAAGGGTGGTGGCCATTTGGACCTGAAGTGATTGAGCAAAACTTGTACTCAATGACCATCTGAACTAAGCTGTGCAGACATGGGAGAGACCTCTAGGACCCAGGCTTAAAATTTTCTTTTAAATTTTAAAAATAATTGGAGACATCTGTGGACAAACACTATGATATACTTCAGATTCAAATCAGTTAAAGTATTAAAAAACAGCAAAAATCATGACAACAGCAAAGAAAACAGCAACAAAGAACCCTTAGAAGAGAGTCCAGAACCCAAACACACTACAATAACATCTAAAATGTCAATTAATATAAACAGGAATAGTGGCCATTTCAATTAGAATAAAGAGGAATAGTGACTCACAGTCAAGTAAAATGTAGTCAATAGAAAGTTTTGATATTTAAATTAGTAGACAAGATTTTCTTTCATTTTTCCTTTTTTTGGGGGGGTACCTGGAATTGAACTCATGGGTATTCGAGCACTGAGTCACATCCCCATTCCTATTTTGTTTTTATTTAGAGACAGGGTCTCACTGAGTTGCTTAGTGCCTCACTTTTGCTGAGTCTGGCTTTGAATTCGCAGTTCTCCTGTCTCAGCCTCCCAAAGTGCTGGGATTACAGATGTGCACCACCGCGCCCAGCTAAGATTTTCAAAAGAGCTATAAACATATATAAACATTATAAATATGTCTTAAAAATGAATGGAAAAAATCTTTAAATTATTAAAGGAATATATGAAGACAACTCAACACATAAAAATGTCTATGAACAAAATAAATAATTAAAAGATATAAATGAAAATTCCCAGGTTGAAGAAGATAAAGAGGGAAGTATGACATTCTCTAGAGCATACCAAAAGTCAATTTGAAATGGTAAAAGGAAGAATCATGTGCTTTCTGTACTTCAGATACAGAAATAAGAATCTGAAGAACACAGAGAAAAAAGGAAAGGAAAATTAACAGTGTTTCAGAGAACTGTGAGAAAAAGAACCCAATTTAAAAATCTGGAATAATGACTTTAAGAGGTAGTTCACTGGAGAAGGTATTTCAATTTTAATAAGCACATGAAATGATATTCAATATCATTAGTCATTAAGAAAATGGCAAATTTTAACTATAATGAGCTAGCAGGATAGAGCCACAAGATTGAGACACCAGACATCTGATATTCTCATTATGTATTCTACAAAAGACAAACCTGAGTTTGAGGGTGAGATGGGGAAACCATGAAGCTCAGGCATTACTGATGGAAGTATGAGGAGGTACAGGCGTGTTAGATAAGAGTCTGGAGTGTGTTTCAAAAGTTAAACACAAATGTACCATGTAGCTTTGTCATTCCTTTTGTATTTCCATGAAAGAAATGAAAATAGGTGTTCATGTAACATTCTTGTATGTCAACATTTATTAATCCATTATTTATCATAATTCCTAACTGAAAATTTTTATATATCTGCTAGCTGGTAAAGGTATAAACAAAATGTTCTATTTATAAATAATGGAATGTTATTTAGCTATTACAACCAACCAACTATGCATATGTTTTTCTATATGAACAAATATTGAAAACATTATAAGATAAAGAAGCTTGGTGCAAAAAACCATTCATTATATAACTCACTTTTTATAAAATATCCAGAAAAAGCAGATCCATAAAGGAGATTAATAGTCACCTCTGATTGGGAATCGAACTAGAAATTGACTACAAGATAGTGTTTTGGGGAGATGGAAATTTTCTAAAAATGGATTATGGAGATGTTTTCAACTGTGTTCACTAAAAACCAATCACTTACTAATGAATTTTATGGTATATAAGTTATACTTCAATAAAGAGAAATAGAAAAATAAAAACATACAAACAAAAAAAAAGACAATTTGGAATACAAGAATTCTGAATCTCTCTTTCTCTTACATACTCTCTTTCTCCCTGTTTTTATATTAATCCATTTATCTATCTCAATAGTTTACTTTCAATAATCCTGCATTATTGTCATATGACTACCTTCAAAAAGAATATGCCAATATTTCTCCACTCTCTATAAAATCTGCAGCTCATACTATAGCTACTGGATAACTTTGAACTACATAAATTGATTTTCAGGTATTAAATTGCACATAAAATTTTCAGTAAAATCTTAAATTTCAAATTCCCTTACAACTTCTGTAAATTTAAAGATTGCAGTAAGAATAATAAATGAGTACAACATTTTAAAATATTATACTCAACTGAAATTATAGTAGTACTTTTGTGTATCAAATACTTTTCACCATAGTGAGCCTGGATCTAACAACATGCCCATATATATTGGTAAATTTGAGTTTAATAGATTAACATTTCATAATAGAACTGGAATTTTTTTTTTTTTTTTGGTACTGGGGATTGAACTCAGAGGCACTCGACCACCGAGCCACATCCTCAGCCATATTTTGTGTTTTATGTAGAGACAGGGTCTCACTGAGTTGCTTAGCACCTCGCCATTGCTAAGGCTGGCTTTGAATTCGCGATTCTCCTGTCTCAGCCTCCCTAAGTGCTGGTATTACAGGCTTGAGCCACCACGCCCGGCTTAGAACTGGAATTTTTAAATGAAAAGATTGTTCATTAGTAGAACTTCAAGCAAATATCACGTTATATGAAATTACTATTTTTTGAAAAAAATAAAAGCATTTTTATTTGTTTTAATTAGTTACACAGGACAGCAGAATGCATTTTGACACATCATATGTAAATGGAGTATAATTTCTCATTCTTCTGGTTGTACTTGATATAGAATCACACTCTTATTATAATCATATATGTACATAGAGCAATAATGTCCAATTCTTCTGTTTTTCTTTCTACCTCCATACCCCTTCCCCTCCCTTCACTTCCCTCTGCGTAATGAAAAGTACTTCTATTTTTCCCTAGCCCCCACCCCCTTATTGTGAATTAGCATCTACATATCAGAGAAAAGATTCAGCCTTTAGTTTTGGGGGATTGGCTTATTTTGCTTAGCATGATATTCTCCAGCTATATCCATTCTCCTGCAAATGGGTGCTGTTTATATTGAAATTACTGTTTTTAAAATAGGAGGAGAATAATTAGAGTTGACTGTATTCTATGCATAGCATATAGACAATGGACAACTTAGAAATAGTTCATTTGTTTTAACTGAGAGGAAATGGATCATCCTAGTGTTACAAAAGTTAATAGCCCCTTTAGAATCAAGTAAAAGCATATAGAGAATGATTTTCTTATGCAATCACTGGTTTTGTATCCAAGGCCACCAGATACTGACAGCAACATAAATTAATCTTGCTTCAAGCATAAGGCTTAGGGAAAACTATGCTGAATTACAGCAAAAAGTGAAATTTGGATACTGAAATCTCTTCCACCTATTTTTAAATTAATCTCAGCTACCCACCTAAGCTTTTGTTATATATTTTTAATGGGTTGAATGGGGAAGTCAAAGTTAAAGGAGCTTTGTATTTGTTATCTGTTAATCAGTAACAAATTTAAACAAAATTTAGAGGATTAAAAATAAATCATTTATTTTCTCCCCATTTCTATGGATCAGGATACAGCACATGACTTAGCAGCCCAGCTCTGCTTTAGAGTTTCTCACAAGGCTACAATTCAGATGTTGGTTGGCTATAATCTCATAGGAAAACACAGTAAACTCATTCATGTGGATGTTGTTCTTCAAGGGTTGTACTGAAGGACCCAGTTTCTCACTTCTTCATAATTTGGTTCTTAGCAGAGGACAGCTTCCAAACACAAACTCACTTCCTCAGAGAAAGAATGCATGAAGAACCCAAAAGTGTAAGGAAGACAAAGCTATGGATTTTTACAGACGATATCTCAGAAATGACACTTTTGCAGTATTTTTTTAAAAAAGGAAAAGAAAAAGAAAAAAACAATTCACTAAATCTGGCTCATGAGTGCGGTAGGTTACACGAGGGCATGCATGGCAGGAAATAAGAATTGGGAATCATTTTGATGCTGACTAACTACTATTATCACCTATTAAATTTGATTTCCCATTTCCTAGGCATCCTTGAAACCCTGGGTCTGTAGAAAGTACTTTAGTTTGCTTGGCAAGCTATAACAAAAATACCACAGAGTGGCTTATAAACAACAATAATTTTCTAATACATTTGTAGGGTGGGAAGTCCAAGAACAGGCAAATTCCTGTTTGATGAACAAAGTTTGTTTGTTCCTGAACAAAGAGGCAGATTCCTCTATGATGAGGGACTAGCTTTCTGGTTCACACATGGCTTCCTTCTTGCTGTGTCTGCATATAGCAAAAGATATTATAACTTTCATTTTTAACAGTTCTCTGAGATTTCTTTTATAAGATCACTAATCTCATTTATGAAGGTTTTACACTTGTAACTTAATCACTTCCCAAAAGTTGTGCCTTCAAATTTTGGGGTAATATAAATGTTTAATGAATAACAGGAAGGGTAGAGCTATCTGTTAAACAGAAAGATATGGAAATGATATAGACCTACATATAAATCAAGTGAAAAATATTCTGACATAATTGTATAAGTTAATTTTTATGTTGCTTAGAATATTGTTTCATTGTATGTACGTGTGTGTTGTGTGTGCATACATAGATCTAATCAATTTAAAATTTATATCATGGATTAATTTTTTTGAAATTATTTGAAACATATTTCCATCATGATCATTCCCAAGTTATATTCTATATGATATGATCTAAAAGACATATACTATGTTTCCTGGAGATCTATAATTTTTCTCAGTCTTCTGTGCATTTGTATAATCTAGCACTTAGAAAAGTTATACTTCAATAGCGTAACCATACACCTGTGTGCTATGTATTTTTAAAATGTAATTTGAGATTTAAACAAGTGAAATTAAAAGTAAGAATGTTAAATGAGTAGAGATCATTTTGTTTCTTTAATTTAAGTTCTAGAAAATTAGGTGGAATAATGTAGTTTAAAAATAATTTAAATATACTTAGCATATAAATTTAAAGTGCATTTGCTAAATAATAAACACACACACACACACACACACACACACACACACATGCACACATACACTAAAAACATTGACTCCTAAAAATATAACTTGGCTATGTCATTTCCACAATGTCAAGCCAACATATTTTTCATATCCAAAGGATATTATAACTTTCATTTTTAATGCTCCAGGAAAAACAACTGATTATAAAATCACACTAAGCTTTTGAAAAATGTATTATGCTCTCTACTGTATTATTTTAGCAAATAATCTTGAAGATAAACCTCTTAAAAAGAATCCTAAATCATACATTTATGTTTTATTCTTAAGTGAGAAAAATAGGAAAAATAAATATTGTACAATAATAGTAGCCAAGGTAAATTGACTACTCATTTAACTCATTTAATTCTTAACAAACCAATGATAACATCAAATTAGTTTATTTGAAAATACTGCTAACCTGCGAAGGAATAAAATCAGTTGATTAGGCAATAAACACATGTAGTGATCAATTAGCAATAAATCATAGCTCTATGTGATTTATATGTATATATAAAACATAAATATAAATATAGATTGATAAAAAATATTCGATATATATAGATTATTCATAATTATTCACAAATATATATAATATATATTGATGAAAACTATTTTCAAGTGTATGTGTAAGAGTGCTTTCTTATACATGCAAAATGGAAAGATTCAAAGTACATATTGGAAGAAAAGCTGCTAGATTTTTCTAGGATCTCTAGAATTTATAATTATCAATATTGTCGTATATGATTCTGGAAGACTTTTTAAACAACATTTTATAAACTTCAATAATAATAAAATCAGAAAAATATTCTAGTAATAAACTAATAAGATTTTGAAATTGTCTTTGTTCACATTGAAATTTTAGCAGTTGTTTGCATTTTAACTTAACAAAACCAGTACTCTTGCTAATTTTGAATGTTTTTTCATAAGTTTCACAATTACTCAAGATATATTTTATATTACTGTTATAAACTTGTGTTTTCTTTCTTTTTTTTTTTTTTTTTTTTGGTACTGGGGATTGAACTCAGGGACACTCGACTACTGAGCCACATCCCCAGCCCTATTTTGTGTTTTCTGTAGAGATAGGGTCTCACTGAGTTGCTTAGCACCTTGCCATTGCTGAGGCTGGCTTTGAACTCGCGATTCTTCTGTCTCAGCCTCCCTAAGTGCTGAGATTACAGGCTTGAGCCACTGCGCCAGGCTTAAACTTGTGTTTTCTTGAATGCATATTGAGATGCTTTATATCATTACATATTTCATTAATATAACTAATTTTACTGAATTTTAAATGTCTCAGTCCTTAAGAAAACATTATTCTAACTTATTTGGCTGATTTTAGGTGGTCATAGAGCTAAGGACTAAAGGTGATAGGTTAGGCTGAGGGATCTGTTTACTAATCCAAGAAGCCATTTATACAACCATTCTTGTTCTTTTTTGTCCTGAAGTATAATTCAACTGCTTCACATGTCAAATCTACACTACAATGTGGATGCTGTTGGTCCATCTCAACTGGGAAACTTGGCCCAGGAATGTTTCTTTGAAAATGATGATAAATTAATCAGCTACATACAAAATGTTTCAGTATCTGGAGAAAGCTGGAAACTTGAAAAAAGGGGATGAACCACAGACATGAGTTCTATGAATCACTGGGAATTTTTCTTGGAAAATGCATGCTATGGTGGAGCTCAATGGTGAAATTACAACTGTTAGTTATAACTAATGTATGTAATACTAATAATAGAATATGTACAGACTCCCAGATAGAGGCAAGATGACAAATCAGCACAAGAAACAGAAGAGATGATAATTTATGATTCACTAGATAAATTCCTACACATATTTGTGCTGCTTAAAATTTACAAAAATATAACTTTTATTTAGAAGTATTTGCTTGTATATTTGAAAAGATATGGAATACATTTTAAAAAACATAAATATATAATTTAATGAAATAGGGGAAATGCATTCTAAATATGATTCTTTCAACTGAATGTGTTAACAAGTGTAAAGACAGCAAAGTATAAATTACAAATATAAAGAGTGTTAATTATAATATGGATTATATTAAAATATTTTGGTAACAAATTTGAAAAACTAAGGAAGTTGTTGATATCTTAGCAAAATATATATATAAGCAAATTTGATCCCTAACATGCTATTACCTTTAAATTGACTAATTAGATTTAAAAATAAAAATATTAAATGTTGATATTTTAATGCAAGCATTTGTAACAGATATTTCCAAAACTGAGTTCCAATATTTATTTAAAGATGAAATAATTCAACATTACTTCAATGATCCAGGAAAGAAAAATATGCTTAGTTTCTATTTAATATTTAAGACCAATATGTAACTTTAATAATACAACTGATAAAAGTTCTACAAAAGGAAAAATAGTTATATTTTGTTTATGGCTACAATTACAAATATTTTAATTCCATATTAGGAAATAATTGACCAAAGTAATATTCTATTATTTTATTAGGATAAGCTTCTATATAAAAGAGATTTTAAGATTCTAAATGCAATATCTCAGAAACAGTACATGTTTCTTTCTTTTATTAAATCCTGAAGTATGTGTGGTCCTCTAGTGACACAGGCAAGCAGGATAACTATGCCTTCCATGTTGCATGGCTCTGGGGATTTACCAGCTATTGCTATTTCCAACTAGTGGTGTATAGGAAGAGCGAATCAGGAACAAGAAGCTTGATTTTTAATGAAGTAATCTAAAATTTGATATATCACTCTACTCATAGTCCATTAGTGATTATATTGTCATAAAATTACAGTTTTCTGATGGAGGGATTAAACAATACGTAGTGTGTGGCTACATGGCCAGTTAAACCTGATGGGTTCTATTATGAGAAGAAGGAGAAGGGGCAAGGAGGAGGAGAGGAAGGAGGAGGAGGACTTGCTGTTCTTTTAACAGTCCTGTTGCAAGAACTCAAGGAGTCCCACAGAAATTACTTAGGTCTGGCTCTAGAACATTTCATGGTCCCAATGACCCAAGGACCTTCCTGTACAACCCACTTCCCAAAGATTCCACCATTTCCCAATGTGCCAACGTGGAGACTAAGACTAATCATGATGGGCCCCTGTGGGACACCCAAATCATACCCAAACCACTGCAATAACCATGTTCATCATTTCATTGAGAAGAAGCATCAGAACTCTGTCACCTTTAAAAGAGATCTTTCACCTATGTACATGCAACTGTATCATATGCTGCTTTTATTTCTCATCATAGCATATGAGCAATCTCATTCCCTCCCTGCCCCAACATCTCCTTTTACTTTGAAGACTTTGCTCTTTCAATTATGCTTCTTTTCCTGCATCATCAAATTTTATTTCTTTACAGAGTCAGTTCCTGAAGGAAAATTTTGTGATTATTATTTTCCAACTGAAAAAATAAATTCTCTCTTTAATTCCTTTACTTCTGAGATTTAATTATATTTCTCTGTTGGCCTTTAGAGCAAAAATCCTGTAAATACCTCCTTACTTCCTCATCTGATTTTCTTTAGGGATAATTCAGTTCAGATAACCTTCAGCCACTAACAAAACACTAGAAAGTTACCTATGATGTCAATTTTGCTTAATCTGTTGACAAACTGATTCCTCATTTTAATTAATTTCTCAGAAATATTTGATGCTAAATCATTCCTTCTTTTTAAAAATATTTTCTTCATTCATCTTTTAGATTCCTAGTTTTAAATTAATTATACTCATGCTTAGTGGACATTCATCTCCTTTTCTGGATTCTTCCCTTATCCATTTCTAAATCCGAAGCACTTATTTTGGTTATTGTTTTGTCTTTGTAGACCTTGGTCCTGCTATCTTTTCTACCTTTATTCATCACTTGGGTGATTTCAACTAGTCTCATGGTGTCAAATACCATCTATATGGTGGTTTAGTTCTAAATCTCTCCTCTAAATTATAGGCTTGCATATACAACTATCTGTTTGATAAGTATCTTTGGATAATTTCTAGTAAGAATATAATCCCCAAATCAAACACTACATTTCTCTTCAACTTTCTTCTTCACTAACTTCCTCAACCAATGAATTTGTGTTTTTTGCTCAAGTTCTTACTAAACCAAAAGTCTGCAATCCTCTGTCATTCCTTTCTTTTCTTTCTTTCTTTCTTTCTTTCTTTTTTTTTTTTTTTTGTACTAGAGATTGAACTCAGGGGCACTCGACCACCGAGCCACATCCCCAGCCCTATTTTGTGTTTTATGTAGAGACAGGGTCTCACTGAATTGCTTAGCACCTCACCCTTGCTGAGGCTGGCTTTGAACTCGCAATTCTCCTGTCTCAGCCTCCCAAAGTGCTGGGATTACAGGCTTGCAGCACTGCACTCAGCTTGTCATTCCTTTCTTTTAGTTCATAAAATCTATCAGCAAATTTTGTTGGTCCTACTTTTGAAATATGTTAATTCTGTAATAACTCCACTTTGGCAAGTTTGAAACAGATGGATATTATAACTTCTGACTTGAAACACTTCAGTAGCCTCTTGTTACTATTCTTGCTTGCTCATAATAGAGCAGACAAATTGATCACATTAATCAGATAAATGAGAATTTTCATTTGCCAACAGACAAAATGTACTTTATGAACAACTAGAAAAAAAAGCAAAATAAAAAATAATTATTTTGTACCAAAAATATCTGAAGTTGAGGAATCCTACACAACTTAACATTCCAGAGAATAAAATGTTCATGTTATAAAGTTAGATTCGATTTTCTCAGTGCAAGCTAAGAGCAAAAAGCTGAAGTGAAGGGTCATTTCTGGTAGACAGAAATGGTAGTGATATAGGATATCATGTGAAAATGAAGAGATAAAATCAGAGATCTACAGGAACACCAATGTAAATAAATTTTAACCAAAGATATTGAAACAGAAGAATGCAAGAGAAAAAAAATAGAAAATACAGAAAAGTAGTTGAGAGAGTAGTTGAGAGACAATATGACACATTAAAAAGTATCTAAATTATATTTGTGTTTTATTCTGATTCTGCCAAACTAATAACTAATAACATTGCTTCCCTTGAAAATCATTGGATTCTGCCTCACAAATTTAAATTCTTGAGTACTAATTACTTTTTATCTTTAAAGTCAAGAAAATGAATGTGACTACTATTGCCACTGTTTATCTGTTTTAGATGCATTCATTCAAAATTAAGTAATTTGCATAAATACTGGCATATCAAACAAAATTTCCTTCTTTTGATTATCATAAGCTAGACAACAGATAAAAGAATTTATATGATTAGGAGAATTTTTAGGGTCCTGTGTTCATAATAAATAAAAATAAATCAATTACTTATACTGTGAGCTAGCATAATTCTACATTTTTTACTTACAGAGCAAATATGAAGAGATAGCCCACAATAAGCCAGTTACTTTGTAGATGCTTGTAGAACATCAGTGAACAAAATATACAAATATACCCTTGCAACTTACATTTGAGAACTGAGTGTAAATAGAAATTATAAACAAATTAAGTTAATTGTATATGAGAAAGTGAAAAATGTTATAGGGAAAGAAAATTTAGAAGTAGATTAGGATGAGTACATATAATTCATTATTACAAACAAAAGTATAGTAGTGTAATTTTTCAACTATTCATCCTTTGCATTTAGATATTAAGATTCCTAAAATGGAACTTAGCTATGCCAGTCATTTGCTAATCAATGTATTTATTCACAAAACACTAATAATATGCTAGAAATGAAAAAAAGAAAAATAAAAAGCAGAAAATATACAATTGAATCAATTAGCTATAGCTTTTATATTTGATTTATGTGTCTCTTAGCAAGCATGGTAAATATTTTTTACAGAAAATAAGGGACTCATGCAGAAGATAGTATGACTATTTATAGGGCTGTAAAGAATTTAGCAAGTAGGAAAGATTTCAAGCTGACAGGTTACACCATAGATTTCCAATAGCATACAGTATCTATTAATGTAATATTAGGAAACCTCTTAAATTTTAATAAGGTATTGACATAAGATTCAGATTAATCATCTCAATCTACATAACATATGCGGGTACTTGCACAGAAACAAATAAGTGTGATTTGTTTGAAAATAACACCTGGATGTTTGAGGGGAAAATGCTAAGAGAACAAAGTCTCAACATCTAAACAAACTTAAAATCTCATGTAAAGAGTAATCAAAATATTCTTATTTATCTTGGCTGTCTTTTCTATCGCTGAATATTCTTTTGTCTATTTTTCTCCAAATGTCAAAAAATATAAATAATTTAAAGTTGATTCTTAGTCCCATAAATGAGACATATGATGATGCTAGTTATAGCTATTATTATTATTTTAAATTTAGAATGAGGCAAGCAGATATGACACAAAGGAGCAAAACATATTTGTTTTCCAACTAATTCTGTGAATTTCTACTCTTTGTCTCTAAGCTTATAAATATTTATTACATATGATATTTTCTTCTAAGTAATGTAGCACATATTTGCACTGTGAAATTATGAAATATGTAAAGTAATTCAAATAAGAAATTAAGTAGAGTTACTTGTGTATGATGTGCAGCAGTATTTCTGGTCATAATATTTATTTTTTTATTTTTTTGGTACTGGGGATTGAACTCACGGGCACTCGACCCCTGAGCCACATCCCCAGCCCTATTTTTTTGTGTTTTATGTAGAGACAGGGTCTCACTGAGTTGCTTAGTGCCTCGCCATTGCTGAGGCAGGCTTTGAACTCGCGATTCTCCTGTCTCAGCCTCCCTAAGTGCTGGGATTACAAGCGTGAGCCACCGCGCCCGGCTTCTGGTCATAATATTTAAATTTCAATTTTCTTTAAATTTCCAAAGAGGAATTAGTTTGAAACATTCTTTGGATGGGACTGCCTTCAAAAATCAATGTATTTGGGACTACCAAGGAAGATGGCAAAATAGATAGGTTACTTCCCTGGTGGCTTCATGGCATCAAACCAAGAAAAGCAGACAGGAAGCTTCCCAGCATGGTGGGTGAATGGACAAAAGTTAGGGTGGACTTTACTGGAATTTAATACTGGGCACTCAAAACAGATCAGAGACACAAGAGATTGAATATAATAAAATAAGAAATTTCAGTGCCACAGCCTCAGCAGTGACTGGAGGCACGAGCGAGAGTGATCCCTCCATGAATACAATAAAATAAAAAGGGAATTAAAGGAACCCTCAGTCTCAGGAGGACTAAGGCGTGTCAGGGTACAAAGCATATAGTGATCAGAGTCACTGCCAGACTAAAACAGTAAGGTGTGCTGCATACTATCCTTGTACAGGAAAGAAGCTGCTACCTCTATCAGCAGCATTCAGAAGACAGGAGAAGAAAACATCTTGCAGCTGCAGAGCAGAGGCAAGCAGCTAAGGGAGCCAATTTCTGGTAGACCCAAGTCTTTTTTTTCACTTGAAAAATAAACTAGGCAAACCCATGATGTGTGACAGCTTGTCTAAGTGAGCAGGAGAAAAATCAAGCCTGGTGGGAGGTTTTTCACCAGGGAATACTGGTTCTGGAAACACATCTGGCTTCCTCCTTCCTTTTCAATCTGGCTGCTTGCAGGACTGGCTGGGAGAAAAGCACCTGACTGGGAATTTGAAAGGGTAGGGGCAGGAGAGATTGAGTTTGGAGACTGAATCAGAGACAAGGAATCATGGTGTGCACAGGTGACATAGTGGGCTAAGAACTGGCTCCTATAACACATAAATGGAACACAAAGGAGATTCCTGGAGTGCAGTCTTCCAGAGTGGACCAGCTATTGCTGGGCCATGGAGATGCTCTGATTTAAAATTTACAGATCAATTGGCATTCAGCAGAGAGACTAGAGCATACCTAAGCCTAAACCCTGCCTCCAGGAGTTCCACCTCCAGGATTAACTTTCTCTCCCCAGAGACCCCACCCTGAGAGTGGAAAAAGCATCATACTTCAGATAACACCACCAAACATTTGAAAAGAGAAGCTGAAATATTTTTGAACTCCAAGAAAACAATTGTTCAATTTTTTATTGAGATCTTTTGTTTCCCTTTTTTTCTCTTACATTGATATCATTTTTGAAGCCAATTACTTTTTATGCATCAATGTATTGAGGACTAGGATGTCTAATTAGTATATTTTAGATTTTTTTTGTATTCTTTTATTTTTACTTTGTTTTTAATTTTTAAATTTTTTACTTTGTATGTTTTTTCGTTCATTTACCTGTTTCCATTTATTGTCTTCCACTCTTTTCTCCTGCTAACAGCCAACCTCTATTATCCCTCTTTCACTCTTCCATTTTGTTTTTTATTTTTGTCTTCTCTCCTCCCTCATAAACATCCCATCCAACATCACTTCTGCTCTCTCTGTCCACCATTTGAAATTGTAAATCCTTTTGGAAACTTAAGCTTTTAATTTTAGGAAATAACTCACATATCATTTCTGTTTATTGCCACAAAACTGTAGACATCTTACTAGGAGCTATTTGGTATAAGGCTGTTAATTGTTTGCATTGGGTCCTGTTATTATTTATTTACCCCTTAATAGAATGGTAGTGAAAACCTTCAGAGGCACTATAAGTCTACAGCTTAGAAAATGTACTGCCTCAGATCCACATTGCTAAATGTGTAAACACAAATACAACATGAAAAAAAAAAAAAACCAGGAAAAAAATCACCACAAACAAACCAAGATGCTTCAATAACAGAATCCATTGACAACACAATGGAAGAAATGTGAAGAAGAGTTTAGAATGTACATAGTTAAACCCAAGACCAACGTCATTCTAAATGGAGAAAAATTGAAAGCATTCCCCCTAAAAACTGAAACTAGACAGGGATGACCTCTTTCACCACCGTGATTCAACATAATCCTTGAAAATCTAGCCAAAGCAATTGAACAGAAAGCAGTAATTAAAAAGATACAATGAGGAAAAGAATAACTCAAACTATCCCTATTTGTCAATGACATAATTTTCTATTGAGAAGACTTAACAAATCCCACCAGAAAACTTCTAGAACTCATCTGGACACGTTGGCACACGCCAATCCCAATGGCTCAAAAGGCAGAGTTAGGAAGATCATGAGTTCAAAGCCAGCCTTTGCAACTTAGCAAGGACCTAAGCAACTTAACAAGACTCATTTCTAAATAAAATATTTATAAAAACTTTTAGAACTCATAAATTAATTTAGAAAAGTAGCAGGATATAAAATTAACACTCATAAATCAAATGTGTTCCTATACATCAGTAATAAATCTACTGAAAGAGAAATTAGGAAACCTACCCCAAACACAATACCATAAAAAAAAAATTGGAGAATCAATCAATCAAAAGAAATGAAAGACCTATACAATTAAAACTATAGAATACTAATGAAATAAATTGAAGAAGACCTTAGAAGGTGGAAAGATCTCTCATGCTCTTGGATAGGCAGAATTAACATTGTCAAAATGGCCATACTTCCAAAAGTCCTATAAAAATTTAATGCAATTCCTATTAAAATCCCAATGACATTCTTCATAGAAATAGAAAAAAGTGATGAAATTCATTTCAAAAAATAAGAGATCCAGAATAGACAAAGCAATCCCTAGCAAGAAAAGTGAAGAAGGAGGCATCACAATACTAAACTATAAATTATACAACAGAACTATGGTAACAAAAATGGCATGGCACCAAAACAGAGATGTAAACCAATGGTATAGAATAGAAGACACAGAGACAAATCCACATAAATACACTTATTTCATACTAGAAAAAGGCACCAAAAACATACCTTGGAGAAAACAGCCTCTTCAACAAAGGTGCTGGGAAAACTGGAAATCTATATGTAGCAAAATGAGATTAAACTCCAACTTCTCACCCTGCACAAAACTCAACTCAAAATGGATCAAGGACTTCAGCATTAGACCAGAGACCTTGTGCCTAATAGAAGAAAAAGTAGTCTCAAATCTACATCATGTCAACTTATGAACTGATTTCCTTAACAATACTCCTAAAGTGTAAAAATTAAAATCAATCAATAAATGGGTAAATGGGATGGAATAAGCTAAAATGTTTCTTCAACACAAAGGAGATAATCAAGAATGTGAAGATAGAGTGTATAGAATGGAAGAAAATCATTGCCACCTGCACCTCAAATAGAACATTAATCTCCATAGTATATAAAGAATTCAAAAATTTAACATCATAAAAACAAATAACTCAATTAGTAAATGGGCAAACGAACTGAACAGACACTTCACAGAAGAAGAAATATGATTGATCAACAAACATGTGAAAAATTGTTCAACATCTCCAGTAATTAGAGAAATGCCAATTAAAATTACACAGAAATTTCATCTCACTCCAGTCAGAATGGCAACTATCAAGAATACAAGTAATAATGAATGTTGGCAAGGATGTGGAGAAAGAGGTACACTCATACATTGCTGGTAGGACTGCAAATTGGTGCAACCACTATGGAAAGCAGTATGGAGATTTCTCAGAAAACTTGGAATAGAACCACCATTTGACACAGTTATCCCACTCCTCAGCATATACCCAAAGGACTTCGAGTCAGCATAGTATATTGACATGGCCACATCAATGTTCACAGAAGCTCAATTTATATTAGCTAGGGTATGGAACCAACCTAGGTGCCCTTCAACAGATAAATGGCTAAAGAAAACGTGGTACATACACAAAATGGAATATTATTTAGTTATAAAAAATTAAATTATAGCATTTGCCAGTAAATGAATGGAACTGGAGACTATCCTGCTAAATGAAATAAGCCAATTGCAAAATACCAAAGGTCTAATGTTTTCTGTGATATGCAGATCTTAATTCAAAATAAGGGGGCTAGAAGAAAAGAAATACTTTGGATTAGACAAAGGAGGATGAAGGGAAGAGAGGGGAAATGTGACTAGGAAAGATAGTAGAATCAATCAGATATTATTATCCTATGTGCAAATATGATTACACTACCAATGTAATTCTACATCATGTATAACCAAAAGTATGAGCAGTTATACTCCATATATGTATAATATGTCAAAACACATTGTACTATCATGTATAACTAATAAGAACAAAAAAAATATATTAAAAAAGAATCTATTTGGGAACAATGGTTGTTGGATCTAGTGTTTGTATTAAAATTGGTAGCCAGTTTTATGATTTTTACCTAATTATATAAAAATTAAAAGGAACAGAAAAGACTTATCAACAATAAACAACTGAGTAATTTTGATAATAGAGCATAGAAAATTTTTTTAGGTGATGGATATGTTAATACCTTAATGGTGATAGTTTCACAGGTATGTGTATTTGTCAAATTTATCAAATTGACATTTCATATGTACAGCCTTTTGCTTACCAATTTTGTATTTCTAAGGCTGCTATAACAGAAAGTAATTTTAGAGAAAATGAATTTATAATTTAAAATAAATAAACATAAATCTAAAGTATATAGAATTGTCATCAAATCTAAAGATATAAAGGAAAAAAAAACAAGATGTACTTCCATGATTTTTTCTAAGCACAAAACACTGAAAACTATACTGAACACTGACTACAATTAATTTTATTTATTTTATATTTGTACTCTATTTATGTCCACAGTTTATGCTTTTCATGCTACATTGAATAATTGTCTAATATAGTCTCTGATAACATAACTGGCCTTGTCAGAAGGTAAAGTAGGTGGGTGTCAATTTAATAATACGTTGAATTCACAAGATCCTACCATCTGTCCTTCCATATGTATTTTT
This sequence comes from Xerus rutilus, assembly GCA_028644305.1. NCBI lineage: Eukaryota > Metazoa > Chordata > Mammalia > Rodentia > Sciuridae > Xerus > Xerus rutilus. The sequence goes on along the minus strand of CM053400.1, from coordinate 82,135,307 downwards.
TATTTCAGAAATGTTTGTCTAATTAAAAAAATTCCTTAGCCGGGCGCGGTGGCTCAAGCCTGTAATCCCAGCACTTAGGGAGGCTGAGACAGGAGAATCGCGAGTTCAAAGCCAGCCTCAGCAACAGCGAGGCGCTAAGCAACTCAGACCCTGTCTCTAAGTAAAACACAAAATAGGGCTGGAGATGTGGCTCAGTGGTCGAGTGCCCCTGAGTTCAATCTCCAGTACCAAAAAAAAAAAAAAAATTCCTTGTAGATTTTCTACTTAGCACATAATTTCAAGCAGAATTCCTTGATAGCCATTCATGATTGAAGTCAGAACAGACTTCATATAGATAGGTGCTTAGAAGAGAAAGTCAATACCTAACATGAGCACACAAGGTATGTTCTAGTTAGCTTATTCATCGCTGTAATCAGAAGAACTGAAAAGAACAATTTTAGACAAAGAGAAATTTATTTGAGAGCTCGATATTTCAGAGGTCTCACTCCATAGCCAGCCAGCTCCATTCCTCAGGGCTCCAGGTAAAGCAAGACATCATGATTGAAGAGTGTGGCAGAGGGAACCAGCTCACATAATTACCAGAAAGCAGAGAAAGAGAAACTCCATTCACCAGCTACAAAATATATACCCTGAAGGCATGCCCCCACAATGCCCCTCCTCCTTCAGGCACACCCTAACTGCCTTCGGTTACCTCTTAGATAATCCCTATTAAGAGATTAATTCACTGATTGGGTTAAGTCTCTCATAACCACTTCTAGGCCTTCTTGCATTGTTTCGCACTTCTGGGACATCTCACATTCAAATCACAGCAAGATGATAATAGATAATAGGGAAGGTTCTCCAGAACAAACAAGGCAGGTATTCATCCCCCAAACCCGCCTTCCTCTCCCAGTGCCCATTATGTTTCAAAGAACCACATGTCCCACTGCAGGCACAGAATGTGAGCAGAAGAGAGGCTTCCCCTTCAGGCTTTCAGTATATTTGAGGATATAGGCTAGTTGAATGCTGACTGAACTTTACTCTACTTTGTCTAACAAATGGGAAAAGAAATCAAATTTTGTGGTGGCTTCTTCCTTTCTCTTGCCCTCTCTCTTTTCCCATTGCCTTTCCCTTTCCTTTCTTTCTTATTATTTCTTTCATCCTCTTCCTCCTCATTTGTCTCTTTCGCCTTTATTTTTGCATTCTTTCCTCTCACTTTGTTTACTTAATTTTTTTTTGAATATGATTTTCAGTACTCAAAGATGTCTGAGCACTGGACTGGGTGCCTCTAAACATCATACTTATATCCAGATACTTCTGGAAAGGATCATCTACTTAAATTGTAAAGGAAAAGAAATGTCTTTCATTTCCCATAACTAGGCTCATGGCTGAGGTTCCTATTACAAAAGTCAGATTAATAAAAGAAAAATTAATTTAACATAAAGTTTAAACAATATGAGACATTGGAAATGAAAATCCATAGAAATAGACAAACATATATTTTCTACTTAAGTTAATTGAATGGAAAGTCACAGAAAAATAGGTTTGGAAGACAAAAGGTGATGATCTAGGGATAATAAACTGAGGGAATCTTCGGAAAGCCTGTTCCATCAGAACCTTCTCTATATCCTGAGTCTTCAGAGGAAAGGACATCTTTTCTTCTGGGTATAGGAAGGACCCTTCTCCAGTGGAGGGTCTTATGATCTTCTGCAGTGGACATGGGCAGAGGAGAGAGTGGCCTTCCTGCTTCTGCTGTGGCAGATCTGGGGGTAACATGTCCTAAATCCCATCATGAAGTTGAAAGTTTATGGAAACTAGGAGTTATTAAATGTGACATAGGTATTTCACACTTAAGTATAGAATATTTAAATTTTTGTTTTCAGTTCCAAAAGTAGCACAAAAATCCACTTATTTTAAAGTGAATAATCTATTATAGATTCAAAGTCTGCCATAATTGTGAATAAATATATGTTTCAAATGTATATTTGAGAGTTAATTTATATGAACTCTGTCACAAGTAAATGGAGATTGATATCATTTATGCAGTGATTATCTTTATTAAAATATAAGAAGAGAAAGAATAAACATTTTCAAAAATATATCTGTGAAGAGAACTCTTTATTTGACTGTTTTGAAGATAAATTTTATTATTTATAAATTTATTCCATTTGCCCCTTTTAAAAATTGCTTAATAATAACAATATATAAGTTTATGGATCCTTTTTGAAACATAAAAGCTACGAACAACATCATTGTTTTTTTTTTTTTTCTATTTTAAGCTGAAATAATAATATTATTCTTTGAAATGATGGCTTTGGAAATCAGTTCTATTTTGTCACCTTCCTAGGGAAGCTGAAATAAGAGAAAATTACTTTGTAATAGAAACTGTTCAGAAATTCATCAAGTAAAGTAAATTGTATCCCATTATAGTCCTTTGTTTTAGGACATGAGAAACCTTCCATGTGATCTGTAAAACATTTGTACTGTTTAACTTGTGCAACTTGCAATTAATCTAAGTGTAACAGAGTAACAGGAAAATATTTCTGAGGTATAAGAATGTTTTCTTTTTTCAATTTTTTTCTAACAAAATGTAATCCGGGGATGTCATAAGAAAATTAGTTTTTCTAAAATTATAATGCAATATTCTTGCCATTCCTGGCACATTACTAGCAAGTTGCTCTTCTGTAGATCTCTTTCAAAGTTATTACTATAGTGAGATGACAATTATTTCCTGACCAAAAAAACCAAACAAACAATTTTTATGTGTCTTTAGTTGTAGTTTACTGTCTTAGTGGGTATCTTCTCCTGCTTCTTTAGTGACACCTTAAACTCAGCTTGTTTCAAATTCTTATTCCTTGTTTTTTTTAGTTGCCAGTGGACCTTTATTTTATTTATTTGTTTGTTTGCTTTTAAGTGGTGCTGAGGATCAAACCCAGTGCCTCACTCATACCAGGCTAGTGCTCTACCACTGAGCCACAACCTAGTCCCCAAATTTTTATACCTTCTTAATAATTTGGTTTAGACAGTTCATGTCTCTGAACCTTGGTTCCTTAATATGTGAAATCAATAAATTGAGCTAGTTGATTTCTAGTCTTTCTCTTAGCCTTTAGATTGTAGGAGGTTTTGTGTTGAGTCTATTCTCTGCATAGACAAGCTCCTCATTCTTTAAATTATACTACAAATTATTCACGTATTCACATTTAAATTTCTTTATTCTTACTTCTTTCTTCATTCTTACTTCTTCACCCAAACAAAAATCCTATAGCATCCACTCTTTTTAAAATCAGTTCCCTTTTCTCCTTTGTATTCTTATTTGTGTCATGTCAGTTTGGATTCTCATTAATTTGATCCTGAATTTGTGGCATAACTTTTTAATTATTTTTCTTTCTACATTCTTCTTTTTTCAAATTGTCCTTCTCACTAATCTGCCAGAGCAGCTTTAGTCACATTCAACTAAATTCAATGATCCCCTGCCTAACAAAATAAGTATAAGCATAATAACATTCTGGCATTCAAACTTCTTTCACTGATCTCCAACTCTCATGCTGTTTCTTATCAGTGAACTACAGATACCTGTGCACTAACTGAACTGAACAATATGTTTACTTAAAGAACATCTTTCTTTTTTGCCCCATTATATGTTTGATGTTGTTTAGATTTATTCAGTTCAATTTAGATTATGTTTATCTCTAGATATTCTGTATATATATATATATAATTATATATATATAATTTCTTATATATAGAGAGAAATTATATAGAAATTATAGAAATATATAGAAATTATATATATAGAAATTATATATATATATATAATTATATTATATATATATAATTTCTTACATTTTTCATCAAAGGGGCTATGTTTTTCATGAAAGTATTATCCAGTTGTCATGGCAATTTTCTCATCAAAAGTAGAAGCTGAATGGACCAGTGGACCAACCAGTTTTTTTCCAACCAGAAAACTACTAAATGGTTCAATGATTTGGTGGTAATTCTGTGTCTATCTATAAGTTGCCAACTTCTTGATATGGAGAATACTGAAATACTGATTTATTTTACTTTCATGTATCATAGTACTTCACAGCTTTTAATTGTCGTTATTTGATTCTTGAATTGAAGAATTAGTATGTTTGTAGTTTTCTTCTAATGGATTATCATCTCAATTACAGAGAGTATTTCTCATTTTTCCTTCTTATTGGTCTTTTATTGTTTTTTGTTTTTTGGTTTTTTTTGGTACTGGGGATTGAACTCAGGGGCACTGGACCACTGAGCCACATCCCCAGCCCGATTTTGTGTTTTATGTAGAGACAGGGTCTCACTGAGTTGCTTAGCGCCTCGCCATTGCTGAGGCTGGCCTTGAACTCGCGATTCTCCTGTCTCAGCCTCCCTAAGTGCTGGGATTACAGGCTTGAGCCACCGCGCCCGGCCTTATTGGTCTTTTAAATAGAAAAATATAATGTGTATGAAAATATCTTCAGGTGATAATATCATGACCAATGATTTCAGGTAGCTGGAATAGTTTTAAGATGATTAGTAACCTGTGCATCTATGTCTTTACCCATATATCAATATCTGTATGTATACCTATGTTCATATCTGTATGTACAAATTGTCATCATTTTTAGAAAAAATAGCAGAACATTACACTCTTTCATTCCAAGGCATGGTAAAAACTATGGAAATGCTTGGCTAAAAATCACTTCCTATCGTGATTCTTAAATATATATATTTGCAGAAAGAATTGTTAAATTTGAAAAACAACACAAATGATTTGGGTGGTTTGATGTTTAATTGAAATATCAGGTAAAAATATTTTACCAGTTCTATATCAAATCAGGTTTGTTCATAGGTGAGGTACAAGCTAAAGACCACCTTTGATAAAAATACTATAACCTTTGAATATCGCCTAGGTACAAATCCAAAATTCCATTTACTGTTTTTGAAAAGAAAAATTCTCATCTCTAATCAAGGCTGTGAATTGACTCTGACTTTATCAAAACCAAAACATACATATTTACATACACACAAATTAAATAGATAATATTTCCCATATACATCTCTGTGTATTTAAAATTCATATATGAAAATATATATGTAACTTGCTGTACTTTTATCAAATGACATGCTCAAATATCTTTGTTACTTTAGATATATGTTCTATATGTGATTTTATATTAAATTAAATATTAATATTAAAGCAGATATTATACAAATTTACTGAAGATGATCCAGTGGAATTTTTCAAAATGCATGAAAAATAACAATATTTGAAAAAGATTTTGAAGCAACTGTTTCTCAATAATGCAAACTTTGACATTCTGCGTAAACCAAGGGAAAATAGTTGTTTTGTTAAAAGAAATTTACATATTTCTTATATAAACATACACACACACACGTGCTTGATGACTGATAATGAAAATTTTCCTGATCCTGTGTTTGAATTTTTCTTGGTAATACTTTCTATACCTTAATTTGAAGGCAACTTAGAGGATGGTTCTGAAATATGCAAAAATGATGAGAAAACTCTGTTACATGAAAAATATCACCTTATTAGGGAAAATATAATCACTCAAATTAGTCATTTTTCATTATGTGAAAAAAAGTATTGAGATAATTAGCCGAAATTCTCAAATAAACAAAACACTTCATCATTTTGAAGGCATAGTCAGGGTAACTAAAATATCATCCGGACAAATTAATCTCCCATATGAATCCTGGACTTTGAATTCTGACATTTACAATATAAGTGCATTTTAGCAATTTGTTCAAGATCTTTGATACTCAGTTGTCTCATTTGCACAATGGGAATTAAATATCTGAATCAAAGAGCCATACTGAATTCAATGTGAAATGGAATGGTTGTAAGGGACTATTCCATCACATATCAGAAATTTTCTCTTCCTTCCCCTAGACCAGGGTCTCTTGTTTTGTTCTGTCAAATCCCATTCCTGTGGCTTTTGTGTTTTACTGTCTATACAGATGAGGAATATCACACTGTTTAACATATACAAACTGGCAAAACATATTTGAAAACAACTAAATATGCTGGAATTTCATGTGAATTAACTATGTTTTATGTGACTCATGTAATTCATATGGTAGAACAAATATTGTTTTTAAAGTAAAGTATGAAGTCTAGAAACACAAACAACGATTGTAAAGTTTGATATTGAGAATGCTGTGAACCAATTTTACCACATGAGGCCCTCACTCAACAATCATCTCAAATATAATTAAGGGACATATATGGTGTGTCAGCAATAGCAAGAAGATGCAGCAGGCTTATACTATCATATGGTAAAATATAAACAAACAACAACAACAAAATATCACGTTCACAGGCACTTATACCAATCTGTGTAAAGTGCCATAAACAAAGTTTGCAGAGGAGTTGATCTCTGCAGTCTTCATGCTGGAGTGGCTGGGGTTGCAGAGGTTCTGATAAACATGCTAGGTTTGCCCAGAGCCCACACTGTGCCCCTTGATAAATTGGAAGAAGGCACCTCTTCTTCCTGGGCCAGCAAGTAATGCTTGGTAAGTTGAATGCCAGCTGGATTTCAACTCCTATTTGTCCCCTTGGCCAGCACGTATTGCACAACATATGCAAAGCACAATGGAGCTTTGGGCTTCTAGAGTAGGGACCTTAACCTAGCTTTGTTTGGTTGGGTGTTAAACAGTGATGCTCCTCTGAAACCTAACATATCAGCCGATGGAATGTATGAACTTAGGGTGTGGTAAATGAAGAAAACACCACAGGAGGGGGTTAGAGTGGTGTGGCAGCGCACCACAGAAATGAAAAGTTGTGCTCCATCTGTATACTATGAATCAAAATGCACTCTGCTATCATGTGAACCTAAATAGAATAAATAAATAAATTTAAAAAAAACCTTTCAATTGTGATAAATCTTTTTCTGTTTAGGCCCCTCTTCTGAATGGTGTATGGATTTCTTATCAGCCTACATCAAAGAAAACTTTGATACTAGCAAACTGGCCCCTTTCCTCTTGCAGCTCCTGCCTGGGCTACTGATTTTCTAATGGCTTCCATTCTGTCCTTTGAATTTATGATTTCCAAATTATTTTTACATGAGTAAATATTTTCTCAAAACTGTTTAATAAGAAAGCCCAATAAAGTAAATTAGGAAGACAGAATCCTTCTTTTCACTATTTATCTGCCTATTCTTCTAGGTATCTCTGGGATATCACCAGGACACTGCCAAGTGTACTGATCTATAACTGCCAAGATTCTCTTCTCTTCTTCCACCGAAGAACTGTCTACCTCTCCCTTCTCTAAGCCTCTGGTTTTCCCTTGCAAACTCTAAAAATATGTAATTGAAATCAAAGATTAATGCTATCTCCTCCTAAAGATTATTTTAATAAAACATCTCAATGCCTTAACCTAAAATCAAGTAATATGGGGGAAAACCATTCATTTAATTCACATCAAAGAGATGATTCTTATGCTACTTAGAATTGCTCTTCCCTGATCCTGTCCAAAGAACCTTAAAGAAATGCTCAAGATCTGTGATTGATCAAATTAGTTAACATGTTAAATCTGTTTTTCATTATTTGAAAATGCTAATTCTTTGATTATTATAATTAATCATTCAATATGTACCCTGGTAATCATGTAAATTAGTTTACTATTATTCTCATACTAGTAACTGAGCATCATACAGGTTAAGTGACAATACTTAAGATCTTTCATCTAGACATTAAGGGAAATAATGGGCTGATCCGATGTCTTGGATCAACTTTACTTCTATTTTTAACATATTTATTTCATTTAAATATAACTTTCAGACAATTAAAGTAAAATATTTATATAAAACCTTATGCCAACTGCAGTCTTGGAATGTGGCCTATACATTGGGTAAGCAAAGCTCAGTGGTGCAGACAATTATTTTTAAATTTACTGCTATGTGAGGTTTATATTGAAGTAATCCTTGCATTTACCAATACATTTTAAGTGGATTGAAATGTATTTTTCAAAGAAAGTTATTCTTTATTTGAAGATTAACTTGACAATATATTCTAAAACATCTATTTTCAAAGTACTTAATATGTTACAAATATTATGGATTAATATTTTCTCAGTCCTTATCCCCTTACTGCTTAGTACACACTATATTTTTTTGTAATTTTTTTTCAGTTGTTGATGGACCTTATTATTTATTTATCTATCTGTTTATTTATTTATTTATATGTGGTGCTGAGAATTGAACTTAGTGCCTCACACATGCCAGGCAAGTGCTCTACCACTGAGCCATAATACCAGCCCCTTTATTACACAATATCTTATATTTCTGTACCCCACAGTCTAGAATATCAGAAAGAAGATATGATTATATACTATGAATGATGTCCCAATAGTTCTAAGGTAATCATCCATCCCTGCCCCATTAAGATGGACATCTTAAATGTAGATTGATTAAACCAGTATTAATGAATTTTTTTAAACTTCACAATTTATGGTTTAATAATATTGTTTCCCACACATAATTTCAACAGCAAAAATACAGAGGTGAAATCATTTATTTTCAATGAAATAGAATGACTTTACAGGTTAATGTGCTTTTATTCCAAAGGTAAACTATCATTTTAGTCAATTAACTTTTTGTCCTTTGTTCAAAATCCAGAAATAATAAGAAGTTACTTTGTTGCCTTATCCAGTCTGAGAATTTTCCTGAAGCTGTAATTACTATACAGAGAATTTTAGATTTGCTGCACTTTACCAGTCCTGAAGAGGCAACATGGTATACAATATAAGTGGAATTTTTAAATGGATTTTATCTGGTGGTCAAGACCTATTTAAAGAAAAAGAACTAAAGTCTTACTGTTCATCTACTGCAAATAAATACACTGAAAGGAAAAGGAGTTTTGATTAATACACTTTTACAAATGCAGTAAGATTGTGCTTTCACTGTCAATTTAAAATTGAAAGATAAGTGTGAGTTGGCAACTGTACTAAGCATTTAGTACATACCCAGGCATTTCATATTTTATATGAGATTCGGCTGATTCTTATCTTCTTTATTGACACTTCAACTCATTGTAAACCACATAGACATATTAATTCTTTGAAATTACTCTATTCTATATCTAAATTGATTATAAAAGCTTGTATTGGGATCCACAGTCCTGAGTTTGGCTTTCATGGACAAAATCCATTTCTCAAACCTTTTTCTAAATCTGTTTCTATAAAATTTTCTCCTATGGTCTTCCCAAAGTGACTTTGCTCTGTCATATGACTCAAGAAATATTCTTTCTTGAACTCCAGTAGTATTTATCTTGATTAACCAATCATTTTGCATATATTGTATACATTCTTAGATTCTTACAATGTAGCAAAGATTGTACATGCCTGTTAGTAGTCCAAGCCTATTGTTAAAAAAAAAATTAGTGGAGGAAAAATCAGACCTTAAAGATATGGTATGCAATTAAATAAACACGACTTAAGGCTATTTTTCTCTTGTAAATCAAAGGAAACAGGAGCCATCCTGTGCAGAGCAGGCAAATAATGATCCTTCAAGGCCTTGGGTCTAATATATTTTTAGTGTTCTTCCTGAAAACAATAATGATACTTGTTAGTGAATTTAAATAAACTTACTTCAAAAAAATCATAAGTAGCTATTGAATAAGAAAGTGTAGGCAGTTACATATCTATACAATAAGAATATGATATCCATGAAGAAGATTCCAGTTCCTGTTAGTTCAATAGAAAATATAATAATATTCACATCAATCTACTTTCTGAATTTGAAATAGAATGGCTGAAATTTTTAGCTAGGTTGTTCCTAATGTCTTTGTCGATCATAATGTTAAACATAACTTTAACTAAAAATAATATTTAAAAACACCATTATTTTTATATTAACCACTCTAATAATAAGCTCAATGTAATTTGCAGAATAAGATCTAAAATTGCAAAATATTGCAATGAAACAGAACTGTGACAACACAGTATTTTTAAAAGGCTTTTAATATTCAGAAAATATTTGGTAATGTTTAACAATTTATACTTCACTTACGAAGCATTGGAAGAAATATTTTATTTTATTCATGTCACAATGTTACAAAGATGAACATAATATGCACAAACAATTTTCTTGTAATTGTAATATGTCTTAGAAATTATGAACAAAGCAACTTAGATTCAAATAAATGTGGTACAGGGAGTTGAAGGAGTATCATGAAATAGATAACTGGATGAGGATTTCTTCCCAGTTTAAAGCAACTGTTCTATGAATCTATACTGACACTTCATAAGAAGCTCCATCAATATGTGCAATTTTTATGTTTTTGTGTAATGGTTAAAAATAAATTTAAATAAAACAATAGACAGGCAAAAGTAAGCACATAATAAAAGATTAGGATATAAGAAATAATAAATAGGAATTATCATAGACAAGAGAAATCCAAATAGAAAAATTGGGGACATATTTTAATATATTAGACTAAAATAAAATATTAAATATATTAAAATAATAAGTGAAGAGCTACTATTCATTTTGAACACAGATGAATGTGAAGAAAGCAATATTCTAGAAATTTTAATTTGACAGAGTACAAATCATACTAAAATTAAATATTTCCAAAGGCAATGAAATATCAAAGAAAATAATACAAGATAGAAATGTTAAGAAGTGGGAGGGGGGAAAAAAGAATGATGTGCTATAGCTAAACCCTTAGAACAATCAGCATCTGGTGCACAAACATCTGAGGAAAGTTAGCTCTTACTGGAAACACAAGTATGTAGTCAGATGTAATTTGGGACTGTGAGGTACATAAAAACACAATCAATTAATTTACTGGGAGGAGAATTTATAAAAATGAATGGCTACATTTTAAAAAGAAGAAACATCTCAAACAAGCAACTCAATATTTTAACACAAGGAAGTGGGCGGGGCCAAGGGGAGCAGAACCGGTAAACCCAAATTCAACAGAAAGAAGAAAATAACAAAGATAGAACAAAGAGCAAAACTGAACAAAATAGATAGTGGTAAATGGAGAAGGTAAATGAAACAAAAGTTTTTGGAATAGATAAACAAAATCAACAAATCCTTAGTTTGACTAACAGAAAAATACAGAAGAATCAACAAATAATTTCAAAATTAAAAAAGAAATTACAACTGATAAAGGATGTGTATCTTTATGTGCATGTGTATGCCTTCATGTTCTAGCTCTATCCAAAGAGAGGGCAAGAAAGCAAATATACTCCATTGGTATGAGCACTCCTAATACTTATATCTTGATTTCTAATAAAATACATTCTTGAAGACCTAGCTGTGCCTAAGGCAAATTAGGCACAAGATAAACCTAAAACTTTTTTTATGCCAGAAACTAAGAACTAGAGCAAGTCTCAAGGAAATAGGAGTTATCTTACTTGAAGGGACTCTATTAGGCTAATAGAAGCCATTTATAAGCTGAAGTAAGTAAATTATTATGGAACATTGAAAAAATAAAATTTATTTTATCTATTCAATTTATTTACTTCTTTAGAATATTTTTATATATTAAATATGTATGTAACTCTATCACCATTTTCATATCACATGCAGACACACACATACACACACACACACACACACACACACATCTCACAGCAGAAATTAAGGATGTTTTTCATAGTAAAATGCCAAGAGTCAGTTGCAAATGTGGGGGGAGTCTGTAATTGAAAACTACATTCCTTTGCAACCATCACAGAAAAGAAATAATGATAAATGTAGAGGGAGGTTTGAAAGAGTGTCAAAATACTGCAATCTCTCCAAAGACTGCTTTGTAGTTGAAAGAAAGAAAACAACAGTATTTAATTTATTAAAAGGTGAAAAAATGTGTACAATACCCTGACCAGGTTATCAAAATGAACATCAACTATGAGGGACGAATGGACAATATTTGCTCACAGATATAATACCTGAAAAGGCACAATCACATACATGTATTCTGATCAAGAATGCATAGACTCAAACTAATTATAAGGATACATTTGACAAATAGAAAATGAGAAATGGTATTTTTATAAAGATAAGCAGGAGAGTACTGTTTTCCTCAAAATTGTCAACATCAAAGGAGAGATACAGGCTGTGGAAATGTTACAAATTAAATGGACTAAAAAAATCACTAATTATAATTCTGAACTTAGTTTGTATCTGTACTGAAGACATAGAAATGTTAAAAGGATATCAATAAATCAATCAACAAGTTTGAAATATGGGTGGTTAATTAGATAAGAGTAAAACATGAAATTAATAAAGTTTCTCAATGTACTTTGGCTATATAAAAGAATATTAAAATTCATAGGAAGTGCATATAGAATATTTGTGGATAAATGTCTGAAATATATGCAACTTATTAAACATTTGAACAATTATGTAAATTGTCTTTGTAAAGGTCTATAGGGAGAAAGAGAATCAGCAACCCAATAAGTGATACAGCAAACAGGCAAAATGCTAACAATAGGTGGTTACAAATTAACAAAATCATGGTACTTCTTAAAATATCTGTTTCTGTAACTTTTTAGAAAGTTGAAGTTAGTTTTAAAATATATTTATGAATGTACATTTTAATTTTGAAATGAAGTTTGTATCAATTTTTAGCCTTTTAAGCGCCTACCACTGAAAATTTCAAGGTTGAAGAAGTACAGAATAAATATGTAAGTAAGCTCGTTGAAAGCCAGTAGCAATGGTACATTGCCTGTAACCCTAGCAACAGAGGAGGCTATGGCAGGAGAATTGCGAAATCAAAGCCTCAGCTGTTTAGTTAGACTCTGAGCAACTTAGTGAGACCCTGTCTCAATATAAAAAGTAAAAAGTACTGGGAACATAGCTCAGTAGTAAAAAACTGCTGAGTTCAATTCCCAGTAAAAAAACAAACAAAAAACTGTAAGTAAACATTTCGTAAGGAGACACACACACACACACACACACACACACAGATTATCATTGCTAAATCTATGTTTCAACTTCACTGGGTTATGCAGTATCCAGATATCTGATCAAATACTATTGTTTCTGTGCAGGTGTTTTTGGATACATTTGGATACATGGAAATTGGTAAACTGAGTAAAACAAATTGTTTTTCTTAATATGAAAGTGTGCCAGCCAAGTAGACCAAGACCTGAATATAGCAAAAGGCTAACCCACCCAATGAGATAACATTCTCCTGCCCGTATGTCTTCAGTTTAAGATATCAAATTTGGGACTTAAAATGAAACATCAGCTCTTCCTGGGTTTTATGCAGGCCAGGCTGGAATTACAGCATCAACTCCCTTGGGTCTCCAGCTTGGATATCTTGGGACTTGTCAGTTTGCGTAATTATTTGACCCAGTTCTTTAAAGTCTATATTTATTTGTTCACCCATCCATCCATTCTTCCTTTTGGTCTGATTTTTTTAGAGAGCTCTAATATTTTATTATACACTAATATAATGCAAATTATCTAACAGTACAGAATCAATAAGTGTATTAGAGTTTCTAGTTTATTAAGAAGCAAAAATGGAATATATACTATTGGAATACCTCGTAACTAAGTACTTAAACTTAGATGTCTTTTATCTAGAATTACTTGTTTGAGAATTATTGAGAATTATTTTATCATGTAAAATAGACATTAGTAGACAGCTGTCAAACTAATCTGTAACTCAAATCATTTTCTTAAAGTACAAATGTCATATCCAACTCCCTGTTCATCATTAAAACGTATCTATTAGGCTTTTTACACATAATATTTTAATTTTTATACTTTTAAAACACAGCCTGAAGTAAAATCTTGGTTTTTGTATTTTTGGATTATGTTTACATAATCTGTTAAATAAACTTCTGGGTGTGTTGGAGCACACCTTTAATCCCACTGACTGGGAAGATTGAGACAGGATGGCTGCAAGTTTAAAGCCAGCCTCAGCAACTTAGCGAGGCCCTCAGCAACTTGGTGAGATTCTGTCTCAAAAATTAAAAAAAATAACTAAATAAGAGTTGGGAATGCTTCAGAGGCATCAGGAAAACTACGAAAAGAAGCAGCAAGATGATGTTCTGGTGTATTCTTGAATGGTACCCTTGTACCACAATTCACTACATTTGCGCTAGAGTAATGTGGGCCGAGTTGAGTTGGGTCACTCACCTCTGCTACATTGTTGAATGCAGAACTCAGATACTTTCCTCTAAAACTTAAATTTTAATTATTGATGCATAAGAAATTACCTCAAAACTTAGTAATGCAATAATTATTTTTTTGTTTTATATGGGAATGGCTCCATTTATTTTTTCTTGTTCAGGTTTTCTACTAGTTTTCAGTCAAGATCTTGCCTGAGGCTGTACTATTTCCAGTCAGTCAATGGACATTTCATATGTACACTTTATACTTCAAAACAATGAAGACAATATTGAACAACCATATATTGTCTAGTGTGGGGAAATATCTGACAGGTGATCTAAGTATTATACTGATAATAATGATTACTTTTATTTAGTCTGTATTATGTGGCAGGAATGAAAATTGTCTCTCAGTAATTTTTTTGCCTATTATAATTCACATAATTACCATTAAACACAAGTATTCATAATTAACTTGTAAGATATATCAGTCTCCTAAAAGTTAACAAATTTCTCATGATCACACAGGTTTAGTAATTAATATGGGCTGGTCATGGTGGCCAATGTATATATCTCCAGTGCCTTGGGAGCTAAGGCAAGAGGATTGCAAATTTGAGGCCACTCAGGGTAACTTAGTGAGACCCTGTCTCAAAACTTTAAATGTGTGTGTGTGTGTGTGTGTGTGTGTGTGTGTGTGTGTTGGGAGGGAGTTCTGGGGATGTAGCTCAAGGATAGAGCACTCCTGGATTCAATATCCAGTACTAATTTTTTTAAAATACAGAAGTAAAGCAATAACTTGTTAAGTACTGAGATAATAGAAGCTTTTCTTAAAGAAGATATATATTATAAATTATTTATATGATGATAGAAATAATCCAGTAGAAAAATATACCTTAATTATAAAGGGGAGAGAGAAACAAAACTTGCTCCTGGGACCTTAAGTAGGAAACAGGAGGATGGAACTTGTGCAATACTGGAATATGGACAGCTATTCTTCCTAAGAAAAGGAATATTGAAGGCTGAATTTAAAGATGCTAATTACATAATGTAGTTTGTAGAGACAGGTGGTGGAAAGCTTCTTCTCATTACTTATATTTTCTCATTGAAAATAGAACATTTATCTATTATCCTCTGAAGAGAGGGGAGTAGATAATAAAAAATTAAAGAGTTACAAAAGTTGGTATAAGTGGATATGTATTTGTTAAATATCATGGCATTGATGAATCAAATAGTGCCTATTTGGTTGTGGTAGTCATGAATTTAGAATGACAGTAGTCATCAGTGTTTGCATTTTTCTCTGTGTTTAGCTGTACTGGAGATGTTGTGGGATAGAAAAAAAATATATCAAACTAGTTGAATATTTTTAACAGCCAAACTAACAGAGAAAAAACTTATAACGATAATAGCAGTTAATATAGATTGGATAAGAAGAAAAGTGAGGATATGAAGGGGCAATGGAATCCTGTAACACCAAGTCAATAGATGGAAATTACAAGTGATATTAAGAAGGTAAAGGTGAAAATTGCAAGT
Source organism: Xerus rutilus (assembly GCA_028644305.1). Classification (NCBI taxonomy): domain Eukaryota; kingdom Metazoa; phylum Chordata; class Mammalia; order Rodentia; family Sciuridae; genus Xerus; species Xerus rutilus. The sequence continues at coordinate 82,119,709 of CM053400.1, read as the reverse complement.
GATAGAGGAGCAAGGACATTATTATGGCAGAAAAGTTTTAATGGAACAAATTCTTAGCAATTATATTTTTGAAGGAATGTTTTTAATTATAAGAAATAAGTCTAAATTACAATCAAGGAGTTGGAAGATAGAGACAAGACCAAAAGAGAGATTAAATTGTCAAGAGGCCACATTATTGAAATGCTATTATACACAGTATTTATATTAGTCAGCTTTGAGTTACTATAATTAAATACCTGAGGTAATTAGCTTCTAAAGAGAAAAGGTTTATTTAGTTCACAGTTTGGAGGTTAAAGTCAAAACTCCTTAGTTTGGCCTCTTAATGAAGGTGGTGGATGGAAAAAGTGAGAGTACATGTTGGAGTGGATGCTCATATCAAATTGATATCTTCATAGTCTAGCCAGAAAGGAGAGAGAGAGAGAGGAGAGAGAGGGAGAGAGAGACAGAAAGAAAGGCTGATCAGAGTCCTACAATCTCCTTTGAGGGCACACCACCATTGACCTAAGTAGTCCCACTAAGTTCCACCTCTTAAAGTTCCAAATCATCTCCCAGTACTACCACCCTGCAGACCCAGCCCTTAACATATAAAACTTTGGGGAACATTCTTCTTAATCAATATAGCAAGAGTTATGATTAAATTCACATTGAAAATAATTTGAAGTTATGAATTTCAAACCTCCTGGATTTTAGAGGGAAGAAAAGAAAAATAATCAGGAGGAATGACAAATAGGACATCTTTCCCAATATCAAGACTAATGGCAAGGGACCTGTATGGCTAAAGGACTGTTGCTCAATGAGAAACCAAGTTTCAATAAGACAAGTTGGAAACTTTCAGAGAAGAGTCTGAAGATATTGAAGAAGGCAGGTTAAAGACAGACTGTGAATTCCAGAGGGCATAGGAAAATTAAGGGATCTGGAAAGAAGAGAGAATTGGAAACAGATTAGCATGTGAAAATGTCTAGGGATGATAATCTATTTGGGGAACCTAATGGGGGTTGTTCTGATGCTGTATTAGGTATTTGGTTTTGATGTAGATTTTCTGAATGAATTTGTCTTCTGACATAGGTGGTTCTGTGGCTCCCTCTTACAGTGAAATAAAGTGTTTTGCTCTCGACTTTACACCACATTTAATTCAGGATATGGATTATACCTATAGAAGGAAGACACATATGATAATAAATAAGTAAATTTTACTCAGATCAATAAAATGTCAATACTGTAGTCACACATAAAGAAATTTTTCAAGTCCATATCTCTTTCCACTTTTATAACTCAATGTTCTGCAAGTTACCATCATTTTTCTGAGACTATTTCACAGTTTCTAAGCAATTAAATAGTATCAATTCTTGCTTCTTTCAATTTTTTTATCCTCACTGTAGCTAGAGACATCTTTGTTAGACACATACAAAATCAATTGGTATTTTATTAAAAGACACCTGTGGCTTCCCATTTCCTTTTTGGAAGAAAAATCTTTCAAAAATTTAACTCAGAAATCTCTACAAGAGTTTTCATTTACTGCTTTCTCTAGCCTCTCTCTTTTCACTTCAGGTCCCTTTCACTACAGACACTGTGTACTTGTGGTTAACTGTGTCTCTAGCCTCTTTTCTTCCAATGAATATCTTTATATCCATACCCTAATTCAATCATCACTTTCCAAAAGAAATCTTCCTTGTCCTCCTTGAGGTCATTGAATCCTAATAGATGCCATTGTAGTACCAAATGTCTCTCATGCAGGGCACTAGCTACCTTTGTACTATTGCATTTCCTTAAATAAGTATTTGACCCATGAGTTCTTCCCACAGTTTCTGAACTTTAGGATGGCTCATAGGCTGTTCTTCTCCTTTTGCCATTATCTAATTCATTCCATCTATGAATTTGGCATATGATGATCCAATCAATTAATTGACTTATTAAACTTTTTATTGCTTTACAGAGTTCTGAATAACATTCATTAAAACCTCCTGGGTCAGATTGGAAGCAGATGGGATTAGGGTATATTTACATGCTGATTGTTAAAAAGAAGAAAAGAAAAGTAGAGAGTAAATGAAAAGGAAGATAAGAGAAAGTGCTTTTAGGGAAAAAACGATGGCTTCTGTATTTGAAATGTGCTCAATAAAAAGAAAAAATAAAAAGAACAATTAATTTTGTTGTGAATACTTTTTTTTTTCACTTGAGTAAATAAACCCAAGCTTTACCTTTCTCACATTTCGAATTTCCAGTATCTGCTGCATATTAAAGAAAACAACCTCCATAGATTGCCTTAAAGGTCGCCTACTTGGTGACCAGAAAATTCACTTATAGAAGAAACTTTATGTGCCATTGATTTAAACCTGTTCTGCTGTAAATCGAGCACTTGCTAGGGCCTTGAAGAATGCCGGCCATGGGGCATGAGAGCCATAGCAAAAGGTCAGCTTCGCTTTCCACTCTCAATTCCCTTTGTTGCACGTGTTGCTGATTTTTTTTTCCTTTATCTTTTTATTTTCCTAAATGTCCTTAGTACATTCACCTTGGAGCTCTTCTAGTATTTGAAAATACACCAACAATATATAGTTCTTAGAGGAAATTTCATTATTAGAAGTGAAGGCAAGTGTTTTCTCTTAAAGAGCTCAGCTAAAGTCATCCTCCATATAATCCCTCACTGATTATATAATCAAGCTTTTATAATCTTGTGACAAGGATAGAGGTCAGGAGTTCATACAACATTAATTTGTGCATATTAGTATGTTTCTGGAAAATCTTTCTTGGAAATGCACAAGTATTCTTGTAAAGGGTGATTAAATTTGAGCACATGTTTGATTTTATAACCACTGGATAATTTATGTTTATTCAAGAGCATGAGATGTACATAATATGACATTGCTATTATTAATTTCTGTATATGTTCTATATTGCCTTATGAAGAACATAATTTTTCATTCTTTGATACATTTACATGCTTGTTTAAAATAATTATTTCAGCTTTCTCTTTGTTTCTATGTAATATACACTTACCCCTATTTTCAGAGGGAATTTAAAATAGATTGGGGTTAGAGAATAATTTTTAAATATTCAAAGGTCAGAAAATATATATTTCTGAAAAAACAATCTAACAGCCCTTTGAAGACTGAACTAAGATTGTGTAATATGTCATCAAAATTAGTTACAATTAAAATACAACTTTGCTCACACCAACTCACAGAAAATAGGAATTGGAAAATTCAAATCTTAGCACTTTTGATATACTTCTACAGGGTTTAGGTGATTTCCGTTGTTTCTAGTTTTGTAGTTCACACTAGTTATCTTCCATTTTATAACATGAGGACCTACGGCCTACCTATGCCAGTGTACATTTACTTGTCTATACCACCTCTAGCTTGAAATAAGATCAAAATTTTGATCAAAATGTAAACTAAACCAAGTACATACACCCAAATATTCTAGTCAATTCAAGCAGTTCTTTCACTTTTTATATTATCAAAAGCCTATATGTATTTAACTAAACTTTCTTTACTTACATTGTGTTTTTTTTCATTTCCTTCTATTTCCCAAAGTCTCATGTGATTGTACATATTGATCTTAAAGTCTAATGATTTTGAGAGTTCCCAGATAACTGAGGTTATAGTGCCAGAGGAGCTAGCAACCTGTCCTAGTGGGAAATGATTAGAAGGAGGACGTGGGTGTTTGCAGAATGCCTTTTACAGGATAGTTCTTTTTACCTGACAAATATCCTAGCTCTAGTTTTCTACACAGAGACCAGGAGGTAGTTTGCATGGGGAACTTACTTACACTGGAATACATGCTTGTGGCTCTTGTCTGACCTGTGACTGTGACCAATTTATATTTGGCACCATCTATTTCCCGAACTGTAGCAACAAACAAATAAACAAATCAAAACAAAAATAGCCTGGGGTTGCCTCTGCTTCAAATGTAAGGCATGAATCCAGTACACTCCAATAGTTATTAAGTTCAAATATTTATTATTTACAGATCCTGGGCAGGAATGATGGAGAACATAATGCATCAGAAGACCAATTCTCTCTCTCTCTCTGAGCCATAGACTCAGAATGAAGAGCCAGGCAGAGAGAGACTAAAGGTATATAGCAAGAAGTAGGCTATGGGTCACTTTAAGTTCCCCGGGAAATACCTCAATGGTTCTTCAAAGGAAAGTGTAGAAAAATAAGTAGTCTTGTCTGCTAGGCAGAGGAGTTACCCCTTATTTCTTATTTTTGGCTACTGGCTTGGGCTTTGTGGACGTGGTGTAAACTTGGAAACTGTAAAGGGTAATTGAGCTCCGTTTTGGCTATGGGAAAGTTGAACTTGTATTAAAAATGGGGGTTAAGACAACATAAAATTATAGGAATTTGCTGTAGTTAGCATGCACTTATATTAACCATGCAACAACTGAGTGGAAATAAACTGAGAGTACCTTCGCCTATCGAGTGGAATCAGTGGTATGCAGGAGACCAGTTGGAGGATGCTGATGATGCGCAATTCATCTCACCTTTTATGAGTTCATGTTGGTGATTTGAAATTAGTTGTGATGGAATATTAACTCTAAACGAATCATGAGATACTCTAAATTAGTATCTATGATATGTATTTTATTTATTTTTTAAGTCAGATGTGTCCATTTCAGGTTTCAGGATCACATTCTTAAGCAATCTGTTCTTTAACTTTCATATGAAATTTGGAAAAACCATAAAATTAAATGTTGTAAATAATTGGAATGGACATTAAATTTTTTTTTTTATGATTTTTATCACTATTAGCTCTACAGCTAACAAAAAATCAAAGATTTTTGGGGTTGTCATAAAAGTTCTCTAGTACTCAGACTGTGACTGGAGTTAAATGCAAATGGACCTGACTTTGTCATTTTATTTCTGTAATTGTTCAGGTGCAATCAAAAGAGTACATTTTATGTCACCTGGAGAACAGCCATAATACCATCATAAAGGTCAAGTGAAACACCTACTTGGGCATCCAAAGCACGTGCTTCAGTTGGTATATTATTACAATCAATCACAGATGGTAGCTTTGATACTGCCAGTTACCAATGGAAGAGGGGTGTAATTAACTCCCTGTAGGGAGAGATAATTCCTGGGACAGGTTACCTTAGCAACAGATAAGATAACAGGGGCAGGTTATCTTGATAAGGGTGGAGAAAGGGTTCTGGAGGCATTAGCATTTCAATACTTCTCCAACTTCCCAGACCCAAATTGGAGTCCTTGATCCAACCTGATTCAATTTACCTGTCTACATTGACTGCCTGTCTAATTCTGGCTTCAACTTGATGGATTGTGATACTATTATGTATTATGATAATTAACATTTGGTTTCACATTGTTGTGGAGTGCAGCATTGCACTAAATGTAAGGATACAATCCAAACAATCCCAAATTTCCACTTTTGTGAATTCATATACTGAGATTGTATCAATTTTATATCAGGGTTCAATTAGGAGGGAAAAAACATGAAGTAATTTGAATTCAGAAAGTTTAATTTGATGAATAATGGAGAAGAGATCTCCATCTCTTGGTGATCTGAATGGTGAACTGGATGGTGAGAGTTAAAGTGATCTTTAAAGAATACAGGATTTTTAACAAAGGGATCAGCCACATCCAATGAGGTTGAGCTAGGACAGCCTAAGGAAGAAATTTCCCACTACAAGAAGTCTGCAATTTAGACTCTGTTGGAAATAGTATATATGTGATTCACTGGATGGGACATAGATTGTTGAGGTAATTTATTGTAAGACTTGATGAAAATCCTTCTATTGGTTTTCTGGGAGAAATCACATACAGATACTGTACCTTAAATATTAATGTATAGTTACTTCAAGGATGTTGGGGAGTCTTCCCATGGGAAAAGATTTCATCTGTGGTATTTCATGGCCAAATTTCCAGTGGAGATACCTGAGGGGATTTGCTGGTGGGTACTTCTTTTTGCTGCTGTCAATAGAGCAGTAAGGGCAGATCTGCAGGGGCTGAATGCTAGACACTGAGCTGAAGTCAGGTGCTGGAGAAAGCTGTGCCCTCTAGAACTCAGTAGGGTAGAAAATCATGCACTTTCATAAGTCAGATCACAAAGCATGATTTGTAATAGCCCAGAGGTGGAGAAAACTGCAGATTCAGAAGCCAAGTGTAGGACAAAGCATACTCTAGAAGTCTGGCAAGTGAGATAAATTCACAGGAGCCTGAGAAAGCCCTTTCTTCCTCCTGTGTCATTCCAGCACCCTCTACAAACATGGTTCAACATAATAGTCAAAGAAGGTGATTTTGAGATGAGCTATTGTGTTTATCACCATCACAAACATTAGATTAAAAATGTTGTAATAAAATTTATAGAGCCAAAATAGATTCCAATGGACTTTTAAAACATACTGTAATAGATAGGGTTCTGCCTTTGATGTCACTATGTGCACTTTGGCAAATTATTATCTGGGCTTTAGTTCCTAAACTTTGGAAAGAAGGGTATTTATTATAATGTGTTACACATTGTAAAGAGCTCTAAAAATAAAACTTGTCACTTCTTTAATTATTAATAGTGGGAAGATATTCCACAGGGGAACATCATAATAATCCTTGAAGACTTTGATGTAAGAAATAAATTAGAAGTGTTTCCTTTACTCCTACTTTGGGGTTTAAAATATCATTCAGATACAAGGGAGGGGGACTCTGCCTGAATTCAATATATTAATTTCTCTCTATTTCTCTCTATCTTGCTTTTTTTTTTTTTGCTGATACATTTTAGAAGTTACTAAAGAACAGTCTTTAAGGAAATATGTGTATCTTCAGTGAAAGGCTACCAAATCTCTTTTTGAAGGAAAGATTAAGAAGGACAAAAGGGTAATGTAACTGATGTTAAATGAATTGTTACCTTCATTTGGCTGTGGACATTGGTATTTCAATGTTTCAATACAATGTGACTTTTCTGGCTTATTGTTTATTATTTAAGTGTGTGCCAGTTATCAGACAACACAAGAATGAAATATGACAAAGAAAAATTTTGAAATGTAATATGATTATTCCAGTTATGTCAGCCTTTTCTTTAAAAAAATGTAAAAATGTCACCAATTCTATATTTTGTGCCAGTTTTCAAGTTTTTTTCCTACATAATAAAGCATTATGGCAAAAATAACAATATCCTACTGTATCCACCATCAGTTAGTGGTCAACCAGAGAAGCAACACCATTTAAACATATATTTCTGTTACAGGAAACTGTTCTCATACAACTAAAGGTGCTGGTTACAGAGTGTTTATAACCTTTTGCCTCCATTTCTGATGTGGGATCTTGAAATCTCAGAGCAGGTAGCTGATAAGAGGAAGCTGTTAAGAAGGGAACAGTAAAGGCAGGTGACAATCTTGAGATGAGTTGGAACCCTAAACTGAAGCTAACCATTCTTGCTACCATTCTTGTTGCCTCTGACTTCATGATAAAAATACCCTACAGAAGATTAGGGCTCTTATTTACAAAGTAGAGCCTTGACTCTGAGGAGTGAAAGAAGCTGGAGGGAACCAAAGGATGAGTAGAGCAACTGCACATCCACTATATGCAGGCACTCCTACATGAGAAAGAGAGAATGCAAGAGAGAGAGAGGTGGAGAGAGAGAGAGGAGGGGGAGGGATGCTTAGTGCTTTCTATCTACCCTATAATCACATAACTTGCCTTATATTTTCTTTCTGAGTCTTTGTCATAAAACCCATTAGAAGAAATTATTAGCTCACAATGATCCACTGGAGTATCTTATAAACCAATATGAAATCTCACTAATTCTTATACTACATTCATGCAATTGTGGTCCTCATTGTCATCTGCCAGAATTTTAGATGGAGATCAGAAGGGGACAGAATAATAATGCCAGAAAATGTTAGTCTGCTCACTGAAAGATCCTGAGTTTGACTGGAACTCAGTAGACTTTTCACAGCATATGGAACCTAAAAAGAAAAAAATCTCATTCATCAAATCCAATTCAGCTAAGAACTTCAGTAAGTTGGCTACTGTTGAAAGGGCTTAAACAATTAGTTTATACTTTGGTTACTGTGTTTAATTCTCCTATGAAAGTTCATACTGTTTCAGTTCCTGCAGGAAATTCTCCTTGTTACCCTTTTGTTTTTTCTCCCAGAATGTCCCACAGAAAAGTTTCCAAATACACTCTGCAATCTAAAAATGGCTCACTATTCTTTTGTCGGCAAGATCTTATAACAAACAAATCAACTTTTTGCAGAAAAGCCTTAGCAACTACCAGTTACAATCAAAAGATTTCTAGCCATTCTTCTGGCTCTCTTTGCAAAACTTACAGACTCAATGAATTAAAGTAAACATGGTCACAGAGAAATAATACGATCTAATTCAATAAAGTGTAGCACTGTTTTGCTTTGTTCTTAGTCTGTTGCTTAAATTTGTATTTGGCTTTCTTTTAAAGAATCTTTTAATGAGTCAATTTAGATTAATTTAGACTCTCACATACCTCCAGGTACCAACTGAAAATACTTGATGTTGTTTTGGAGTGTCTGGTCCCTTTTTTCCTAACATGCCTAATAATCTTTTTAATTGACAAAATAAGAATTTCCCCATGTGGTTATGGCATTTCTAAGCTATTTCTAGTTAGGTTACCCCATCCCCCTGACAAAAGTGCATATTCTATAGCCATTATTTTGAAACATGAATCTAGCTGGCAGACCAGAAGGTGGAGACTTATACTCTGAATTCTGAGGAGCTAATTACCAAAAATATGAAAAATAAAAACTTGCAAACCAAAAGCAAAATTTCCCACTCAAGACCCTCAGCCAAATCCAATTCAGTGAAATGTCGAATCAATTCCAACTTTAAGCCCAACTAAGATTCTATGTAATCCAAACAACTAAGATCTCTTATATTTTCATTAGTGAAATTTTATAGTACATTTTGTTGTGTGGCAATGTAAATGATTCCTAATTTTTATCAGCATCTTAGCTACATTTTTTTCATACAAAGAACCTGTAGAAACATTTCAAGACATGAACCTCTCCTGAATTTTGTTAAGCATGTACTGTAATTTATAAATTATTTTAAGGATATCAAAATCTTTCCACATGCTTATCAGTGCATTGTAGTTGTGCATATTGTTGGAATTCGTTATTACATGTTTGTACATTCAAACAGTATAACAATATAATTGGGCCTATATCACTCCCCAATATTCTTAATATATTGATTCTTTAAATACTTAAGTATTTTTATTTACAAATTTTTATTTATGCACTTCAGTAAAATTTTATAGTTTTCCTCCTTCTAATTAAGAGTCTTCTTTGGAATTTTATTTCCATTTATTTTACATTTTTTATGTTAACAGTAAAAATATTGCATCATATATTCTGGCAGATATTTACTTCAATATTGGAGTAACTGGTTTTGGACTATTTATTTTGTAAGTAGTAATCATCTTGATCTCTTTCAATTATGTGAATTTTTTTCAGTATAGATATTTTGTAGCATAATTATGAAATCATTTGCAAATTACAATAATTTAATTTCCTATTCTCACACATATTCTATTTTGTGTGTATATATAGATATAATACTAATAGATATGTATATCTATGTCTAAATGTAAGTGACATATATAACATTTTGTCACGTACTGCATTTAGCTATAACTTTTAGAAAAAAATCATCAAAATTGTGAAGTTACTTTTGACTCGACTTAGAGATTTATGTGATTCCTTTATGTGACTCCATTAAAGATGTTTGTTATGTTTTGAAAGAGAATATTAAACATTTAAGAAAATTTGTTAATATGTAAAGATTTCATGTTTTATGCTTTTTTTTCTATTTATTTATTTTTATGTGGTGCTGAGGATTGAACCCAGTGCCTCGCACTTACAATGCAAATGCTCTACCACTGAGCTACAATCCAGCCCAGCATTTCATTTTAATTGCAAATAAATGCTACATAATTTTAAATGATCTATTAATATTTATATAGACATTTATGTGATATTGACCCATTGATAGAATAAATTACCTTATTTTCCAATTTTGAATTCTTGTTCATCTCTGAGATTTGTGGGTGTATTTATTATATTTAAATTCTAATATTCATTTTATTTAAATTGTCCATCCATATACCATAACATATGCATGGTACTTATATTGGTGCTAAGTTTTATATATCTTAATTATTCTTGTTTTTCTCTCTGCCTTCTAAAAATTTTCTTCATCTCTTGTTATATAACTACTCTGTTTCTACACCAAGTTACAGCATAATTTTCACAGTCTGTTAAAAAGTTCTTGTCATTTCAAGAAATTAATCCGTGAATCTATTTTTAAATGCTATTATTTCCTTTTAATCATATATTTAACTTTCTTTTCTCACTTCCCCTTCCTTCTCTTCCTTTATTCCTTCCTGCGCTCATCCTCCATCCCTCCCTTTTTTCCTTCTTTCTACTTTACTACTTTATTTTCTCATGATATAAGGATGAGGACTTACTTTGTTGAATTTTTCTGACAATTGTGTTTTCTAATTCATTAACTTTCTTTCATTCTGTCTTATTTAATAAATCATTTGATAAGTGCATTATTTTCATTATAGCTCTGTTTCTTCTAATTAAGATACTCATTTTATTAATTTCCATATAAACTCTGTTCTATAAGAACTGTTTCTTTTCAGAAGCAACCCATATTTATAAGTTTGTTTTACAGAAAAATTTTACCAATATAGAACTAGAAATTCCTCAGTTCACAGTTGTTATATTTTTAATTTTATTTCACCTTCTACTTTGGGGAATTCATTTAAGATTTCATGAGATTACAATATAGTACCTATTTTGGTAGAAAGTTGTAAATTCTTGAAATAAAATTGTACTACATTTATAACTATGTGCATAATAATAAACTAATAAATATAAAAAAGTTTAAATTCTGTCCATCATTAGGTCACACTGCTCAAAAGAGAGCTGAGAATATCATAACTCCTAAAATAATATTCATAAATTAAAGTGTGAATACGTGGTACAATACTAATATTAACCTATAGTCATTAACATAAATTATTTCAAAATAGGCTAATTATTACTTTTATTTCCATTATTTATAATAAGGTTATAGCAATGCATTTTAAAGCATATTAAAGCCCCTTAAAACTATTAAGCAATTTTCAATTGTTTATTAACAAAATGATTTAAGAAGCTATATATGAAAATTACAGAAGACTTATCCAATAAATAAGTATACAAAATGTCAGGTTTGGTCAGGGTCCAAGATGCCCAAATAAGGAAGCTGGTCAGCAGAGCTGCAAGCCAGATGTGACGTCACTAGTGGACATGCCTCCTGTCAATCAGCGAGTTTTCCTGACCCATCAGGAAGGACTGTGGCCTTCTCTTCCTGTACCCAACCCCTCCCCTTCCTGACTGGGTTTTCTTGAAATTCTCTGCACAGAATCTTCGACGCCATTTCTCCCGACCCGCTCTGATGGACGGGGGATCTGGTCCGAGAGCTCGCCTTCCAATAAAGCCTTGCTGAGTGGCTTAATTCATCTTCTCCTGGTCATGTGATTTTTACATAAAATATGTAAGCATTAACCTCTTATCATCTCAGGTGCACTTCCAAGTATAAATATCATCTGTATTAAGCTTCTAATCTATAATGTATTTCTCTCAGACTATAGAAATTGCATATTCCTTCCATAAGACTCATTTTTATATCTTAAAATTATTTAAAAGACCAACATATTCATAAGTAAATATTTTGTTTATTTAAGCTTTTATTTACCTAGAGAATTTAATGTTGTACATTGTACTTCTTTCTTTTCCTTTTATTTTTTTCCTAAAAATACCTTAGACTGCATAAATGAAGATTCTTTAAAACAGGAAAAATACATCCTGTGTATATATTTGTGAATAATTTGCTATTGTTCAATGTAGGTGAAACTGGTTTTTATCAATTTATACATAATTATATCATTTACTGTTAATGCCATTAATATGTTCTGACAGCAATACTTTCAGAATTATCTTATTATTTTAAAAGGCAGCATAGTGTTGCATACTTCAAGTGTTTACCATAGATTATTTAGTTATTCCTCTTTTAATGAGTAATTCAATTGCTCCTTATGTTTTCTACTAAAATATTTCTTTGTCACACAATGTGCAGCAAGCATACTCTTAGAAGTCTTTGTCTTAAGTAGAGGAATTTTAAAATGTTGATACATATTTTCAAGTTGACAGGGTTCCCACTATCCCACCATCACATTTTATGGGAATTTAGAAAGCACATTTATTTATCTATATAGATGTATCTAGTCCCAAGACAAAGGCTTATCTAGTGGGATACCTTCTGCCTCTATTTCTTTCCTTGGCCTGGTAACATTTATTCAAATGAATAACTTAAAATTTGTATACAGTGACCACTAATACATAATTTTAGTCCCAAATTATGCAATATACTCTATTAATAGTACATGTGTTCATCATTATTTTAACTTGCATTCCTTTATCTGTGGTAAGGTGAATCATATTTTAATATATTTATTACTCTTTGTCATTACATGATTTTTAAGCTACTATTATTAGTATTTAATTTAACATATCCTTAGTAATATTACTTTGAAATGTTAAGATTAATGAGGCTAACTGTAGGTAAAATAATAATTTTGTTTCAAATACATTTGCATAGTAAGCTCATTCAACTAATAGAGTTGAATTATTTCAACTAATAAATTTACATATTTTATTACCAATTAAATTTCTACATATATGCCATCAAATTCAATAAAAATTAGCAGATAGATACAATTAGCCATGATCATGAAAACACATTACCAAGAATGTTATGCATTATTAATTATGAGTATGGAAAACTTAATTATTCACCAGAATAATTGGTATGCTTGTTATATGTAGTTTTTCATATACATAATAGGAAACAGAATTCTTCTAAGTTCATTGGCATTTGAATTGAAGATATCTATATTAGCATCATTTACAATCACAAGAACCTGCATACTCAATTCAGCCTGATTAGTAAAAGGAGTTGGCACTATAAAACTGGCTCCTGAACTAATTGTAAACACCTGGAATGAGATTTCCTAAAAGCATTGACATTGAACAAACAGCAATTAAAGTTATGAAGCTATTTATTCATGGCCTGGCTCACTTCAACTCTGTCACTGCTCAACTTTGACTTTATGCTCCAGTAATGTAAGTCTGAGTGTAATTTCTTCCATATAACAATCAATAGCATAACTTAATTGAACTCATAGTTTACTTTAAAAGAATGCTAATTTAAAATATTTCCATGTTTTTATGGATGCACTATAATTGTACATAATGGTGAGATTTATTGTTACATATTTTACATTCACAAAATATAGCAATATATTTTGGCTAATATCATTCCCCTGTATTTCCCTTTGCCCTACTCTCCTCCCTTACTCTCTTTTCTTTTCTCTACCCTATTGATCTCCATTTAATTCTCATGAGATCCCCATACCTCTTTCTTTGCCCTTTCTTCTCTAGTTTCCACATATGAAAGAAAATATACAACTCTTGACTGTCTGAATTTGACTTATTTCACTTAACATAATGTTCTCAAGTTTCATGCATTTTCCATCAAATGACAGTTTCATTTTTTATGGTTGAATGAAATTCTATTGTGTATATTTTCTTTGTTCATTCATCCACTGATGGAAACCCAGATGGTTCCAAAGTTTGGCTATGGTAACTTATGCTGCTACAAAGGTGGGTATGCGTGTATTGCTATAGTATGTTGATTTTAAGTTTCTAGGAAAATATCAAGGAATGGTATAGCTGAATCTTATGTTGTTTTCATTCTTAATCTTTTGAGGAAACTCTGATTTTCATAGTTGTAATAATTTTCAATCCCATTAATAGTGTAAAATGTTTATTTTTTCTCCACATCCTCTGATGAATATATTATTGTTTGTTTTTGTTGTGGTTTGGATGTGAAGTGTCCCCCAAAAGCTCATGTGTGAGACAGTGTAAAAAGGTTCAGAGGAGAAATGACTGAGTTATAAGAGTGTTAACCCAATCTGTTAATTAATCCCCTAATAGGGATTAACTAAGTAGTAACTGAAGTTGTAGGGTGTTGTTGGAGGAGGTGGGAATTAGGGCACAGCTTTGGGTATACATGTATCTGGCCAGTGGACTCTCTCTGCTTTCTGGTCACCATTTAAGCTGCTTCTCTCCGCCACACTTTTCTGCCATGTAGTTCTTATCTCAACTGGAGCCCTGAGGAATGGAGCAACTATCTACGGATTGAGACCTTTGAAACTGTGAGCCCTCAAATAAACTCTTCCTCCTTTAGGTTGTGTTGATCAGGGCATTTAGTCACAGCAGTGAAAAAGCTGACTAAAACAGTTTCTTGATGGCTGACATTCTAACTAGAGTGACATAAAATCTCAAAATTGCATTTTGCTAATTGCTAAACTGCTAAACATATTTTTTTTCATATATTTGTTGGTCATTTGTATTTCTTCTTTTTTTTCATAATTAATTTATTTATTTGTTCTATTTAGGCTTACATGTTAACAGTGTAAATGATTCATTGTACATAGATAGAGGATAAAATATCAATTCTCTAGTTGTAAGTTGTATAGAATCACAACATATATGCAGTCATACAAAAAGTTAGGGCTATGATGACCATCTTCTTTTGAAAATAACCTGTTTAGTTCATTTTCACATTTATTGAGAATTATTTTCTGTGTTGTCTTAATATACTCTGAGTATTAATTCATAAAAGTAGCTAGCAAAATTTTTATCTCATTCTGTAGGTTCTGACTTTACGATCTTGTTTCCTTTGCTGTACAAAAACTCCATGATTTAATGCCATCCCACTTATTAACTCTTGGTATTATTTCCTGAATTTTAAGGGTCTTATTGAGAAAGTTGTTGCCTGAACCTTTATGTTGGAATGTTGACCCTATATTTTCTTCAAGGAGTTGCATAGTTTCTACCCTAATTCCTGGGTATTTAATCTATTTTCAGTTGACATTGTGCATGGTGAAAGATAAGAATCTAATCTCGTTCATATGGATAACCAGTTGTTCCAGAACAGTTTGTTGAAGAGGTCATCTATTTTCCAATGTACATTTTTGATATTTTTGTCAAGCATGTGATGACTGTATTGATGTGTTTTCTTCTCTGTCTTCTATTCTGTTTCATTGGATCATGTGTCTGTTTTTATTCCAATACCATGCAGTTTTTGTTACCATAGCTCTCTAGTATAATTTGAGGTCAGGCATTAGTTTCCTTCAGCATTTCTTTATTTTTTAATTTTAGAATTGCTTTCAATAGGGGCTGGTGTGTGGCTCAGTGGTAGAGTGCTTGCCTAGTATGCGTGAGGCACTGGGTTCGATTTTCAGCACCACATATAAATAAATGAATAAAATAAAGGTCCATTGACAACTAAAAGATATTTGAAAAAAAAAAAGAATTGCTTTCACTATTGTGGGTCTTTTATTCTTCTAAATGAACTTTAGGAGCTTTTTGCTAGTTTGGTGAAAAATGTCATATTTTAATGGGAATTGCATTGCATCTGTACATTGCTATTGGTAGTATGGCCATACTAACAATACTATGTTAATTCTTCCTATCCAAGAACATGGGAGTGTTTCCATCTTCTTGTGTCTTCTTCAAATTATTTCTTCATTGCTCTATAATTTTCATTGCAGAGGTCTTTCACTCCTTGGTTGGATTTATTTAATTTATTTCTAGTTTGTTTTTTCTTTTGTTATTGTGAATGGTAACATTTTCTTCATTTCTTTGTCAGCAAATACATTTTAGTGTATAGGAAAGTTTTTAGTTTTGTATGTTGATTTTATAACTTGTTATTTTGCTGAATTTGTTTATTAGTTCTAGAAGTTACCTGGAGGATCTTTTTGGATCTTCTAAATTTAGGATTATATAATCTGCAAACAGTGTAATTTAACTTCTTTCTTTCCTACTTTTATCCCTTTTATTTCCTTCTGTTGTCTTATTGCTATGGCTAGTACTTCTAGTACTATATTGAACAGAAGTGCTGAGAATTAACACTCTTGTCTTGTTTCAAATTTTAAAGGAAATACTTTCAGTTTTATCCATTAACTGATTTTGGCTTTGGGTTGTTGTATATAACTTTTATGATATTGAGGTAAGTGCCTTCTTTCCCTAGTTTTTTCAGTGTTTTCATCATGAATGTGTACTGAATTTTTTCAAAGGCTTCCTCAGTTTCTGTTAAAATGATTATATTTGTCCTTATTTCAATTAATGTAGCAAATTACATTTATTGATTTTTTAACGTTAAGCCATTCTTTTAGCACTGGGATAAAATCAACTTGGTCATGATGTGAAATCTTCTTATGTTGCTGAACAAAATTTGCTATTATTTTATTAAGGATATTTATATCTAATTATATCAAGGATATTAGTCTGCAATGTTCTTTCCTTGATGTATCCTTATCTAGTTTTTGTATGAGGTTGATACTGGCTTCATAGAATAAATTTGAAAGTGCTTCATCTCTTTCTATTTCGTAGACTAATTTGAGGAGATTGGCATTAATTCTTCTTTCAAGATCTGGTAGAATTTAGCTGAGAATCCATCTGGCACTAGGCTTTTCTTCTTTGGAAGGCTTATAATTATTGCTTCTTTGCCATTGCTAGCTACTGGTCTGTTTAGGTTTTCTACATCCTCTTGTTTTAATTTTGGTGAGTAATATGTGTCTAGAAATGTGTGCATTTGTTTTAGGCTTTCAAACTTATTGGAGTACAAGTTTTCAAAATAGTCCTTTATGATCTCCTGTATTTCTGTGATGTTTGTTATGGTCTCTCCTTTTTCTTCTCTAATTTTATAGATTTGGGTTTTGTTTATTTTTCTTTGGTTTAGTTTGGCTAAGGATTTATCAAGTCTTGTTAACTTTTTTAGAAAACCCACTCTGTTTCATTTATTCTTTATATTGCTTTGTTGTTGTTGTTGTTGTTCTGTTTCATTGATGTTGGATGTAATCTTAATTATTTCCTTCCTTCCATTGGCTTTGAAATTGGTTTATTCCTATTTTCTCATGGGCCTTGACATGCATTATTAGTTTATTTATTGGGGATCCTTCTAATTTTCTTATGTAGACACTCATAAATATACTGTTTCTTCTTTGAACCTTAGAACCATTTTTATAGTGTCTTGGATATTCTGGTATGTTGTCTCACTATTTTTGTTTGAGTCTAATAATTTTTAAATTTTCCACTAAATTCCTATACCACTCATTCATCTTTCAAAAATATATTGTTCAATCTTTATGTGATTGTATATTTTCTGTAAGGTTTTTGGTGTTGATTTATATTCCCATTCCATTATGATCAAATCAAATAAAAGAAATTATCTTTTTTTTTTTGTATTTTATGAACTGCTTTGTAGCCTAAAATATGGTCTATTTTGGAGAAAGTTCCATGAAGAGCTGAGAAGAATGCAAATTCAGGTGTTGTTCAATGAAATAGCCTACAGATGTTTATTAAGTACATTCGACTTATAATATTCTTCAGGTCTGAAGAATCTTTACTGAATTTATGGCTGGATATTACATACATATTGGTGAGAGTGCTATGTTAAAATCACTTAGCATTATTTTACTGGAGTCTCTCTGAATCTTTAATTTGAAAGATATTTGTTTTATGTAATTAGATGCACTAAAGTTTAGGACACAAATATTATCATTATTATGTTTTGTTGGATAGTTCTATTTGTAAGTATGAAGTGACCTTTTTTTCTTTGTTCTGATTAATTTCAATTCAGATCTGCATTGTCAGATATGAGATTCCTGCTTGCTTGGGCTGCATTTGCATGGTATTATCAATTGTCACCCTTTCACTATCAACCTGCATCTGCCTTTGCCTGTAAGATTAGTCTTATAAACATCATAAAGTTTTGTCTTTCTTTTATTTTTTTGGTACTGGGGATTGAACTCAGGGGCACTCGACCACTGAGCCACATCCCCAGCCCTATTTTGTGTTTTATGTAGAGACAGGATCTCAATGAGTTGCTTAGCACCTCACCATTGCTGAGGCTGGCTTTGAACTCACAATTCTCCTGTCTCAGCCTCCCTAAGTGCTGGGATTACAGGCTTGAGCCACTGCACCTGGCTATAAAGTTCTGTCTTTTTTTTCCTAAATCCATTCTGCCAGCCTATGTCTTTTACGTAGAGAATTGAGACCATTTACATCAATACTATTATAGAAAAATGTTTATTAGTTATTGCTATTTTGATTTATTTCTAATGTTTAATTTGGCCATAATTCTCATTATCTTAGCTTCTCCTCAAATGATATTTGTCCATTTGTGAACTCTGGGGTTGGTTTTTATAATTCTATGTGTAATATTTCTTTAGTATTTTTTATAGTGCTGCTGTAGTAGTCATACATTCTTTTAAATTCTACTTATCTTGGAATGTTTCTGTTTCTTTTCTTATTTTTAAGGGTAGATTTGCTGTATATGGAAACAGTGGTTGATGGTTATTTTATATCAGGGCTTGGAACTCATCATTCCAAACCTCTTGGTTTTTAGAGTTTATGCTGAGAAATCATAAGTAATTCTGATTGACTTACCTCTAAATGTGACCAGACATTTTTCTCTTGAAGTTTTAAAATTCTACACTTATGTATGTTAAAGAATTTTAATTATAACTTTTCATGAACTGTATCTTTTTTGATTTTGCCTGTTTGGGGTTCAGAATGTAACTTGTATCTGGACATTAATTTCATTCTTAATGATGAAAATTGTTTTGTTATTACTTCCATAAAGGGGTTTTCCATTCCATTTACTTGCATCTCACAACTTGCTGTGATTCTAATAACTAAGAAATTTGTCTCTTAATGTTATCCTAGAGTTTTTGTATATTCTGATCAATGGTTACTTACTTTACTTTTTTAATACTGTCTGGATTTTTGAGGTCAGTCACTTCATCTTCCTACTATGATATTCTCTCTTCAGCATGGTCTATTTTGTTAAATATACTTTCAACTAAAGATTTTATCTAATGTATTGTGTCTTTCATCAGGACTTTTATATTTTTTCAATATCTCTACTTCTTTATTGAATTTTTCATTTGTATCTTGAACTGACTTTTTAAAGTCATTCAGTTGTTTTTATCTTTTCTCTTGGAATTCATAAATAGTTTCCATAATCATTCTTTTGAATTATTTATCTCATATTTCATTCACTCAAGTATCTGTAGTCAGTTACTTGTGAATCATGAACTTTCATGTTACCTCATTTTTTTATATGTTTATATTCCTGTACTGGGTTCTTCGCATATGTTAGGGTGGATTTTTCTTTCATTCTTATGTTGGGCCTTTTTAAGGCATAGCTTGCCAAAGAATTCTGAGACATTAGGTTTTGTGAATTTTTAAATGTATGTCCAAGTGATTTTTGTAGTATAATTTTACCTTTGGTTATGATTAGTATATTTTGATACACTAAATTGCATCAGGTCTTGAGGATTCAACTTTTTCTGTAGGTCTCAAAAGAGTGATGTTCTCCTTGTAGATTTGGCAATTATGTTGTATAAAACACTATTATTTATCTTCTTTATTTAACAATTCTGTATAATGTAAAGTAACATGTGAGTGATCTAGATTAAGAACACTCATAGGTGTGGTGCCCACAGCTTTTGTGTTAACTATTATTAATTGCTAATTATTATTGTGTTAATTATCATTTTTTATTTTAGGAGTAGATATTTATGAGTGAGATATCAGCCCTCACCAGCTGTTCCTATTTGGGGTCTAGCCATCAGTTTAAGGGGCTTTTATTCTATGTATTAAAATATTTCTGAAGTTTGAGCATGAATAATTTGTAGGTGGCAGAAGGTGTTTTCTTCTTAGCTAGGTTAAGCTCAACAGCAGAATTCCCACCCTGTAAACTTGAATTGCGCTGGTAGTTTCCCAGCACTGCCCAAAAAAGGGAGAAACAAATAATGGCAACAATGGAAGCAAGTAATATGCAGCATTGAAATAAATATCCAGTGCCTACTAAGAGATCTACAAAACCAATTATCACAATGATAGCAATGATAGGGTGAACAATTGCCAACAACAAAAACCAAAAGTAATTATGAACTAGATCTGACATTAATGACAGATGTCAATAATGCCATTGACATTAGTAATAACTACAACAATATGAATGGTGTGAACAGGAGTTATATAAAACAAATAGTTCTAAAAGATGATAAAAAATATAGTTCATTAAAAGAAATGAAAATGTTATAGGAAGGTAGAAGGAAGTTTAGAATGTTCAAAATGTGAGCAGAGAGACAGAAGAGATGTAGCAAGTGACAGATATAAAGGAGGAAGATAAAAATAAATTTAAAAACAAAGTAAGTAAAGGGAGTGAGGAATACAAGACAAAGAAAAATGACCATTATAAAAAAGAAAGTATATATATACATATATATATAATGTATATATACTTATTACATATTATATATAATATATGTGTATATGTGTGTGTGTGTGTGTGTGTGTGTATACACACCAGCATCATTCCTGGTGCTGCAACTGGCTTGCCTCCAATGTTTCTTTCTTGTCCTTTATTCAATGTACAGATTTCTGAGTTTCTAATAGTCTCTGACTCTGATATTGAATTTCAGTGAATTCACTCTTTCACTTACCAAGAAGCAATACTCCTCCTACTGCTAGGATATTGAGCCATGGAACAACTGGAAATGAAGTCTTTCTCTACTCTGTCATCATGAATCTCCTATTTTTTAAAATATTAAGTATAGTCAAAATAAGTTTCTTTCCTATTCCTCTAAAATAAAAAAACCCTGACATTTTGCTGCAAGCATTTCTAATCAATAACTACAATCTTTTATACTAAATTACAATGTGGCCTCAGAATCATTTTTAATAAATTCATTTATTTGTATATCTATTCATGCAATAAAATTTCTATTGGAAATTTAATATTTTTCAGTATATAGTAGTAAAATATTGCTTTCAGAAGATTTGCATTCTTTGTGGAGTGACAAAGAGCAATAAATGATAACTATATACAGACTTATATGCACACTATATACATGCTATTTTGTGTGGTGATAAATGGAGATAAGTGAAGAAAAGTCAAAGTAAGAAAATGGTAAGTAATGAGTGAAGTATTATTTTAGATGGGGTAGTAAGCAAATGTCTATTTTTGTTTTTTCCTGAAAATTTTTGGTAAAAAATAGAAAACAAGTGAGTTAAACTCCTATATGTTAGAAAAGTAGTTCAATCAGATAGAAAAATGCAACAGCTGTGAGGTGACCTGTGTTTATATGTTCAAAGAAGAAAGGAAAACACTATGGCTGAAGAAGGAGACTAAAAGGAGATGGGGTCAAAGAGATAAAGAAGAATCAGATATCAGTTAGATAACATGAAATTTTGAAATTTAATGTACCTGAGATGAGAAGCTATTGAATAGGTTGAAAGAGAAGTCATTATCTAACACAGATTTTAAAGGTCATTTTTCTTGTTTGAATTTTAGAGGGTTATTGCAATCAGCTATATGATAAATTTGGCTTAAATTTGGGTAGTAGTGATACTGGAGAGTAATTGTCAGATTTTAGATATTTGTAAAATTAAATCCAGAAGTACTTGCTTGAAAGCTTGGATGTGGAGTGTGACAGATAAGTCAGAATTTGGTGCTTGTGCAGTAGGCAAAATGGAGCTGTCATTCTGTAGGGCATTACATTGTTAGGATATAAATACAGATCATTTTGTTTATACTGAACTATGTAATAATAACAGCTATGTTTATATTTTGTTTTGAAAGACCTGTGGAAAAAATCAGAAGTACATTGAGAGCTATGTAGAGTATGAAATTGTGAGGAACTTTGGTGTATGCTGATGGATTCAGAGAGAGATAACAATTTGGGAAGAAGAGCAGACAATTTCCAGTGGAGTGTGTGGATAGATGAACGAAAAGGGAATACAGAGAATAAAAGGAAAATGGGTCCCTAGGTAGGAGTGCTGGCTATTTATCCTTTGAAAAATAGGGAAAGATAGGTGTGGGGCAGTTGATAGTTGTTGGTGGGAATGGTGGGTATTGTCTTCTGATAGCTTTTATTTGCCCAGTGAAAATGAGATCATTGATCAATAGAGAACTAAGGAAAAGAATGTGAGGTCTAAGAAGAAAGGAGATATAAAATAGTCATTGAAATAGAGAGAGTAAACTGGGTGGGTAAAATTAACAGTTTTACTAGACAACACTGAAGGTCCACTTGACATTAGTGATTATCAATTAGAGACAGTGATCAATGTAGTTATATCTTTATACACACATATTATACTTTTTATATGAAGATATAAAATAATTAGACTTAGAATTTTGTCAGTTATGGACAAAATAAAGTATGAGTCCCTAGAGTAATGAAATAGTATATAATAGAATGATAAACAACGCTCCATTCAAGGTAAGCCAGTATAAACAGGTAAAGAGTGAATTAAAATCATAGGGGAAATAAGAATTAATGAGAAATTGGTATAGCTGATGTATTAACAATTGTGGTGGATTAAAATTATTTGGAGTTTCATTAGTAGAGTGATTGAACTGAGAAGATAGATGGTACTGAAAATGTCATCCATAAAGATATTAGAATCATTAAATAAAGAGAGAGATGGTAATATTTGTCTGAAAAAATAAAAAGTAGCTGAATGTGGAGGTGCATACATATAATCTCAGCAGCTTGGGAGGCTGAGGCAAGAGGATCACAAGTTCAAGGCCAGCCTTAGCAGTTCAGTGAGGCCCTAAGCAACTTAGTGAGACCCTGCCTCAAAATTAAAAAATAAAAATAAAAAAGTCTGAAGGATGTTGTTCAGTAATATAACATCTCTGGGTTCAATACCCAGTATGAAGGAAAAAAAAAGAAAAGAAGGAAGGAGAAAGAAAGAAAGGAAGAAAGAAAGGAAAGGAAAGGAAAGAAGAGAAAGAAAGAAAGAAATAAAGAAGGAAAGAAAGAAAAGAAAGAAGGAAAGAAAGAAAGAGAGAGAGAGGGAGGGAGGGAGAGAGGGAGAGAGAGAGGGAGGGAGAGGAAGGAAGGAAGGAAGGAAGGAAGGAAGGAAGGAAGGAAGGGAGGGAGGGAGGGAGGGAGGGAGGGAGGGAGAAAGGAGGGAGGGAGGAAGGGAGAAAAGGAGACAGGGAGGGAAGGAAGGAAGGAAGGAAGGAAGATTTGAAAACTATTTGCTATAGAACTGAAGAAGTGAGATTATATTTTGCAAATGACTGCAAAACTTGGTGAGTTTGTTTACTACTATGAACTTCTAATAAATGGAAGGGCTTTAGAGAAGCCCAAAAACAATGATTGGGAAGTAGTTTCGATGGGAGAAAAGCAAACATCCACCCTACCTCTATGAAAAAAGGTCGGCCTGAGGAATAGGAAGATCAAAAGCCTACTGAATACTGTAGTGGAAGGGGAAATCAATAATCCTTAGAGGACATAATTTGTAGTCTCTTAAAACAAGACAGTAAGTGAAATATCAGTAAGAAAGTTAGTGAAGAGATTTTGCTAGTCAGAAATGGTGAACTCCATACTGAGAGGCTTAAAGTTGGAGAGGGTGGAAACTAAATCTATGGGAAACCCAATGATGGTGAGTGTCCGGGTGATGAGGTATGAGGATGAATGATGACTTGATATTATTGGGCTTTCTGTAAAACTGGGTGTTAATTTTGATGCCCTTTAAGGCATTTTAAATGTGTGTAGGACAGGATTTGTGAGTGTTTTCTAGGGAAGTGAACATATGAAATCTGTGGGTCGATTTAGCAAAGGCATTAGTGATTCAGTCAAAAGAAGTGCTTTGATACTGGAAGAATGATTTAGAATAAACTAGAATTTTTTACTTGATATGATACATACTTTCCTTAAATAATATTTGCAGATATATTATCATCTCTAAATGAAAGATTTTAGGAAATTATTTCTTTTATTTCTATTCTCTTTTTAGAAGAAAATATAAATCTAAAGTCCTTTTAAAAGAGATATAATTGAAGATACAAGGAAAAGTAATATAGATAAATGACGTTATATGGTTTTGGATAAAATGTAAAAGACTTAGTATAGTATCCTTATGAGTGGATATAATAATAAGAGCCCTATATAACCAAATACTATCATTTTCTAAATTGCTTTAACTCTAAGCATAGTTTGTTGATCTTCTTATAAGTGAGTTCTCAACTTGTTACCTTTTCTATTGGTTAAAAAAAATATATATGTATCAATTATTTTAAAAAAAGAGATCCTAATATTACTTAATTATGCAGAGATCAATCTGACTACATCAGGGGTATAAGAACATGACAAAATGAAATGTTACATCTTTTTAAAAATCTTGAATATTCATCAGTTACAAATGTTTTTGAGAATAGCTAAGAATAATGTTACAAAATGTAATTGATCAGTTAGCAATGATAAAAGAAAAGTCACTTTGGCAATATCTTAAATATTCAAACCACTCAGTATAAATACAAGGAAAGAGCTTATATAAATAATCTCACACTGTCAGAGTAACTACATCTTCTATAGTTTTAGTAATCTCAGAGATAGAACTTACCTTTGATACTAATTACAACTTTACCTTAAAAGTGGTAGCTGTGTGTCAATGCTGCGTTCTATTACTTCAGTGTGTCCTCAACTGTACAGTGGGAATAATATATATTTTGTTAATTTTCTGAACAGATGATCAGAGACACAAATTTAAAACATTTATTAATGTCCTCAAAAAATAGCCAGTATTGTTACATATACCTCAGGCCTATTCAGTTTTTCTCTCTGGCCTGACATGATTTAATGATGCTTAGGGAACCATAAAACACTAGGAGTATAAAGGACCTGAGACATAACCATTTCAATGTTTCCTTTTTGGAAAAACAAGAAGTGAAACTGAAAAAGCTTTGTTTAAAAGAATATATATTTAGGTAATGCATTTATTTCTCTATAAATTCATTGTTAAGGTAAAAGTCTACAATTTATATTATATCTCCAGAAAATGAACAGGGATAGTCTGCTTGAAATATATTTTTCTCATAAAAGAAACCAATATGCTCCCCAGTTTATTTAAATTATCAAGATCCAGCTAAAGTTAGTAGGTCTGAGTGAGTTAAGGATTTTTGACAATATATAAGTACGTTTTAATGCATTTTGCAATTTGGCAAATTGTTGAAAATTACAAAAAAAGAGAGAGACATCTTCTTTCTTCCTGATAATGAATAATATTAGCTCTGACTTTACCCTATATTGCTTGTGGGCATGTGTTTAATTTAGTTGAATTGAACTGAAACAGCCACAGAATATAAAATAACCAAAAAAAAAGTTTCTATAAAGAAAAACTGCTTATGAGTTAAGGGGGAAACTAACTTCACCATACATTCCAATATATATATAAAATTAAGATCCCTGGCAAATTAATATAAGCTATTTTTATTTTTGAAATGTACATATTGCTAAGATGCTGAATTTTATTACAATTAATTTGGGCCATGATAACCAGATATTTGGTCAAACATCATCTGGGCAGATGTTTTGAGAAGGCGATTGACCACAAAGTTAGTAGAGTTTGATTAGCAGATTGTCCTCCATAATGTGAGCAGACCTCAACTAATTAGTTAAAGATCTCAGGAGAACAGACTTACCACTCTAAGTAGGAAGGAATTCTTCCAGCCAACTGCTTTCACATTCTGAGTGTGACTGCAGCTCTTCCCTGGACTCTAGACTACCACTTACCCTACAGATTTCTGTTTATCAAGCCTTCTCAATCATGTGGACATTTTCTTCAAATAAATCTCTCTCTATCTTTAAACATACACACACACACACACACACACACACAAACACACACACATCCTGTTGATTCTCTTTTTCTGGAGAACTCTTGACTAAATCAGTGCTTATATTTTTTCATTCATTTCTGGTAAAGAGGAAATGGTGGCCGTAACAGTGGCAGCTCACTATCATACTAAGGCATTATTTAACCATGAAATAAAATAATCATGCAAAAAAGAATGATGAAAAATAAAAGTACAAGTAAATCTTTTACCCAGGGTAAAATATATGTCTTACTGTGTGGTTTGAAGATTACAGTTGAAAGTGTCTAAGTAGGTTTCACTTGGGTTCGTTTTCATAAAACCCAAGTTTCCCATGGTTTTCAAAGTGTCGCATCATCCATAAGTGCCCTTACTGATATTATGGTAAGAAATTAAAAAAAGAAAACTAGTAATGAAAAGAAAGAAGTACAGCAATAGATATATTTGCAGTACTGTAACGGTGAGTACGCTCTGCTGCCAAGCTTATTTGTGAAGCAAGCAGGGAGGTAGTTGAGTTTGCCTAACTTTACATACAACAATGATTAAACAAATCTTTTTATTTTCCCCTGTAGGTCCCTCACCTATTCAACACTGAACCACACTTGGCGCGTAAGATGTGAATGGTAGACAGATTGCAGTTATCAGGGCTTTTAGTTTCATTCAACCTTTTCTAATTGGAGCCCCAGGCTTGAATCTCTCACAAACCACATGCTGTACAACACTGTTCTGATAGATAAATAAGTAGAAAAAAAAATGGAATCAAGAAAGGCAGACTAGATTTTGAGGAGACAGGCTGAGAGGGTACAACATCCACATGGCCTCCAGCTCCTGACTGTGACTAAGGCTGTGAGGAAGTGATAATGTTCTTTGTGAAAGACAGATTTAGACAGGTCCAAAAGGCCAGAAGGTAGATTTAAATTAAATGGCAAACAGTTACTACCAGTGGGAAAGTAGTGGTTTTTGCAGCTCTCTGTATAGAGTGTTGATAACACATGTTACCTCCAGTCCAGCACTCAGAAAAGTACTGAACTGGGGAGAAAAAACGGTATAAGCAGGTAGACAATTGCAATAAACAAAGAGCTCCAAGACTCTGGGGAGGAGCAGCAAGGCGAACCAGCACACAGGAGGCATGCTCAGGAAATCTAGGTCAGCCCACAGGTAGGGTGTAGAATCAGAGGCCTCTGGAAACAGGTTATGACATCATTGTTTATAGTCTAGATGACAGTTGTACAAATATAAACATTTGTTCACAACCTATTTTAAGGATTTAGACATTCTTTTTAAATCTCGCTACAGTTATTTTACTATAAGTAATCTTGTACTTTTGTGAACTTCACAACATTTGCTAGTCTTCCTCCCAATTGTAGGTGTTGGTGGTGTCTAACATTAGCATCTTAAGCTAAAATAAAACACCTTTGAGAACATTAGCAAACAGAACATAAATTTGAAATGTGTCTGTGCCCTGTTTGAATACATGGATTTAGAGGAAAATTAAACACATGCTAACTTTTAGCCATCAATTAGTTATTCATCAAAAAATGTTTGACGAAAATGATTTTTTTTCTTTTTGAGTAATTTCTCTGGGAATTAATATAAAATATAGAGTTTAAAGGAATAAAGTTAAGAGTTTACATGAAAAAGTATGAATATTTAAGAGTGCACTTGTTAGACAGTAAAGGTATTTACATGAATATCTTTTAATGTGTAAAACAAGTTTTTGAATATTTCTTTTATTACCACACATATTTTTTAGGTCTTGGAATAAATCACCTCCAGAGGGTTCATACCCTGTTTATGAGCTATAGCTCTTAAGTTAAAAAAAAATAACTTTCCATTCACATATGAAATAATCTTAAATGGAATATTTTTTCTACATGCTAAATGTGTGTGACAAATTGTCTCTTATCTTTATAGTTCACTCTAATTAGCGATCGGACTGTCCTTTATTTCTTCTATTAAGTAAGTGTGTTAGTCAGCTTTCTGCTGCTGTACACAATGCCTGACCAAAGTAATATAAAAGGAGGAAAGATTAATTTTGGCTCACAATTTCAGGGCGTCAGCCCATGGTCATTCGGCTCCATTGGTTTCTGGGCCTAGGTTGAGACAGAATCTCAACCTAGGATGTGGCAGAGCAAAGTTGCTTCCCTCATGGAGACTGGGAAAAAAAGAGAGAGGAAGGGCTATGGCACCACAACTCCAGTGTCCGTTTTCCTCCAACTAAAGTTTCTACTTCTTCCCAATAGCACCACCAGCTGCAGACCACACCTTCAATACAGAAACTTTTGGGGGACATTCCCAATCCAAACTGCAACAGCAAATCAACATGACATAGTGGATCTGAGCAAGGATTCTGGAGCAAAAATGTCTGTCATCAAATTTCCAGAATGCTACAGCTGTGGAATCCTGGGCAAACTAATTAATATATCTATGCTGTATCATTCTCATCCATAAATTGGGAGGAATAATCATATCTAATGTATATATTGTGAGTGTGTATGTACATACAAACACATTCACTTACTATAATATACATATACATGTACACACCTAGAACAAACCCTGGCACAGTGACTATAATATATTGTCTATCATTACTGTAATCAATAGTTTACTGATTTATTCATTCCATTGATATCTCAATCAAATCTCCCGATCTTCCATTTAAATTCTTGGAAGAGCTTTCTATATAGTATTTTCCTCCAATCTTCATTCACCTCAAGTTCATTGATAATTGCCTCTGTGACCTGGCATGAAACTTTGCAACATGCTAAGCTGGTTATATCATCTGCTTAAAATTATTCAATTTTTTGTCTTCCTCAAGAGAAAGTCAAAATTATTTTTACAACATTTGTGTACCCTGGAAGTTGACAGCTTCCTGTTTCTATTTGGCATCTTTAACTTTGTTTAAACCATATGGAACAGTTTGTATCTCATCAAATATACTCTTATTCTTTTTCACATTGTACTTTGCACATTATACTTAATTTGCCCATTATACTGTATTCTTTAACAGTAAAATTAAACTCATCTTTCAAAACTCAGTCACCCATAAAATGTTATTAACTCTCCCTACCCCATCTATATTTTATGTGTTCTGTGGCCCCAATATCAAATAATTTTTTACTTATTTAAAGCATTTCTGTATTATATTGAAATTATGTAATTACTTCTCAACAAGCCTTTAATCGTTGTTATAGTTATTCTGGATTTTATTTCAGAATTTTCAGAATCTTTCCACATAGCATGTTGAACATAGTAGGTTCTTGATAAGTCTTTATTGGAGTGATACAATTTTTTAAAATGTAGGCTCTCCAGAACCTCACAAATCATGTGAAGAACAATAAAACTGTTAGTAACAGCAACTTGTGCTGAACAACACATATCAGCACTAAGGAGCAGCAGAATTTGGATTCTAAATAGGGGATGGAGAATTGTACTTTAACAAGACAAACATTACTCAACATTTGGTATGTGCTGAGAAGTAAACATAGTTTAAAATTTTAATTATGAATGAACAAACTATAGCTGTGCATATTTATGGAGTATAAAGTGATGTTATGATTTATCAATACAATATGGAATAATTAAATCAAGCTAATTAACATGATCATCACCTCATACACATTTTTTGTGGTAGGAAAATTGGTAATTTAAGCTGAGATTTTGAAATGCACTGTATATTACTATTACTGAATTTGTGACATTGAATGGATGAAATACCTCAAATAAAACAACTTATTTCTCCTATCTAATGGAAGCTTTGTATCCTTTGACCATCATCTCCTGTTGCACATTCTTTAGCTTCTGAAAACCTCCATTGTATTTTCTGCTTTTCTGAGTTTAAGATTCTAGATATATTGAGATCATGTGTATTAGTGTCCTGTGCCTGGTAGATCATACTTGGCATAATGTCCTCCAGTTCCATCCATATCATCAGTAATGATTTTTTAAAGCCAAATAATATTCTATTGTGTGTTTGCAACCCATGTACTTATCCATTCACTTCTTGACGGAAACTTAGGATAAATTGTCCATTATAAATAGTGCTGCAATGAACATGGGAAGGCAGGCAAAAATTTGGTTTCAAATTTTTTGGGTGAAAATCCAGAGGTGAGATTGCTGCCTCAACTATTAATTCCATTTGTAATTTTTGCAGGTGTCAGTTTTCCATATTGGTTGTACTAATTCGTATTCCCATCAACAGTTCACAAGGCTTGCCTTTCTCCAGATGCTTACCAATACTTATTCTATTTCATCTTTTTTTGGAATGGCCACTCTGAAAAGTGTAAGTTGGTATCTAATTGCAGTTTTAATTTCATCTCCCTAATGACTAGCTTTGTTGAATATATTTTTTCAGTTACTTGTGAGCCATATATATATCTTCTTTTGAGAAATGTCTGTTAACATCACTGGACCATTTAAAAAATTGTATTGCATATTTTCTCACCATAGAGTTGTTTGAGTTTTTCATATATTTTTCTATTAAGCCCTTATTAGATATTTGGCTTGCAGATATCTTTTAATCCATAAGTTATCTCTTCCTTCTGTTGTTTCCTTTGAAATAAAGAAGCTTTTACTGTAATGTAATCCCATTTATCTATTTTTCTTTTGTTGTCTTCATATAGATTTGACAATTCAATTTTTTAATTGTATTTGCTTCTTGATTCACTGTTCAATAAAAATTCATTTTCTCTGGTTAGGCTATACCTGCAACTATGTACTGCCTGTTCAACTTAGTATTATATGTTTTAAAGTACTTATTACATTTTAGCCATATGAAACTATGAATAAAAAGCTTTGATAGTATTATGGAAGGTTGAATGTCCCTAACTCAAAACTCCAGAATTTAAAATACTCGAAAATACCAAACTTTTTGAGCTTCTTCAGAAATTACAAGTAGAAAATTCAACAATATGACGTTCATTTTCATATACAAAGTTATTAGAAATAATATATAAAATCGTGTTTGAGCTATGAATATAGGATGATTATGAAACATTAATTTTGTGTTATTTTGTGTTTGGACTTGGGTCTCATCACTGAGATATGTATATACAAGTCCTTCAAAATCTGGAAGACATCTGAAATTTGAAACATTTCTGATTCCAAAAATTTTGAATAAAGAAAAATGCTCAAATTACATAGTTATTTTGCAAAATAATTTCATAAGTATTATAAAAATAATATCATAGATTAAGAAATAAAACAGAAACTTGTCTTCTATAAGAACTAAATTATTAGAGACGAATCAAAGCATTCATCAAGCAGCAGTACTACAATTTCTGTGCACATAAAAATTATTTTAAAATGAATGACCTCCTCTTTGCCTTCTTAGAGAAGTGGAGAGAGTCTTGTGACCATGGATAGGAGTGAAAAGAAAGTAAATACTCAACTAGGGAAGGGAGAAGTAAACTTGTAATAATAAATTAATTGGAAAAAATCTGCATATATGCAGTGTTCATAAACTAAGTTAGGTAGGGTACGTCTGGAGGAAGTGGGTCATTGAGGGCATGTCTTTGGGGTATATATTTGGTGAGCTGAGCTTAGTCTCTCTCTGCTTCTGATCATCATGTTAGTCACTTCTCTCTGCCATACTGACAAGATGTTCTGCCTCACCTTGAACCATGAGGAATGGAGCTGACTGTCCATAGACTGAGACTTCTGAAACCATGAGCCCCCAGATAAACTTTTTCTTCTCTACATTTGTTCTAGTCAGGTCTTCTAGTCACAGCAGCAAAAAAGCTGACTAAAACACCAGTATTTCATCTTTCCTTCCCATCTTCCCTCTTCCTATTCCCTTCCTTCTACTTTAGTGATCTTTCTGTTATTATATATTTGTTTAATTAGTGCCTTGTGGATATGCATCATGGTGAGATTCTCTGTTGTATATTCATATATGCACATAGGAAAGTTATGTCACATTCATTCCACTGTCTTTCCCTATCTCAGTGATTTAGGTTTTTAGATATATACACCCATGAACCCATCACCACAATAAGGCTGAAAATCTGTCCATCACTCCCAGAAGTCTCCTTTATCCTTTCTATTCCAGATTAGACTTGCTGTCTTTCATTATCCTTTACTTTGCATTTTACAAAAAATAAAATAATACAGATGGAGTTGCACAGTTTGGATTCCTTTGGTTTCTATCTTCTTTCATTTCAAGAGTGTGAGCACTGCAATGAAACATTTGTATGTTTGACCAGGTGTCTAGGCTCAGGACACAAAACTCCCACATGTGATATCTGGCATACTGAGTATGTTAAGCCAAAGGAAATTGAGAAAAGAGGAAAGGAAGGAAGATTAGTCCCTGACCTCCTTCGTTCTCTCCTGAAACCAGGTCTTAACACTCTCATTCCAGGGGGAATCTGCCCTATACCCAGAGGTCAAGAATCTGAACCAGCAGGTTTTGCAAAGTTTTCCCACTTTATTACCATTAGATCCTTCCCATATTTGGTCCGTACACCCTTCTGTACAATAAAAATAGTTGTCCCTGGGTTTCAGTCTTCATTTCTGAAGACTCCTATGTCACACAAATTTGTCCTTAAATAAATCTGTATGTTTTTCTGTTGTTATTCTCTCTTTACTATAGAGATGACACTCATTAACCTTGTATGAGGAAATGATAATAAATTTTCCTCCTTTACAGAGGTCTCTCTCTACTCTAACATACTCAGGTTTTTTGGGAAATTTTTTTATAGATTTCAATTATTTTATTTGTAAAATGGTGATATTAATACTAATTTTTAAAAAGTAATTTAAATATGACATAGAAATGTAAAAATGTAGTACTTAATTAGGAATACAGTAAAATATGAATAATAATTGGTTTCTCAACAAATATTATACAGTATTTATTACTTTCCTGATTTTTATTTTCGCCTAATGTTGTTTCTGAGTGTAGAAATGGTTTCTGAATAAGAAATTTAATTCTCATTTTTATTCTTTTGGCTTAAAAACTATAATGAATTGAAGGGAAGCTGTTCAAAAAACTAAGTAGGATCTTTGCAATCTAACTTCTTCCATATCTTTGTTTTTACTTGACAATTTATTTTTTCCCTTTAAAAGGAGAAGTATTTTAAACTTTACCATCTTCAACCCATCAACATCCTCCCTGAGAGACTACTCATGTAATACCCTTAACAATGGAATAGATACAGTAGAAGATTAGAAATCATTAATTGATTCAATAATAGGACTGCTCACCAAGACTACTATTTTTAAATGACTAACTTAGCAGCACTGTCCAAAAATGAACCTTCAATATTTCACTGTTTCTCAAGGAGACAACCAGCATTGGATTTAACAATTCATCCTTCCTATATACATTGCTTTAGATATGCAATTAGTCCTTTGTGTACCTATCACTATAGGTATGCTGGATTATTCGTGTAACATTGTGGGGGAAGATGTTCCCACTAGTGGGTAGATAAAGATTTGCACTGAACTTGAAAGATCACTGTGGCTCTTCGTGACAGTAGTTTATAGACACATCAATGAGTTACTGTGCTGGAAAGTGTAATTGATTGTGATCATGTTGAAGCAATAAAGTTGTTACTATATAATTTGATAATTTTGCAATAGGTCAAAAATTCATACAAAGTCTTTGGTGTTTTCATGCCTAATAACAGTAAATAGGAAATAGCAGCACTGCAACTTGACAAGGCTAAAAAAAAAAATAGCTTAGGATACTGCTTAACGAAGTTCTGTCACACCACCGGGCAAGTCATTTGGCTGAGCTAACACTTTTGCCAAAGGTGAGAAAAATGTAAAGAGGTGAAAAGGAGGTAATGAATTATCACCTTTGTAAAAACTATAGCAGTGGACACTGTTACGTGTTTCACTGACCCCTATATTACTTGTTTTTAGAGAGGAGAGCTGAATATAACATTGAACAAATGAGAGCCAGAATAGCCCTGAAGAAACAATGGACTGAAAGGGGTGTCAGTAGATCATGATTGTACAAAAGGATATACCCTAGGTGGTTACTTTGCTATCACAGGCCACCTTCTTTCAAACTAATTCTGATTTAATCCCAAATTCTGGTGGTCAGTATTGAATACAGATAGATACATCTCATCTCCCTTCTCAAGTGCCTGCCAATCATCTGTTTTGTTTGTTTATTGTTGTTATTTTTGTTTGTTCCAGGGATCTTTCTGAAGTCATATAAATCTTATGAGCTTTTTCACATGTGTAGGCTAAAAATGCATAGACATATAACCCTATGGGGACATTGTGTTAATCAGATTTCCATCACTGTGACAAAAGACCATTTAACTAATTATAATAAAGGGTTTGTTTTGGCTCACTGTTACAGAGTTTTCTACTTATGGTTTCTTGGTCCTGTTGCCTTTGGTTCTCTACATTATAGTAGAGAGCATAAGGCAGAAGAATTGCTCACCTCATGGTGGCCAAAAAGAGAAGCCTAAGTAAATTAATGGGCCAGTCTCCATTTATGGTAAAATTCTGAGCACATTCTGAAAAATTATTCAAATGATTCTCTGCAGATTAGTACCTTAGTTACCCTCAGAAAGAACTAGTTTGTGAATGAATGAGTTTTGGTATTTTCTCTTTACTCATTCAATATATTTTATTCTCTCATTATAGATTCTTATGATTAAGTCCCAAAGAAACCAACTACCAACTCCATGTTATATAGTCTTTGCCTTAGGGAAAACACCAAACTAAGAACATATAGTAACACTTGTAATTATTTTGGCTGAATATTTTTGGAATTCATTCATTGTTGTGAAATATGCTTATGTGGTATGGGTATCTGTGTCTAAAAATGCATAGATATTTTTGTTATATGTTAAACATATAACATAACATAAAAAACATATATTTATAAGACAGAGGAGGGAATCAATTGAGTAACAGGCACCATTTATTTTACTGGGTTATTGACACAACAATGACCACAAGAAAAATCATTCTACCCTAAGAAATTTCTGAAAAGGAAGGAATTTAATTTGTACTAGTAATTGAAGTGTAGGTAGAGTACAGTATCAAGAGAGAATATGCTAGAAATATGTGAGAGAGGTACCAGCCCCCAAATCAAGTCCTTAAAACCACTGATTAGATGTAAGCAAGGATTGACATGAGATAGTTTTAGTTTTAAGAAGGGCATAATGGCATTACTTTACATAGTTGAGAAATGGTAGTACACTAAAATCAAATAGCAGAATGTGATGTGGGGGAAAACAAAGCATAGTAAAAGAAATATTGTAATGTAAAGGTCCTAAAGCTTTCAGATAGATTAGAGGCACACTAATAAAACAGAGGATTTAGAGTTTCCTTCTGGGTTTATTGTTTGATCAGCTGTGGTGTAACTTGGCTGTGATGGGTATTAGTGAATTTTATATTTGAGGTGAGTTAGAAATCAAGAATACTTATTTGGCTATGCAAAACTTGAGGAATCATCAAGACATTAATTGCAAATATTAAAAGGCAATTATATTTATGAGAATTTAACTGAGAAGTTAATTTGCTGAGAATGTTCTAAGAAGGAAATAGTTGATTTAGTTTTTAGACTTGCACAGTCATACCCCACTATAGTCAGCAGAAACAATAAATATAGAAAGGTGTTATTCTGGTAACATGCAAGACAGAAAAGAAAATCAGAACCAGTTTTGAACATTATAGATATATAACTGGATTATGTCTGTTCTAGGCAGCAGACTAATATTTCTGTATGAATGATGGAAAACCACCCAATAGAAAATATGTCAATTTTATATACTAGTATGTTCCAGTTAGTGCATCTTCTGAATCCTTTTTAGATTTAAAACAATATTCAAATATTGACATGAAATGGATTTTTACTAGTGTTCCCTAAGCAAATGTTATATAAATGTTAATATAAATAATATAATACATTATATAAATTATATAATGTTATATAAATATGAATATAATTATATTATATATTATATATAAAATTAATATAATATTAATATAAATATTACTCTGAAGGGTTGCCAAAATATTTACCTGTACCAGAACTGTCAGGTTCCTAAGACCATGGTTGTGATTATGAACTAAATAGTCAACTTGCCACTTAGACCTCCTATTCCATGGTAGATATATAAAAAAGAGTTGGAGTATTCTTTGGAGGATAGCTTTGATGCTATAGTCCAATCATCCCTGGGTTTGTTTCTGTAGGCAGATGCCATGTTTTGTTTTGTTTTTAACAAAAAAGAGAGTCTGTTCATTCAAATAGGTCAGTTGTTTTTTAGTAAATTAAAGTCAGTTCTATTCTTAGGTAGATTTTTCTCCCCAATATATTGCTACTTATTATTTTGTGAAAAAGCAAATGTATAGAAAGATAGATAAAAACTTCCCAGAAAACCATCTGTGCTGTAGTTATTTCTTCTATTTTTTTATTGCATGCTTGTACATTTTCTTTAGTCCTGATCTAGAACAAGCAGGTTTTACCTATAAAATGCATCATCTCATCTGAGTCTAGCTACTGTTTTCAACTTATCAGGAAAACTGAATTAACCTAAATATGAATGTAGTAGTGAATCTTCTAATCTCTCTGTGGAAAGTGGAGTTATAGAATGCAAAATCATCTAAATAAACAGGGGAAATTTAATAATTGAACTTATTTCCTATTTTTGAATGTCCATTTATTCATGGAGCTTAAGAAAATTACTGCATTGGCTGCCTCTTATCTAAGCAGGTCTTTAAAGCCTGAGATTATATTTACATGAGAAAATAAGTTGAAGACACCAGGAATTATATAAAATAGCTGAAAAAAATGTGAGGAGTTCATTTACTCTTTCTAAAAACCAGTGTAGAAAAATTAATTTGTAAGTATTTTTGATAGGCAGTAAAATTATAAATAGAAAGTTAATAGGATTCCTCAATTTTTGCCAGTATACAGTACCTCACTTTAATGTCTTATTAATATACTCTAGCATTTTGACACCAACATATAGGAAAAGAAGATACATTCTATTTGAATTAGTTTTGTATTAATTTATTTGAGGAGTGTTTGTAACTATCTATAGTATAATATAAGGAAGAATTTTCCATTAACTTACTGAACTGAAATTATCAATTTGAAATTTTCTAATGATGTAGTTACTATAAGATTTTACTAATAATCAGAGAGAAAATTAGCATGAGAAGCAAAAGGAAAAGCATTAGCTAAAAGAAAAATACTAAAATTGCTACAAGAACTTTGTATCAGCCATTTTCTTCCCTTTTTCTCATGCTTTTCTTTAATAAGGGAAGAATTTTCTTCTTTTTTTTTTTTTTTTTTTTTTGGTACTGGGGATTGAACTCAGGAGTACTCAACCACTGAGCCACATCCCCAGCCCCATTTTGTGTGTTATGTAGAGACAGGGTCTCACTGAGTTGCTTAGCACCTCGCTATTGCTGAGGCTGGCTTTGAACTCGCAATTCTCCTGTCTCAGCTTCCCTAAGTGCTGGGATTACAGGCAAGAATTTTTCTTTGTATGATTGATTCATTCCTTCACATGTGTCTGAATCACAGTCACTCCTGTTTTCACAATAATCTGTTACTGTCAAATATTACCTCTCTTCTATAGCCTTCCTTCTCTCTACAGCATCCATTAAAAAAGCTTTTACAGTTTTCTGTAGACTGCACAGTTCTTCAGGATCCCTGCCCTCTTCTGCTTCCCCATAGCCGTGCTTGTAGGTATGTGTTTGTAGATACATGCTTGTCTCTTATTTCCTGTACTCCAAAATGGAGTCTGGTCCCTACACCTCCACGAAACCACTCTAACCAAATTCAGTTCATTTCAGCAAATACATAGGAAATGCTTACCCTGTGACAGACACTGTGATAGGGGTAGAGGATACAACTAGTAAAGGACAGCAAATGTCACTGCTTCTCTAAAGACAGAGAAAATAAAACAAATATTAATTTCACAGTGATAAATATCAAAAGAAAAAAAATGATGTGGAGAGTAGTTACCTCCCTAAGAAGTGAAAGATTTTTGTGTGTGTGTGAATAGGTGACAATTAAGATGAAATTCAAACCAGTCATATCTAAGGATAAAAGACTCCCTTAAAAGCATCAGTTTGCAAAGAATTTTGGGTTCTTAAAATAAGTCCAATAGAAATAGCATCTAGTAAGTAGGAGGGTTCAAGAGAAAAGGAATAAAATAATACGTTCTGGGTCATTAACGCCTTATGATGCACAGTAAGAAGCTAGGATTTTATCTAATTTGTGAGGACAAGTCATTGAAAGTTTTTAAATAAAGGAGATACATCACGTGAGATTGTGTCTTTAAGATATTGAGTGGAGGTCAGGCCCAGTGATGCATGCTTCTAATTCCAGTGACTCAAGAGGCTGAGGCAGATGGAAAAGTTCAAGGCCAGCCTCAGAAACTCAGTGAAACCCTCAGCAACTTACTGAGACTCTGTTTCAAAAGAAAATATAGAAGTGGCTAGAGATATAGCTCAATTGTAAAGTGTCCCTGGTTTCAATGCCAGTACATCTCCCCATCAAAAGAGAGAGAGAGAGAGAGAGAAGGAAAGAAAAGGAAAAAAGAAAAGGAAAAAAAAAAGATTAATGAAAGTACTAGACTAAATCTTAAATCCAAGGAGAGAATACAAAATATATTTTGGAAATGAAAAGGGATGGACTTAAGATAAAGAGTTTGAGAAGTGGAAAGTAGTAGGATCAGTGAGAATCCCCAGATCTCTAGCTTTGATAAGTGAGTGTTTGCTGAAGACTGGATGACTGACAGGAGGTCTCTAGTCAGGTTGCAGTGTGATTGTGGGAGCTGAGGAGGAAAGGCGCCCAAAGTTTCTTTCACAATAACCTCAAGTGCATAAGTTTAACGAATATTGTCTATTTTTCCCACTTAATCTCAATTACTTGACCCTACTCACACATGCGACCCTCTTTCAATCACAGTCCTTTAGTTTGCCAGAAATAGCAATTTATTTTTTTCCTTTCTGTTCGTTTATTTTCTCTTTCCTACTGGTCAGGCTGCTCACTATTGTTTTTTTTTTTAAAAAAACAGTCTTCTTTGTTTTCAGGTACTCTGTATTTTGGATTTTCATAAGATTCTGACCCAGGATTGTGTGTGTGTGTGTGTGTATGTGTGTTTGTCTTGGATACAGGAATAGTTTTATCCTTTTAGTCTGCTACTCTTACAAAACTTCTGTAGACTGGGTGACCTTCACAACAAACATTTGTTTTTTATAGTCTTGAGGCAGGAACTCCCAGATCAAGCCACAACAAATTCAGTGTATAGTAAGAGCCACATTTTGTTGTGTCCTCACATGGTGGAATGGCCATGGAAGTCCTCTGCTGCATCTTATAGCAGGGTACTAATCCCATTCACTGGACTCTACTCTCAGGACCTGAGTACAACACAAAAGCCCAAGTTCCAGATACCTTTACATTGGGGATGAGGCTTTAACACATATTTTTGGGAAGGCAAACGTTTAGTCTACAGTACAAATCTATATTCTTCCTACATGTTTATGTACTGACAGATATAAAACATATATTCTTCAGACATCCATTTTGAATCAAAGAATCATATCCAACTGTGAGCTCAATATCCTCATTTTCATAAATCAGAGCTCTCAGTATTAAAATATTCAAAAAAAGCCATACTAATTGTTTAAATCTGAGGTGTCCCCGCAAATCTGATTAACACACAAATATTCAGGGGCAAAATGATTAGACAGTGAGAGCTGTAAACTAATTAGCCCATGCTAGTTTGAATGGACTGACTGGGTGTAACTGTAGGCCGGTGAGATATGGCTAGAGGGGGCGGGTTAGGGGGTCTGCCCTGGAATGGTTCATATCCCCTGAGGCCCCTTACCTTGTCACTGTTTCCTGACCCCACCATGTGTTGAACAGCTTTCGTCTGCTGCAACCTGCTTCCATGATGTTCTGCCTCAGGTTGAACCCAGAGTTATGGAGTCAGCCATCTGTGGACGAAGACCTCTGAAACTTTGGTGAACCTCAAGAAAAGTTCTCCTTTGCGAAGTTGCTCTTGTAAGATATTTTGGTCACTGTGACACAAAAGTTGACTGAACCAATAATCTGATCACTTAGACTAAATTATATGTCTAGTTATTTCTGTCAGAAACCTAGAAATCTTCATTTACTTCTCTTTTATTCAAACAATCCTACTAATCTCATCAGAAGAATTTATTCAAAAATAGTTTTGAAATGTCTGTTAATTTGCAAACTCTCTGCCATGTTTTGTGACTTTACTGACAAAAAAAAAAAAAGAGCATGAAACTTCTGCTCATGAACCCTTATCAACTAAAGGAGGACAAAATGTTATTACAATCATATAAAAAAGTATGCTTACAGCCGGACTCATTGTCAGACTCCTATAATCCCAGGTGCTCAGGGTGGGAGTTGTAGCTGGAGAATCGCAAATTCAAAGCCAGCCTCAGGAACTAAGTGAGGTCCTAAGCAATTTAGTGAGAACTTGTCTCTAAATAAAATACAAAATAAGTGCTGGGGTTGTAGTTCAGTGATTGAAAGCCTGAGTTCAGTTCCCAGTAACAAAGGGAGAGAGAGAGAGAAAAGAAAATTTTATTACAAATTTTTATATATAGAGAATATGCTTTTATTGTAAATGGTTATAATAAAGTAATTCAGTTGAGATGAATAAAATTCAGAACAGATTTATCTGAGGAAGTGCTAGGGTACTTTTGTTTCCTTTCTTTTTAATCCATCCCCTGTTTTTATTCCTGCATGCCCACCTGCCTCCTCCTTTCCTTCCCAGCCCCCCAGATTAAACCCACATTGTTGTGCATGTTAGGTACATGCTCTACCACAGAGATGTGCCCACAATCCCCATCCATAAATTATACTTTTCAGCAAGCCACTAGTTTTTATTTAGAGTTTCCTTTTCTATCCTAACTGTTCATCCTATATTATCCTTTTTTTCTCCCTACATTCCAATTTGTGCACAGAAAATAAACTTTAGAAATAATAAAAAGCCCTGTATACACATATTATTATTTCCTAACATAAAACTTAGTAGAGAGTTTTATTTACTTTCTTAATGAAAATCAAGATTCTTTATATCTTCATCTCAAAACATACTACCCCAATTAAATACCTTTCTTCATGCATGATTTTTGTTACATTTTCTTAACATATTCCTGCCCCACTCTGAGTTCTCTTTACCTGAATAACTCAGCCTTTAAATATCAGCCTGTAATTTTGATATTCCCTGTGTATTTCTCTGATCTCACAATATATTTAACATCCTTGCCCCAAATAAATACACTCACTGTCGGACTGTACCTTCCTGCAATCATGGTGATTGCAAATTCAATCATTATTTGTGTAATTATTGACTGAGTATCTATCTTTTTTGATAGATTTTGTAAACTGAAATAGGGCAGAAAATTTGTGTTGTCATTATTTGTATCTCTTATACTTAGAATACTATCTTGTTAAACCAAAAAAGAACTCAACAATAATTAAATGAATGAATTTCTACTATAGTGTCATCTATAACTGGACCAGATTCAGTGCAGTGATGAAATATGCACATTTGGACTATAATGAAATCAACTTATTTTAAAAAATGATGAATTTCAATATGTAAATGAATAATGGATAATAATTTCATAGTTTATAATTTCTTACTAAAAGATCTCTAATGTAACACAGGGTATATATATCAATTACTCTTTAACACAGTTTAATTAAAGTTCATAAAAATCACTAAAATTTCAAATCAATATTTGATACTCTGTTGATACTGTTATTTTTGCATTAATATTCAAGTATTTTTTAATATGTTAATTCTCTATTTGCTCAAACTTTGTTATCATAAAAACTGTTTATAGTCAATTAATGTGAGCCTTGTTGAAATTTGGTAATTATTTGTTTTTGAAATTGGAAGGTACTATTGACTGAAATATAGTTAATGTCATTAAAACTTATCTTTGCTAATATATGAAGGCTAGATAGATACATGTTAACTCAAAGATATAAAATAAATTCTTGAACACAACAGGTAGTTTTTCCCTATTTTGCATTTCCAAAAAATCTTCTGCATAGCAATGATTAAAATATACTTACTTAGGTTCTTTCAAAATGTTTTTTACTTCCAGGATGAGAAAAATGTATTTGTATGCATCTTTAAACTTTGTGAGTAAGAAATTTCCTTATTGAAAAATAAAGAAAATGTACAAATGTCTTAAGAAAAATGAAAAGAAAAATCCATTTCTATAATGAGAGAGTAGATTTAACTGGACTTGTCAATTAAAATAGAAATATTTAACAATCATACTCCAGTTTTGGAATTGTACATGTTTTAGTACATTTTGTAGTAATAATCTGCATTGTTTAAACTATGTTTGACTAATTGTTTAAGATTGATTCTAAAAATTTTATAAAAATGTTTAATAACTTAGATATTTGACTCTATTTTTATATGTTAATATATCACAATAATAATTATATGCAAACAGAAATTAAAATTTGCTTGTATTTCTCTAAATAAAAAATCAATTTATTTATAAATAGATTAGATTTGGTTTTGAATAATATTGTTATCAAGGATTACTTAACTTCCTTCAAAATACGGCCAGATTCTGACTATGACTTCCTATACCCAAAGTACCATCTTGGTCCCACCTGTATCATTTCTTTCTTGGATTATTGCAATCATCCCCTGGTTGATTCAAATTTAACCTTGATCTTCTACAACTTAGTGTTCAATATTAGCCTGAGAAAAAGACAATCTTTAAAATGAGTTTACGTTCTATGGGATGTAGACTTCTATTATTATTCTAGTTTAATTTCCTACTATTTGCTATCTCTTGCTCAATCATTTTCTCTCACTGCTTTTTCTTGATTGTTCTTAGCTCCTGAATTAAATACTTTTATTGTTCCCTTTGCTTGGAGTACCTATCCCTCATATAACTTGTGCAAATCATGCTTTTATTATAGATGATCATTCAAACATTACCTTCCTGGTCACACCATCTCACACAATTTGCACTCTCCCTCATCTAAGAAAGTTCTATCATTTTAATATTTTTAAATGTTTTTATTATTTTCTTTTGCACACACACTCACTTATTAGTTGTTTCTGCCCATGAAATTTTAATTTCCAAATTAGTAGGGAATTTTCTCTTAATTGTTTTATATGCATCATGTAGAGCAGTGATTGAAACATTTTAGGTATTAAATACAACATACAACTGAATTCACTGTAGAATAAGTAAATGTCAAACATCTTTTTATCTAGGTAGTTGGGGATGAATTGATTGGGTAACTGTGCAAGGCAAAACATAGCAACATCATGAATAAGCCCAAAATATGGCAGCCACTATAATATGAAATATAGCTGATATTTAACAAAGCTGTGATTCTTTCCAGTTAAGGGATCAAAATAATTAAGTATTCTTACCTAGTTATGAAACTGTACATGTACCTGTAAAGTAAAAAAAAAGAAAGAAAGAAAAAGAAAAAGAAACTATACATGTACCTGTTACGTAAATAATGATAAAAACAGGAAAAATATAATTGTTAAGCCTATTGACTTCACATTTGCTTTGTTTAAATATGGTTTGTCCCCCCAAACTCAGGCATAAGTTAATTTTTCAAGTATTATGCCAACAGTATTAAGAGAGTAGAAATCTAATCCAACTATGGTATTTAAAGATGGGACCTTTTGGAAATAATTAGATTAGGTCATTTAGGTGAAGCTTCTGTGATTGAAACTGGGTGTCTTTATAGGGAGAGGAAGAAAGAGAGCTCATAAATACAGAAATGCACGCACATTTCCTTCATGATGTGGTGCAGTACAGGGGAGGCCCACTAGAGAGTGCCCCATGCTGTTTGGAGCTTCCACCTCCAGAACCACAAGCCAAAAGAAATATCTTTTTTACATATATAAAGAATTTTACCTCAGGTGTTTTGTTTTGGTAGCAAAAAGCTGAATAATACAATATGTAATACAATTCTAGAGGGAATGTTAGTGGAACACCTGACTGGATAAAATTTGTTTAAATGCTTGTATGAGCAAATAGTTGAATGCATAAATCAATTGCTAATGGAAGATTGAAATAAGAAAAGCAAGTTGAAAAAATATGGATTGAGTATAGCATAAAAACATGAGGGGTTGAAAGGTAAATGCTAATGAAATATACAGAAAATATCTTCTTAGTCCAAATAATTGGGGTTCTTAAATTGCAGTCTAATTTACTCTGGTTTCATATTATGTTTCATATCATAAAACATAAATTTTAAGAAATATGTTGGAATTATTTGATACAATAATTATCAGTTCTATTTCATCAATCAAATAC
Source organism: Xerus rutilus (assembly GCA_028644305.1). NCBI lineage: Eukaryota > Metazoa > Chordata > Mammalia > Rodentia > Sciuridae > Xerus > Xerus rutilus. The sequence goes on along the minus strand of CM053400.1, from coordinate 82,075,643 downwards.
CGGGCTGTGATATGAAAATCTCCTTCAGAAATTTATAAAAATATATATTAATGTGCCACACTCCTAGAGATTTTAATTAACAAGTTTGAAGAAGAGCTAACACTTTTTAAAAAAATTATCATAGAATTCCCAAAGGGATTCTTTGAAGTATCCTGCTCATTCAAGTTTGAGAACCAGTAATACCTTTTAGAGATCACAAACTGGCTGCCAGTGAGCTGAATCAAACTTGTAGAAATAATTTCCTTGGAGTCTGGGATGTTTTCAAGTGTTTTGAATCAACATATAAATATTCGCATTTACATCTTCTTTTGAAAAAAGAAAAAAATTGACAACAGAGAATCTGCATCACTGAAGAACGGCAATGTACTAACACTGTCAGCACCTGCCTCCTAATATATTTATTCTTTCATTCATTTACTCAAACTGATATTTATGGATAACCTGTTCTGTATTATATTCATCTAGTTGCTCAGAAAATTCAAATAAAATAGACAAATATCCCAGAACTACTAGAATACAAACTCCAGTGGAAAAAGAAAAAAATATATATTTTTTTCTAAACTGTCCCCACCAGTCAGCATGATCTCTAAGGCACTACAGTCAAGTGTCTTGCTGCCATTTATTGCCTTACTTGTTTGTCAATATTTTTTAAGCATAGAAATTTATCTCTTCTTTTTCTATGTTTATGTTAGAGCAGGGTAAATGTGTATGAAAACAACAACAAAATGTTCACTGCTATAACCCAAAATAATTTGATTAATATTTTATGTTACAGATTAACATATATATTCCTCCAAGTAGTGATTTGGGAAATCCTTTTCCTCTTATCTTGTGACTTCTGAAATCACTCAGCCTTGGAGATCAGTGTGACATGCAAGTGGAAGGGAAAAAAATGATGTAGATAGGAAAGTAGTATCTTCTTATCTGCAGGGGATACATTCCAAAGCCCTGAGCAGATGCCTGAAACTATGGACAGTCCCAGACTCTATACAATACCATATTGTTTTCTTATATGTTCGTACCAATGGTTAATTTTTTCTTTTCCCTTAAAGAAATAATGACAACTTCTATTTACTACATCTAAATTACCAGCATCACTACTTTTGCACATTAAGGCCATTTACTTAGTAGTAAATTAAGAGTTACTTGAACAGAAGCACTATGATACTGGTAGGTAATCGTATGACTGAAACCACTACTAAGTGTCTTAAAGGTGAGTAGAGGGTGATCCTTTGGACAAGGTAATTCCTGTCCTTGACTGAATGGATAAGGATGATGTGAGATTTTGTTATGTTATTCAGATTATCATTCAAATTAAAACTTAACGAATTGTTTATTCTGGAATTTTTTATTCAATGTTTTCAGACTTTGATTGACTATCAAAAACACAACTATAAAAAGTAATTTCAAAAACTAATTTGTCTCATTTATTTTGAGATAAGAAATTCAAATTACAGTCAAAAATCTCCTAAGTACTACTAATATTAAACCCTTAATTAAGCTTGCAGTTAGATTAGCTTACTACAAGATGTCAAGGATCCAGTTGTCTCTAGAGCACCTATATCATTTTTAGTATTGAGACCAGGAAGTGAGAGAAAAAATACCCACTTTTTTCATTTCACATATCATACTCAGCTACTGGTTATTTATTACCTTAAATTCTCATGTGACCAGCACCATGTAGTTGTGGTGTTTTTTTTTCTGTCCTGTTATTTTTGCTGCTTTCTGTTTAATCCACAAAGACCAGCGTTCTCCCTTCATGTGACAAGTGTTTGAACCCTGACTTACAATTGAGAGCATAATTGTTACTTGCTTGGAGTGCCATTTCCTATTACTCAACCTTCTGACTTGGGGGATTTGTATCAGAATAGCTTTCACTTTGTCACTTCTTTGCGGTCCTTTATTTTATCTTAAGAGGCCCAAAACACAAAAATAGTGATGCTGAAACTTTGGAAAGTGGAACCACAGATAATGGGCACTACTGCACACCCCCTAAATAATCATGTAATCACATGATCTAAAAGTGAGGCACATCATTTCCTATTACAGACAAGTCACTTAGAAGTAGCAGGGATGGGGAATGAAATTCTTGTTGAGAGAGGTTGTTCTCTCAACAAGAGGGCTTGTTCAACTCTATAGTATGAAAGAAGACACAAGACCATTTGCAAAACAGATAGTTTGTCTCAGCCAAACTGTAAAAGCTAATCAAATGGAAGATCTACCTAGAGGTTTTCATCATTCAACAAAACAAGAAATATATTTTTTTAAATTATTTTTCTTCTATTCACTGCAAATAATCAGGCCCTAGATGAAAATTTTCTATGGTCCCTATATCATTCAGTTGTGTTATACTATTAGTACCCGTGAGCAATTGAGTTTGACTTCTGATCTATCCTGAACCATAATTTTAGGGAGTAATAAGTAATTATAAAAGGAAATAAATATTTTTCTAAGGCCTCAGAGTGTACCTAGGAAAAAACATGCAATCACTGTAACTTCAAGTTGAATTGTATTTAAATTACAATTTTCTTCTTCTCTATCATTATGTGACACCACAGAATATGTGGAAAATGTCTGCATGCATATATATATTCTCTATTATTATGTTAAATATAATTTATTTTTATCTTCACAAAATCTTTCTTGTGATAAAAGCACTACCTTTAAGAAAGGTAGTGCTCCTTTTTCCTATTATTTTGGAGCAGACTATGGATATACCACTATTATGGTCACAGAGCTGAACATGTGACACAGGAATATTGAATCATAGTACATATCCATACCAAGGAAAGTGGCCCATGAATGTGCACAGGTTGACAATAGATGAACCAGAGAACTTACTTGGAGACTGAGTAAAATTACAGATGACCTTCCCATTCATTTCATCTAACTTTTGGTAATGATAAATACATTTGACCTGATACCTCTACCTCATTTTCTGTGATGTCAAGAGGCAAACAAATGTCACTTCTCCAAATTACTTATGGATTGGTGACATATACTACCCAGTTAATCCATTCAAATGAATTAATACACTGATTAAGTTAAGGCTCTCATAACCCAACTGCTTCACCTCTAAATTTTTTGCATTGTGTCTCACATAAGCTTTTAGGGGACACCTCTTAGCAAATGAAAACAAGTGTCCATATTTCTATTGTTAATGTGCTGACTTTGAACAAATTTCTGGAGCCTGAAATCATTTCAATTTATGCTTAGTATGTGATCTGTCATCTTTGACATGCCCATAATATCATGTCAACAAGGCAGGTTTATGGGAGTGGAGACCCTAGAATCAGGAGACTTTATGATGGCCCAGTAGAAGTGAGAAAGAAGAACTCATGCAGATACAAATACCTCAAGTTAGAAGATCAAGTAGGATATGGCAGTCCCAAGAAACTAACAAGTGCACTCCCACAAGTAAGTCAGAGTTCATACACCTGCTACATGGAGGAAAATGATACTTTGTATTGACTAAACAGAAAGCAACAAAATTAGCAGAGGGAAAACAGAAAGAACATGAATATATGATGCTGTTCACAGATGAAATGTTGACAAAGCCAAGAGAAGGTATCACAACATGTAATATGAAACAGAGGTATTTTCTCTTTCCCTTCCCTCTACCTAAATACTGGAGAAGAAGATAGTTACACTCTGGAGACAACAGAATCCGTAGCATCTTGTTTTAATCAAATCAAACCAAAAGTTTCTCTATCTCTATCTGCACATAGATCTAGATTTAGATCTAGATCTATATGTGTGTATGTGTGTATATATATACAGAAATAATATTGTTTCATACATACTCACACATATATGTAAAATATTTATATGGTGTATATATTTACATAAGATAACAATTAAAGGTATAAAAAACACTGTTTAGGGTTAAGTAGTTTAGTTAAACTTCCCCCAACTTCCAATTAGGTTGTTTTCAGGGTAATTTTAAATCATATGTTTATACATGAATATATATGAAATTTTAGATATAGATGAAATTTTAGATATTTTGAGAAGTGTATTTTAAAAGTGCTCATTAGAGTTAAAGTTGGTACAAAGCTGCTATTGAATGTGTTTGGACCTGCACAAGAACCCAAGTGTCTCTGTTATCAGTGGATGAATTTACAATGTTATAATATGATGAAATACAAGCTCTGATTCATCTAGATGTAATTCTGAATCCAGAGTTTTTTTTTAACAGGTGATGGCAACTGCAAAACTGGTGATTTTTGAAGAAGTGAGTGTAGAATCTAAGTGAAGAAAAAAAAATGAGAAAGAGAAGACAAGGGCAGATAGTAAAGAGGAAAAGAAAAGGAGGAGAAGGAAGAGAAAGAGGAGAAAAAGAAAAAAGAAATTTTTACACAGAGGATGCAAAACATGTAACTTTCCCACCAATGCTTAACTACAGTGTAAGCAGGGAGAAGTATACTGGGAAATCATATATCAAAATATTAATAAATATTTTTTTCAACTTTCTTGTACTTTTTCCTAATTAATTAAAAGAAGTTTTTGATTTTGAAGGATTTGCATAATTAATGCAGGAATGTAAGGAGAAAAGAACTTTTAACTTGAAAACTTGAGCTAAATTACTTTTAGCTCATTTACAAGAAAATGATTTGAGTATATGAGCCACACTATATAAATATTTTAAAACAAAACTTTTAAGGAAAAAAAAAACAATCTGAAGAAGTAGGACAAGACTAAAAGGTGAGTAAAGGGAATGAGGTAGTTATATATTGTCTCAGATACAAACTTTATTTGCAAAGAATATTAGAGTAGTTATATATAAACAAAATTATCTTAACTCATAATTTATTATAGTAGCAAGTATTAATAGGTATTATAGTTTTAAGAGTTTGAAAGTATATTTAGTATTTTTTCAAAGAAATTATGAAGAAGATAGAATTCTGAATATTCCATTTTTTTCTTAAATATTTCACATTATTATCAAGTAAAATGACTTGCAAACAGTAAGACAAAATTGCTTGAACATGGCCCCAAATTATTTTCTTTTTGTAATTTGTATTTGTTTCTTTTCTGTTAACATTTTTAGCATGAGGATAATAACTCTAATCCTCTTCCTTTTTCTAGTAATAGTTTTTCTAGTCAATCAGATGCTAATGTTACAATTAAGATTTGATCAAAACCCTGAAATAAGGATAGCTTTGATTCAAGTTATCAGCTTTAAATGTATCATGGATCCTGTGAGTGCCTGGGTAGCAGATGGCGAAACAGAAGATCTAAGAAATTAATGACATTTCAGCCCTCTGTTCTCTGTGTTTTATGCAAGAAAGGGTTTACAATATACAATCCTGAGCCAAATTGTACTCCGTTAAGAAAATTTTGAATTTTTTCATTTCCCATTTTGTTTCAGCAAATTAGCAAAACTTTTGAAAACTTTTGAATTTGCTTATTCACATACTTTGCATGTCTTTTCTAGCACTTGCCAAGAAAAAAAGTAGAAGAGTTTAAAGTGATGAAAAAATTATCAATTTTTTTCTTTTAATTTTGGTGAGACCTGCATCTTTCATTGTTTGAGCTATTTTATACTTTAATATTATCTGGAAAATCAGTAATGATATAATTACTTTCCAGATAAATAAAAGTGAACTTTGTCTAAAGGAAGTACAATTGATACTTACCTTCTCTTCTGAGGATGTTATTTTTGCAAGTATTAAATTCAGTTCAACATTCCTATTTTCCCATGTATGCACATAGTTATTGAATTATTTTTTTGAACCAGATTATGCCATTTTTTTTATTCCCTCATTCTTGAGCTGCTTAAACACTTGGCATATGTTCATTTTATATTTATATTTTACCTTTGTAACAGTTTTTTAAAATTATATACCAAGATTTAGGAAAAATGTATCAAGATTGGAAAGGGGTTGACTTTAGGGAGTGAAAATTATATCATGTTTATTACATCTGATTTTTAATTTAGAATAATTATCAGAAATATATGTGATGGTCAATTTCATTAACTTGACTGTGTTAAGAGAGGTCCAGATAGCTCAACTGATGTTGTTATTTCTGAGTGTGTCTTTATGGTGTTTCCATGGAATTTTAGCATCTGAATCAGTGGACTGAGTAGAGATGAACTGTCATCAATGTGAGAGCATCATCTCCCAATCCACTGAGGACTCAGAAAGGATGAATTATGCCTTTCTGTCTCCTGAGCCATGACATCTATCTTCTGCCCTCGGACATCAGAGCTCCAAGTTCTCAGGCCTTCAGACTAAGCAGAATTCTACCTATGACATCTTGTGTTCTCAATCTTGCCAATGGCATGTAGTAGGAGCCATCACCCTACTATTGTAATTACAATAGTCAATTGCCACAATAAATTTCTGCTGTGTGTGTGTGTGTGATTCGTTTCTCTGGAGAATATTGACTAATATACAATGAAAACAGGAAATCTTCTTAAAGAAATGTTCACTAAAAACCAAAAGATGTATGTTCAGGTAAGTCAGGTTATATTTATTAATTTATTTGAAAAATGAAGTAAATGATGTATTATTAACTTAATAGTAAAATTTATAAAGTTAAAACAAATGTGATATCATCCCTTTGTATACTTGATCTTTGAAATTATTCACCATTTCTTATGATTTGAAATTTTCTCAAGAGTAGTATATGTTTATTTTTAACTTGTATTTATACTGAAGTGTATTTGGAATCTCCCGAATTGCTCACGCAGAGGTCCTATAGAAAGCTTCAGCTTGACTTAATACCTTTCCAAGAAACTTTCCAATAAGTTAATATTTTTATTAACCAATTTGACAACTAGATGTAGGGAGCATGAATGAATCATTGCATTAAACTGCCCAGAGACGAAGAGGCTGATATCTCCATTGTTAATTTCTCCAAAGGCACTTGGAAGTCTATCTGGTTGTCTGGTGATGCCCTGTTTAAAGGTAAATTCCATGATTGCCATGGAGTTTATCAGTTCATGACCTAAGGTTCAGATACCAGCGGCCTGAGGGTGGAGAATTGTGGGTGCAAGCTGATGATTATAATTGGAATAATTATAATTCAAAGTTTTGACCTCGGTTCTCTTATAAAGTAACTTTCTCACAATGAATTCCTTTGATGTAAAAACCCTATAAAATTAAATGCACAGAATCTACTCATTGTCAGTCCTCTTCCAGCAGAGGTCAGCTGAACCATCAGACCCCACTTTCTCTATTTCTGTGTTTGTTCATCTTTTTTCAAATCCCCTCATCAGCCCAATTTGGGGAAACTGAGTAAATCTTCCTGCTGGAAGCAACATTTGGTTTCTTGGAATGGGGACCCTGAACATTCCCAGGAACTCTAATTGCTAGGGTGAGTGGGACACTCCTCAAAAAGAGACACACATAGATTTAAGGGAAAGGGAGGAGTGAATCTTTATGTTACTTTTTTTTTAAAGCACGGGACATTCTCAAAATAAAAAAAAAAAAAAACAAAGAAAGAGGCTCTGTGTTAGAATGCTTAAGATTATGTTTAAATCATGGGACAACCCTTGTAAAGCAGGCACAGCTGGTGCAGTTTTTGGAATTTGTTATTAAAATTTATCTTTGTTTCCCTGGGGAGGGAGCAGTAGACGTAGAAACTTGGGAGGAGCTTAGTAAAGAGCTGCCTGTTAGATATACAGCTGAGAGATGCATTATCTAGGTGGTGGCAGCTGCAGCTGTAAGCACATGAGTGCACAAATGATGGAGGCAGGCATCAGGTCTTGGATCAACAAGCTTCCCTTTATTGAGTGGCAGGATCAATTGGACAAACACTTGATGTGGCTCATTTGCAAAGGTCAAAAAAAAAAAAAAGGCTGCTGGTCATGAGGTTCTGGATTTTATATATAGCCTGAGCAGAGCCAGGCCATGAGTAGAGTTAGTGACTTTTAATGGGCCCTTGCGGTGGGCAGGGGGCAGGGCCAGGCCATGGGAGGAGTTTTGGTGGCAGCATCAGGGCAAGGCAGGAAGACAGATAGGTAACCATGATCTTCATTCCAGACTCTGAAATGGGTATAATAAATTGAGGGTGTGGATATTATGTCTACCTGCTTCCTGTTGAGGAGGGGAACCCCCTTTCAGAATTCTGGAAGAGGACAGGGATTCTGGCAGATGATGCTGAAGAGAGGTATATATGGAAGGAGCTTCCGGATAACCCCAAGTAATCTTTCTTGAGATTTCAGCAATTCAGATTGTGAATGCAGGAGAATGGCTTTGAGATGTTCCTGGGAGCAGGTTTAGACTAACTGGGTCACCTTACTAAGAGGCTGTTTCTGTATAAAATTGAGAATTACAGGGAAGAAAAGTATTATGAGAGGGATAAATATTAAGGGTGAGTAACCAGGAAGATTCTGAGGAATTTGGCAGCTCTTGCCTTTGTTGTTTCAGGTCCAGTATGGCTGTTAAAGATGATATGTAGGAAAAATGGAGAAGAAAGAAATTTGAGTGTGGGTTGGGTTAGTGAATGTTCCGTGAAGCCAGAGATCCCAAATGATGTCTAGTGTTTGAGGTGGAGAAAGGTGGAGGGGGAGTAAATATGATAAATTTAATTTATCTCTTTAGTGTTGTTAAGAAAATGTGAAAGGATATCTGAGAAAATGAAATTAGGAATTTTGGGCAAGAGCGTCAGCAGCTTCAGTTATATGTGAACAGGAAGTCATTAAGAAATCAAGGGTGTCAGGATAAGAATGAGAAACCACAGGGGCAGAGGGGTTTGGTAGGGGGAGAATAGTAGCAGGATTTAATGAAGCATTTTCCTGAAAGATAGGGGGGGATCCAGGAGTTGTTCATGCAATAACTGGACTCTGGTTGGGGAAGGGAGAGAAGTGAAGCATGACTGAGAAGATGTGGGAGAGACTTTGTAGTAAGAATAGCAGCGGGCTGATATAATGCAAATTGTCTGGTTTTGGGGATAAGGAGTGCTGCTGTGGCTAAAACTTGAGGCATTGGGGCCAGCCTTGATAAACTAAGTCTAATTGTTTGGATAGGAATGCAATGGAGTGGCAGTATCCCCTGACTTCTGGTAAGGAACTCCTAAGGCTTGTCCCTGTTATGAATAGAATGACAGGGAAAAAAAAGGATTACTAGGGTTTGATAAATAAAGAATTGAAGATTTTAGGAGAGAATTCTGAAGGATAGAAATGGTAAAGGAAAGGGAACAGGAAGATAGAAGAGAATCTGAAAGGTTCTTTTTGGAAGCCTCGTAAAGAGGTTTGACTGTGAGGGAGAATTTTGGCATCCAGATGCAAAAAAGGCCTAAAAGGGAGAGCACGTGCCTTTTAGTAGTCAGTAGGAGAATGTCTTTTTTTAAAAATATTTTTTATTTAGCTGTCGATGAACCTTTATTTTTTACTTATATGCGGTGCTGAGAATCAAATCCAGTGACTTACACATGCTAGGCAAGCATTTTACCACTGCACTATGACTCCAGCCCCAGGAGAATGTCTTTTAAAGCCTGATTACCTCTGGAGGTATGGTGTGGGAGGTGGGGCTTAATAGGATACCAAAATACTGTAGATGAAGGGAGCAGAGATGGGCCTTATATTGAGAAACTCAGTATCCCCAGGAGGCTGGGGAGTTAAAGAGGGTGGTCGTGTAATGTGTGGAATATTCTAGTGAAGGGCTACGGAGCAGGAAGTCATCTACATACTGGCTAGGGGATAAATTTAGGATGGCCAGGTCACGTTAGAGAGCCTGACCAAAATAGTCAGACTTGTGGAAGAATCTTGGAAGCCTGTGGGAGAATGGTCTAGGTGAGCTGTTGCAAGTAGTTAGTGTCTGGGTCTGTTAAAGTAAAGGTGAAAAGTGGACATGAGGCAGGGTGGAGGGGAATATTAAAGGTGGTGTCTTTTAGGTCTAATACTGAGAAATGTGTGATGGAGGCTGGGATACAAGACAAAAGGGTGCAGAGGTTGAGCACTAGAGGGTATATAAAAATAATTGCCTCATTGATTTTTCTGAGGTCCTGTATTAGCTGGAATTGGCCATTGGATTTCTTTACCCTGAGAATGGGGGAGTTAAGAGGCGAGTGAGTTGGTATGAGGAATTTGGCCTGTAATACATGGTAGATAATGGGTTTTAAACTTTTGAGGTTTAAGGGAGTTAAAGGATATTGGTTACATAATAAGGGGTCTCTTAGCTGGATATGAATCAGAGAATGATGTCTTCTATATTAGGTTGAGAAGTATCCCGGACTATGGGGTTAATCCCAGAAAGTAAAGGACAATTGGGAGGTTTAGATGCTGCATGGGACCTGGTCTGGACTAGAATGAATTAAAAAGATAGTAGCAGACTTTAAAGGGGGAATGATAATGGAGGTTTAATTTGTGAAGGAGATTCTGACTCAATAGGGGGACTGGGCAACTTGGCACAACTATAAAGAAATGGGACAATGAAAGGGATCCAAATGTGCAAAGAAGAGGAAGGGGTATCTGCAGTGGATATGTAGGAATCCCTGAGACACTCATAATTGAGACATTTGATTTAAAAGTATATCCATGCCAGTTAGAATAAAAAGGGCTGCCCCACTGTTGACCACAAATTAAACTGCATGGCTATTCACCATCCCTGTAACCTGGGGCTCCTTGGATAGGTCACCTGGGGTAGCAGGGGCAATGGGGCCTGGGCCCCCTCATTCCAACTACTCAGTGAATGGGACTTGGGAATGAGGTATCTATACCAGGGGGAGGGGTGTCCTTCCCTGGGGACAATCCACCTTCCAGTGTCTCCTTTGTCCAGTTGGGACAGGGATTACAGGTATGTCTCTGGATAGAACAGGCTTTTGCCTAGTGTCCAGTTTGTCCACATTGGAAGCAGGGTCTGGGAGGTATATTGGAGGGTCCAGTGGGGCCATGAGCCATGGGAATATTAGAGGGTTGGGTGCAGCCATGAGCCATAGGGATTTTCTTTGGGCTCTGGATGGTGGAAGCCAGGAGCTGATATTTAGTTTTAAGGTGTTTCTCTCTCTTCTTTTTGGCCTCATCTTTCCTGTTGTTAAGAACTTTGAAAGCCTTACCTAAAAGTAACTGCTAAGGAGACTCAAGACCCTCCTATGTCTCAGTTTCTTGTGGGTGTCAGGTGCAGACTTGCTGATAAAATTAAAATGTAGAAAGAGACTGACACTAGAACCATTGATGTCCAAATTTGTATATTTGATGATGGTCTCAGTAAGTTGGGGCAAAAATAGGGCAGGATTTTCATCAGGTCCCTGGGTATGTTTATAATTAGTCAAGGTGGAAGTTAGCATATAATATATGTCTGCCCAAGTGAGATGATATGCCTTAGTCAGACAGGTAAACTCCTTCTGTTTAGCAGGATTTTCAGAAAATGAGCCTAGTCTGTCCTCTATTTGAGACATGTCTGTCATGGAGAAGGGAATATAAACTTGCATGATCCCTTCAGCCCCTGCTACCTCCCGGAGAGGGAACACATAGTTTACTGGGAGTGTTTTAGACTGTGTACGGGGAGAGGATGGCAGAGGAGAGGGGAAACTTATGTGTGAGGTCTGAGGAGGTAGATCTGGTAGGGAGGCAGTAGAATTCAGGGGGGAAGGAGTCAGATGTGAGATCAGTGAGACTTTGTGTAGGGTAACTTGATGGGGAAGCAGAGAAATTCTGGGAAGTGGGGTCTGATGTGGAATGGTGGGACCCTGTGCATTTTAAGGAGGGGTTCATTTGTTATTTCTGGGGCTGTAAATGGAGAAAGTTGTGAGTCCATAATTAGTGCCTGAAAAGCAGAACAAAGTTGGTATAGGGAAGGGTTTGAGCAGAGAAAAAAGGCGGCCTAGAGGTAGGGAGGAGGAAGTAGAAATAGGCATCTTCAATGCCAACAAAGATTTGGTATCAATCCTATTACCATCCACATGGCATACGGCAGCAAGAGTTTATCAGGTGATCAATATTTGGTACCCCTGAGGGCTGTTGGGGTCATATTTGAGACATGAGGCCTTTGTGCAATACAAGGGAGTTGCCCTGGCCAGCTGCCTTCACTTGCCTTCAGTCCTCCTCTGTCCCTTGTGCCAAATGTCTGTTGCACAAAAAATGGCAATTGGTCAGCTAAAGTGGACAACAGAGGGTGTAAAGGGCCTATGTTTTACATGGTGGGAGGGGGACAGTCCATTTGGGGATTCATCCATAGTTTGTATAAGTGGTGGCTGGGGGGACTCCCAGCTTTCAAAAAGCCATGGAAGTACTTGAAGTTCAATGGCCACTTTCCAGTCATTTTGACTGTGGGGAGAGGGAAACTTTGTAAATTAATCAGATGTCTCTAACAAATATATTTATGATTAATCCTATATCCGACAAGTGTATTGAACAGTATTTACCTCTTCTTGAAGAAAAATCCTAGAAACAATGGATATATACATTCACATTTTCATTTGTGTACTCAATGTAAACTGAATCTTTTAAACCATGTGAATTAAAGATACTTGGATCCATATTTTTGAAATTTTAATTTATGAGCTCATTCATTGATATGAAAATCTTGATATGCAAAAACATGTAGACAGGACAATATACAGGTTCACACATACACAGAACAAAGAAATAAAGGCCTTATAGCTTTTAAAAACGTATTAGATTGAAAGCTAACCCTTGCAAATTGGTCTCTGAACAAAGCAGAGTGTAAAAAACCTTTAATTGGATAAAACAGATCTGATCAGAAAAACATATTAACTTAGGTGCTCTGGATCAAAATCATGAGTTAAAAAAATCTAAATTTTTTTTTAAAAAATATGAGTCCTAGGAAAAAATTATGTGGCCATTGATTATTTTATAAAAGCAGCATGAGAGAGAGAAACAAAGAGAGAGAGAGAGAGAGATGAATGAGCCCTGAAATCTTTTTTTTTCCTCCCTGTGTCACAGCCAGAGAGAAGTTAAACTGAACTTTTCCAACTAATTGTGCCTTTATTTTATTTTTTTTCAGAAGGGAAACATTTGCCTGCTGCTTTGAGCTGAAGCCAGTTCAAAAAAACAGATTGTAAAGTCATCCGGGGTGGGTGCTCATGAAAGAAACAAAAGACATGAATACTGAAATGAGATTAATACAAAATAAATTGCCAGAGTTCTCCCACAGAAAGGAAACTAAGGCAAGTCAGGGCAGACATTCCCAATGCCTGGGTGAAGGGGAAATCCAATCCACTTCTTTTGATGCAAGATGGTGCATGATGCTCTGTTGCAAGGGTCACCATTATGGCATGCATCCCTGTGGTGTGGCCCCATATATGTATTTCTTCCCAAGGTGTGAGCCCTATCCCAGAGGGGTAGGCTTCCATGTGGGTAATGGAGACCATCAGAGCAGCCTGAGCTGTGTGGCTTGGATAGCAGCCATGGCTTTAGGGGTCCGCAGAAGAGGAGGTGAAAGCCAGAGAGCAGGAGCTGGAAGTTCCCATGCCAGGATCAGGGTGCTGGAGTTGCGCTTCCTCCTGGGTATCTTGGGTTGGTGGTGAGCATGGTGCTCTCTGATTAGTAGGTGGGCCAGGAGGCTGTAATCTCATGGCAGGGTGACAAAGCAGAGGAGTGGGCCAAAGGTTGGCACTTTACCAAGGACATACCTTATCATGGGTGCAATGTGTGCCAGGCAGAACGTGGCCCCTGATTTGGAGTTCTCATGGAGAGAGAGAAAAACTGGAGTTTCATTGGAATGGGGAGGGGAAAAAGGAATCCCCCAAACATCCATTTTCTCAGTCAGGGAACAAAGAGTTTAAGCACAGGAGTGCACAAATGATGGAAGCAGGGAGCAGGTCTCAGATCAAATTCAGTGGCAGTGTAGATTGGACAAACACCTGATGTGACTCATTTTCATGGGATAAAAAATTGGCTGCTGGCCATGAGGTTCTGGGCTTTATATACAACCTTAGCAAAGCCAGACCATGAGCAGAGTTAGTTACTTTTGGCAGGCCCTTGTGGTGGGCAGTGGGCTGGGCCATGGGAGGAGTTTTAGTGGCAGGATCATTTAGGGTGGTGCAGGAAGACAGGAAGGGAGCCATGTCCTTCAGCAGCCACCAGGGGAGACTATCCCCAGGTATGGGGGAGTGTGGGAACAGGAAGCAGAGTCTGGGTGGCATAGGAGGCTGGCTGAGGTGGAGGGGCAGGATGAAAGAGGAAGGAATTTTATACAAATATTTGGAGATGATTCTGAGGTGGAACCTGAGGAAGAAAAGGAGTTAGTTCAAATGTTTCTAATTTAAATATGACTGTTTTCAGCTCCTGTACCTCAACCCATGCCTTGGGTTAAATTAAAATTCAGCATGTCCAAATTTGGGAAGTTATTGATGCTTCAGCAGGGTCTCCAGGCTGTGAGAGTAGCTGGAGAGGATACCGGAGGTTTTCCAGTTTAATGCAGACTTCTTTTCCTAGAGGTTAGGACATCCTGGTGCTGGTGAATTGTTAGTTAAATAGCTAGGTTTTGAAAAATGCTAATAAGGCCTGCCAGGAGGCTCTCCAGCTTCATAGAAAGAAAAAGAGAGTGTTGGATTTAATCTGCCTCTGTGCTGACATAGGAACTGCATATTTTCAAGGGGTCACAATGGCTGTGGTGAATATTGGGTTAATTTGTGTAAATTACAGGCAAATGTGGATGGACAATTTTTACTTCCTCATTCAAATACATTAAAAAATCTCCTCCTACAAATCATAAAAAATGATATAAATATGGTGGTGTTGGGATGGACCTGATAGTCATCAGGTCAAGTGGCCACCTGAAATCCTTTATATCAGCATCCTTTGTAAGAGTTCTGGCTGTGGAAATATACAAGACAGCGAATTTCCTCTGGTGAGCAAATTCATGGGGAATAACAGCTATTTTCTTTTCCACAGTTGAAACATTCTGCAATTTTCCCTAGAAACTAGTAAGATAACTTATACATGCTCAGTGCCTGGGAAAGTTTCTGTGCAAAGATACAGGATGCCTAGCTGCTGTGGTAATGCTCTCCATGAGGAGACTCTGTGCTAGAGTCTTATCAGACTAGATCTTGATCTCAGTCACTCAGCTCCTGGGAATAAAGAAACTCTCTTGTTGTACAACTGAAATGTTTTACCTGCTCCTGAACCTGTGTGCACGCTGCTATCTTGAATTATTGTATCTGCATATGCATTGTATGTGGTACTAAAATTGACATATAGATAAATGAGCACTCATAAATTAAAATTAAAATAAGAAATGTGTCCATATATATATGTATTTAATTTATATGATTTAAAATAAAGTTCAGTTTAAATTAGGAAAATAGATAAAGATATCTTTACAATTAATAACCCACAATTTTTTTTTTCAAGTGGTCAGACAATTAATAGAATGTTAATTTCTATGAAATACCTGGAATGTAATATCCATTGCTTCTAGAATTTTTCTTCAATAAGGAAGAGATGGCTAGTTCTATTAACTATACTTGTCTGATATCTTGGCTTTTATAGTTAAAAATAAATACAGTAGATTTAATAGAAATGGGATTCATTATAAATGTGTTTATTAGAGACATTTGATTAATTAACAAATTTAAGGTGTTAACTGCTAAATATAAAATTAGTACTCTTGACTTCTTGAATTCCATAGAGTAATATACTTAAACATTATGTGTGTTTTCAAAAATCTGTAAATGAAAAAAGGTTTAAGATTGTTTTGCATGTGTCTTCAGTAAAAACAAGGTTACTAAGAGTTGAAGTTCTAACAGGAAAAATTATATATGAAAAGGGACCATAAGTTTCAGATGTTTTAATTAGAATATTGTAAACAACATAAAAGTATTTCATCTTATTAAAGTGGACTAAGTTGCAAAGGGTTTGTGAAGGGTAAATTTCAAAAAGTATGTAATTAAGTTGGAGAATATATATGTTATATATATTAATACTTATTTAACTTATATATCTATATACATATGTGTGTATATATACATATAAGCTATTCAAGCTATTCAAGGTTTTTTCTCTAAAGTCAAATATTAATTTACTGATATAAACCTCTATTTGTTAAAGCAATAAGAATTTCTTAAAACATTAATTATCTATCACTCCAACAAAACAATTTCTTGTGTTTATTAAGATTTATTATATAGAAAAAACAATCTTAAAGAAATTAGGATTTTTGCAACTCTGTTTAAACAACTGTTATTTTAGAGTATTACATTACAGATTCTGAATTTTTCTTTAAAAGCTTAATGTGGTTAACATAAGAACATCAGTGTAGTTGTGGTGCTATTACTGTATTGTTTGGATACTAAATGTATTCATATTTTCCAGATATACATGTCTTTAAATGAGGTTAAAGGAGCATTTTATCAAGCTGGTATTTTCCAAACTAAAGTTATCTCTAATGGTAATTTAAAGCTTATAAAAATAACAAATTTAATTGAGGATTTATTTATATCATTTAATGTTCTGTAACTGGACCTGTTATCAGTAAGATATATGTAAAATTTTATGTTACATTTTACACTGGGGTGAAAATTTAAATGCATTTTTAAGAGATAATGAGAGCAAGATTTGTTTAAAGGTTAATATTGTGAAACAAAAACATTTTGCCACTTCCCCACAAAAGGAGTTTAAAAGCTTTCTTGTTTGATTTATGTTTCAGATGTGGTGTTAAATCGTGTTGACTGATTCATGTAGACTCAAGAAATAATATATAAAAATGTTATAAAATAATATTGTGAAAAGGGACTAAAATTCATTTCAGAAATAAAAATCCTTACCGAACCCCACCAGGAACAAGAATCCTGACCCCCACCAGGAACAAGAATCCAGGTGAAGGAAGAGGAAGAAGGAGAAGACTCTACAGACCTAGAATGCCAACCTGTGAGGACAATTGAAGAACCTGACGCATCAGACTGAATAGATAGTCAAACAGCAGGAGGCCCTAAGTTTCCAGCCATCATGTTTGTGGATTCTTCATGGCCTGTTGAACAAATACTTAATGATTTAAATGGATTTAATCTTTGGGAAATTTTAAAACATTCAATATGGTACTTTTTGGAAATATGTATTTGCTACTAATTCTTTTCTGTGTTATAGCAACAAGATGCCTTATCTTCCTTAAAGAAATCCATTTTCTAAATATTTCTCTATTTCTGTGTTTGTTCATCTTTTTCCAATCCCCTCATCAATCTGGTTTGAGGAAACTGAGTAAAGTCATGCTGGAAGCAACAACTAAACACTTTGTTTTCCACACTGTTAATGTTTGCAATAGCAAAATGCTCAAAATCAACAATATTGTATATTAATTAAATCAAGGCTGCTTCTAAAAGAGATATGTGTATTTTTGATTTTCTATATACTTTCTATTATATTTCTATATAATACTATATACAGTATAGTATTTCTATATAATGCTGTAACACTGTATAATTTATTTTCAGGTTCACCTCCTCTTACTTAAAGGTTGAAGCTCTGTATTTTCTTTGTAATGTGAATTTTCCAAAAAGTGGTTGGCACAGCATAGACTCCATTGAGTTTTGGCTACTTTGGGTGCATGGTAATATACTAATATGTTAATTTACAGTTTTCATCATTTTTACATATCAGGATGTTTTTCTTCATATTGGTATTAGATTCTATTCTGAGTACACTGAAAATATGGTGTTAGTGCAATTTTACTACATACACAAGTATATATTAAATTTAAAAAATTTCAGCCCATTTTCATATATAGAACTATATGAGGATTTACATCAGGGATGTGCTGTTATTGTTTGGGCTTAAGTTTAAAGTCTTTTCATATCCACAGAAATACCTGGTGACTCTTCTTTATTTTCTTATATTGTTTATTATTATTATTAAATTTTCTAATTATTATTACATTTTATTTTAAATTATTTAAGTATGTGACCTCAGAAAAAATTAACATAGCCATTTTCACAACCAAAATTTTCAACCTTAATAATTTGTTCTCCTTACCTATGTATGTAAAACAAGAATCTCAAAATATATTGACTTTGTGCTGTTTTCTCTCTACTGATTACATTTCTTCTTTTATCTCTTTTCCAAATTCTTCTGCATCTGCCAAGTGTTTTTAATTGCACAAAGTTAGTGTTGTTCTTCCTAGGTAGTTTTTCTACTTTTTATTATCTAACTATATCTATGTGTGCATACTGCATCACTTTCAATCTTTTAAACTTTCTATAAACAATAGCATATTTTATATATCCTTTTGTAATTTTCCTTTTCCAGTAAAGCTTGTTTTGAAGTATATTCAAGTTCTTTTATGTACTGATTTTTATTTATTAATTTTAGTTAACTAATAGTTTTTCATTCTTCTGTTTATTGACACTTAATTTTTTATACAGTTTTACCAGCAATGATGTTGTGAGCACTCCTGAATGTGTCTCTTTATGCACATGTGTAAACCTTTCTCAAAGTCATAGATTTGTGAGAAAAGTGGCTGTATTATAAGATAAGTTCTTTTGATTTTTGACTTGGATTTCAGTTTATATTAAAATAACTTCTGGCTACCTGCTTTTTTACAACAAATGCAATATTTGTGTGAATTCTAGGAAAGTAATAAATGCCATTATCTTTTCTCCCTCTGGTATAATTCTGTTGTTTTATTGAATTAAAATTTAGGACATTTCTTATTATTTTGAAATTCTTATGTTCAGTAAATGTAAATTAGTGAGAATTCAGTAAAAGAAATATATGTTTTGCTTTCACTCTCTATAATTTACATCTTTTTTTGCTAGATTATATTAATTATCATAAATAACA
This sequence comes from Xerus rutilus, assembly GCA_028644305.1. NCBI lineage: Eukaryota > Metazoa > Chordata > Mammalia > Rodentia > Sciuridae > Xerus > Xerus rutilus. Next base: position 82,056,958 of record CM053400.1, on the reverse strand, counting down.
AAATTAGAGGTTTATCTTCTAACATAAAGTTGAGAAAGAATAAATATGTATCATGTATTTTATTTTTCTTCAAAATCATCTGAGTAAATTAAATGTATTACTAAAATATTCTCTCATGTTTTTTAAAATTTTTTAAAAGTTCAAAGATGTAGGTATTAAGTTACCACTTTTATGAGGATATTGAAATATTTTAATTATGTTTAAATGCTTGAAAAGTGTTTTTTTAAAACAAATACTAAAATTTTTTTTTTTTTTTTTTGCTGGGGGTGGGTAGATACCAGGGATTGGACCCAGTAGTGCTTAAACACTGAGTCAAATTTCCAGGCTTTTTTATTTTTTATTTTGAGACACACCTCTCTAAATTGCTTAGGGCCTCTCTAAGTTGCTGAGTTTGGCTCATTGAACCTTGTGATCATCAACATGCTGTAAAGACTCTTTTGAAAGGAAAAAATTTTTGAATAGGGAGTGATATTTATATGACCCAAAATATTTAGAAAGACATGCTACCACTTTAGAATATTTTATTTTTTTAAGTGTAGTGATGTCTAATGTATAAATAAGGTAGAAGAATTAATCTGCATTTTCTGGTTTAAAAGTTCATATAGTATCAAACAATTTTATAGATACACATATCTTTTTTTGTCATTTAAAAGTACAAATAGAGTACTTTAGTCTATGTTATGATTCAATTCAACAAATAATTAAAATTTGGTTTTGCTAACCAGGATGAAAGAAAAAAACATTGCATTTTGTATATCTAGTAGTAAACTAATATTTCTTATGTTTCATTTCAAGTAGTATATGTATGTACTGATCATTTCTAAAAAACTCTTTCCTCACAGAAAGAAAAAGTTTTATTTGCTTCCTTTTTCTCCTAAGAGGGGAGCAAAAAAGAATACCAACAACTGTGTGCTCAGAATTAATCACTTATCCATTCTGACTCCTCCTTTTCTGTTTCCTGGAATTTCTATCATATTTCTCCATTTTTTTAATGCCAGCATAATATATGATCAACTCCCTATCCAAACCACATACATATTAAGACACATACACACACATACACACATACACACATACATGCATGCACATGATTTATTTCTCAAGGTCTTCATTTCCTTCCCAGGCTGACATCACACACAAACTGTTCATGCATAACACTTGATTGAAACTGCTACTATGGAAGGCATTAATGATTTCTTCATTGCGAGATCAATAGACTTGCAAATAGGTCCATTGGGCTTTTCTTCAATAATTATTATCATTCATTATAACATACTTGACAAAAATTCTTTCTTGACTTCCATGATCCTTTAAATTATTGACAATCTTTTCTCCATTTTGAAAGCTCTTTAATGCATACTTATATCTTAAAGGTTAAGAATATCTATGACAGTGTGATTAGAATTTGTCTCTTCCTCGGAATACTTCCTTTAGTCATTTTATTTCCTAAAATGCCATCAGCTCCTCTCTGGTGTCTCACAAATCTGTTTCTAATATCAGCTCTGACTTAGCAGCAAATTCTTATTTTCAAGACATTTTGAAAATAATCACTTGGATTCCAGGTCAGTGATATATTGCAGAATAACAAACCCAAACTGAGAGTCAAGTAAAATCTTATCTGTTCATATTTCTCCAAATAAGGCCAAGCCCAGTTGGGCAGTTCTGTTGGTATTGTCAGGATCTACTGTTTCTCAATTAACAAATTATCTGAGGTTGGAATCATTTAGGATGCTGAGATCACTACATCTTTCTCTTTCTGGGTAGATTTAGAGACTCTCCTTTTTTACATGGCTAATTGTGGTGTTTGTTCTCAGAGGAGAACCTGTTAATAGCCTGAAAATTATATATTTCTCCCTCATCCAATAGGCCATCAATATTAGTGATTTTATCTCAGAAATGTTCCTAAACTCTGCCCTCTTTGCTCAATATAAAATGATTTTGTCTTTCAGTTTTTCAACATTTTTTCCTTAAAATGCTTCATCAAGTTCTCCTTCTATTTAGGTATGGACACCACAATATTTATAAAACTTGTATTGCCTTTGCATTACTTCTCACCATTTTTGTTTTACTCAATAGATCAGTTTCTCAGCAGAGCCTCTGTAGTCAGAGATCAGTAATATTTATTTTTACAAACATTTCATGCAATCCACATGAGCTCTAAGACTTCAGGATTGCTATTTTTAACTATTCCAGGAGTATTGGCCATTTCACATACTTTTACTCTGCACCATTATGATATGTGGCTGGACTGGTGATATTTTTAGCTCGTACTTCTATAGTAGCACTTAATATATTTATATTTAAGTTGTTATTTCCTGTGTTTAAATTATTAAAGTTAACTCATTATGTGATTCTAAAGCATTTTTGGCTTCACTAATTCAAATAAACCTTATTGAGCACATGCTATGGGCCAGGCACTGTTCTAGGTTTTTGAGGTACAAAGTATATAAGAAAGATCACAAGTCCAAGCTGACAAGTCTTATCTTCTTATTGCGATAGTAGAAAAATGTGCAAGTAAAAAGTTCAGTGAATGAGATAACCTCAAATGTCAACTAATACTAGTGTTTCATCAGAATAATAGTGACTAACAACTTGAAGAGAGAAATACAGTAAGAGATACTGATTCTGTCTTTTGGGATTGTCAAAGGAGGCTTTTGGGCAAAAAAAAAAAACAAAAAAACATTTAAGCTTAAATCTTAAAAAACTGTAAGGTAAGTCATGCAAGGTCCCAATAGAAGAGAGTAACATTTATATGAATCTGAAACCACAACTGTCTCTTATTATTTTAATGCAAGTCTTCACTTCTTCATAGCATTAAGAGATAAATATTCAAAATATTATTCTTAGAATATATAATATTACTGACTAACATCATCTAGAATTTGGACTTTCTTACTATTAGTAACATCTCAAATCAGTTTGGCTCCCTGTTTATTCTGTTTATTTTGTTTTTCAGTTTTGATGAGATGGAAGGATAAAATTCGCAGAAAACAGATAATATTAGAGCATTTCCTATTAAATAACCACTATTTATCTTTTACTCTATTATTTGGGTGGGGGTTGATCATCCACACTTAAAATATTAGTTTTGCTCTTTTTGCCTTGACAAATTACTACAACCTAGTGATTTTAAACAGCACTCATTTATTTATTGTCTTAGTTGTGAATGTCAGAAGTCTGGTGTAAGTTTTAACAGGTTAATTTCACAGTGCCGGCACTCTGAATTCCTTTCTAGAGGTACTGGGGGAGATTTCATTTCCTCATTTTTCCCACATCTACATGCCTCTCACATCCCTCTACCTGTCCACCTACCTCCATCGTCAAAGCCAATGAGCATCATGTCACATTTCTCTGACCTGTCTTCCATTGTCTTTTCCTGCTTTCTGAACCAGCTGGGTAGCATCTAAGCTTTTAAGAACTTATGATTAGATTGGACTCAACCCAGTTGTCCAGGTTAATCTCCTCATCTCAACGACTTTAACCTTAGTCACATCTGCAACAAGTCTTTTATTCAGAGACAGCAATGAATTTGCAGGTTCTCAGGATTAAGATGTGCATCGTTGGGGAGCCTATTTTTGCTGACCACATATAGCCTTCTTCCTGATGGATTGGCTATATTGTCTGTTGTAATTTGTCTTTCGTTAATAAAAATTTGAAGGGAGTTACTATGTGACATTTCTAGGTTAGTTTCTTAACAAGAAAACAAACACTGAGTTTTCCTAGGTCCTCTCTGCTTGATCCTTCACATTTTGCTTTCTGAAACATGACCAACTAAGATCAACCTCCAAGAGCAGGTGGATAAAGTGCTCAGAGAGAGAAAGCCACAAGTCACTATGCAATCTCCAGGCTGCCTACACCAGAATTTCTTACAGGTAAAGGAAAAATAACTTAATTGATTTAAGTAATTATTTTATTAAATTTCTTTTAATGGCTTTTGGATAAATTTCTAACCAATATGCTTCATCAAAGGAAAGCTGACTTGATTATTATAAAAGGGAAAGATCTATGTTGATTGCAGGATGGGTTTCTTTTTAGGACTGAATTAGATTATCCATTCAGCAATCTTATTCACTTGTAGCAGGCAGTCTTTTAACCAGTTGAATTGATAAACTACAGAAACCTGGACAAGTTAAGTTATCTAGAAAGACAATGCAGAGTTGATGTTGTATTAACAGCTTAGTTGTAATTACGCCAACAGTCAGACATCAATATAAATGTCAGCATTATAAGAAAATAGATTTCGCTGCTAGAATAGTATGGTAATAAATTTAATTAGAATTCTAATTGCTTCTTGAATCAGCAAATCTAACTGCCATAAAGAAATAATAGCATTTTAAATTTGTCACATATACAGTCAATTTTATATTTCACTTAAAAATATATTTATATTCTCATGTAAAATACTCAATATATTTCATAAGATTAGAAAACCTCAATAATGCTCAGAGCAAAGTTTAAAATAAAGGCTAACAATATCTCTTTGAGATTAATTAAAACATCAAATCTGTTCATATTATTTTTTGTTCATGATCCTCTCCAGATAATAAAAGTTTAAAGTTTCATATTTGTGATTTTCATAAAGTTTCATATTTCTGCTTCATACTTTAAAAAAGAAATATAATTGTGCAATCATTGGTCAAATCAAATTATTTTCTAATAGTATGAGAGATATTAAAATTATTGTATCAATAGCTTACATAGTGCTGAGCCTATTTTTCACATTTTGAAGAAATAATTTTTTGCTTATTTTAGATACAATTTCAAATCTTAATAGTATATGCTCTGTGAACCATCTTTGATAAGTACAGCACTATGTCAGTTTATACCTCATATACTGTTTTGCAACATTGCACACAAAATGAATATCATCTGTCTGAGATGCTTGGTCTTGTAACATTTTTATTTTGTTCTGCATTAGTGAATAGGTAATTCAGTTTTGTAGCTTAGATTTTTCATTGATTCTTATTCATTTCTTTTACAATTGAAATTCATAAGTATTTGACAAAATTATATATGCTAAACTCATACCATATTAACATATTAAGCACATTTTAAAAATTGCTCATTTTCACATTCTTTATTTTAAAAGATAGGAAATAGAGGGAAAACATGTGAATTACTTTAAAAGAATGCTGGGACTGAGCCTATAGCTCAGTGGTAGAGCGCTTGCCTAGCATGTGTGAGCACTGGGTTCGATCCTCAGCACCACATAAAAATAAATAAATACAATAAAGGCATTCTGTCCATCTACAACTACAATTTTTTTAAAAAAAGAATGCTACTGTGTTGTATTGAATTATGTTCTTCACCTACGTACATACACATATATGTATGTAAATATATGTGCATACAAATATATAGATAAATAAATTCAAATACTTGGGACTTATTTAATGTTACTTTATTTGGGAAAAGGGATGAGAAACAGGAAATAAAAAGAGAAAACAAAGATCAGAGAAGATACTGTGAAAATGGAAGTAGTAATACAACTGCAAGTCAAGAAATGCCAAGAATTTCCAGCAACTAGGATTGGGACAGAATTTTTTCTCAAAGTTTTGAAAGGGGGCATATCCATGTCAACATCTTGAGTTTGGAATGTTGATCTCTGGAATAGTGAGGTAATATATTTCTATTTTTTAAAACCACTTAGTCTGTAGTGATAATTTACTGTAGACACAGAAAACTAATAGAGTAATCATTTGTCAATATTTTTATTCCTTCCATACTATTTTGATTCATCATTTTTTCAAATCAATTGAAAAACAAATATTTTCCCTTTATCTAAAGAAAAATTATATATAAAGAAGATGTTTTATAAATGAATGAATGGTGGCAGATTAGACATGTACATTTTGTTTCAGTCCTGTTGACTATCCACTATAATAGTAATAAAATATTTTATTTATTTCTACAGAGAATGGGAGAAAAAATAAAATGCAATCACATCTTATAAATTTTAAAGCAATTACAAAAGTAAGTATCACTGACTCAGCAGCCCAGAGAAACCTGAATCCTAATTTAGCAATGGGCAACACTAAGAAACAGCCAGAATCTCTCAACAGAAAGAAGCATTAAACAGGAAGTTGGAGCAAGTCTTTTACAAATCTGATGCAACTGATTGTTCTCTTCCCATCCTCTGGAAACTTGCCCTTACTCTGGAGGGTGAAGTAACTGCCACTTTCTTCAGATACATGTGTACTTGTGAGACAAAGATTTATTTTCTGAAGTAGGAAGAAGAGAGGTTTTCTTTACAAGAGATATTGAAAACTTGCTAAAGTAGAAGTTACTGTAGTAAAACAGAGTTTGAGGGAAAAATTATTTACTGAAAATTGAGGTATCCATCATTCTTTCAACTCTGGCCATAGTAAATTGGTATTCTGTAGGAAAAGTCTAGAAAATTCAACTCTATGTATTTGGATTAAATATCAAAGATCTAAAGACACTGAGATTAGTAGTTCCCCATCAAAGAACCCAACCACTTCACCCCACAGTGAAATCCATAGTCAATAAACTAATCTTCTCCATACACAAGATTTCCATTCAGCTTTTCTTATTTCCATTGTTAATGTGAGCAAATAGATAAAAATTACCAGATACTGAGAAAATTTTTAGTGTGAAAGACCAATGAGAACAAAAATCATAGAAAAATAATTGATTTTCAATTAAAACCTTTTTAACAAAATTTGGTCACTGCAGAATTGAAAAACAAAATTGAAAAAAAAACTCCCTTAAATTACACATATACAGAATGAAAAATGAAAAATAAAGAATTGAAACAAATAGAGATTTATTCTAAGATAATAGCCTCCAAAGATTGGAGGTCTCAGAAAGAAATAACAGAACAAAGCAGAAAAGAAAAACATTGAATAACTCACTATATCTTATAGATATGAAATTTCAAGATTGAGAGTGAGAGCACTCAGTAATTAAAACAGACTTACACCAAAGAATATCATCAACAATTTTCAGAACTTAGGTCACACAAAATACTAAAATATCAAAATGGAGGCCATATGAAATGTAAGAAAAAGAGAAGCCATTTTTCAAGAGGTAGCATTAAAAAATTAGGAGAAAATAAAACAATTTCTTATAATTTTATAGAGGAACTTCCATCCTTGAATTCTACAGCTAGACACATTTTCATCTAGCAGAACCGTCTTACATGTGAGATCTCAAAAGTTTTACTTGCATGATTTCTTCCTTATGAAAGCTGATTTGGAGATGGTCTGTCAAATTT